>LR738713.1:124869375-124883196 GCA_902687465.1 Secale cereale | reverse complement strand
CCCCCCCGCGCCGCCAGGGTCGCTCGACCGAGCCTTTCCCTCGCATCGCTCCTCATCCCCCCGATTCCCCCATCGATCTCCTCCCGAGCCCCTCGCGCGCCCGATTCCCTCGCAGCTCTGTTCGACCCCGCAGCGGTCACGCCCTTCGCCTGCAGCGCCGAGACCCCGCAGCCTTCGCGCCCCCTGTCTTCCGGCCTCTTCCTCGCCCTGAGGCTCTCCCCGCGCCAAGCAGCGCCCGTTCCCCGCGCCAAGCAGCGCTCGTTCCCAGCGCCGAGCGATGGCGTCCGTGGCCTCCCTCTTCGAAGCTGGACCTCTGCAGCGCCAGCGCGCTCCTCTCCAGCACGACCCGCGCGCGCCTCCCTCCCTCCGGCCTCTGCACTGCGCCGAGCCGCGCGCCCTCCAGGCCGAGGGCCCTGCCGCGTCGTCCCCTCCAGCGCGGGGCAACGAGCGCCCCAAGCGCATCGCCGAGGCCGCCTGCGCCCCTGCCTCTGCGCGCCTCCAGCCCCGTCCTCCCCGTCAAGACCAGCAGCACCGCGCCCCTCTTCGAGCGCTCCGACCTCCAGCTCGCCTGCAGGACCGCCCCGCCTGGGTCCTCCTCGCCTCTCCGCTCCGGGGCTCCATCCCGCCTCCTCGTCCAGTGCGACCCGCGGCCTCCTCCGCGCAGGCTACGGCTGCTCCAGCCTCCATCGCCTCCATCGCCAAGTTGCCGCTGCCACGGCCTCGTCGCCGTGCTGCCTCCTTTTGCTGCTGTTTTTCTTTTCGATAGTGCCAGGTTGACATGTACGCCTACGAACCGTGAACAAGTACCGCGACGGCTGGATCCGCCAAGTCCTCTTCAAGTACCACTTCATCCGGTGTTGTTTCGACAAGTACCACGACGCACTCGCGGAACCCTCGGTTCCATCAAGTCCGACTACTACATGAACGAGTACCGCGACATCGACGATGACCGTCAAGTTCATCTTCGAAATAAGTACCGCTACGATCGGCGACTCGACAAGTACCACGACACCGACCCAAACATCTACGGGAAAACGAGCTCCAAGTTTGACTACCGTCGCCCAGTGTACATCTACGAACGAAAACGCCTATGAGAACAACTACTTCCTCTACGGCCGTGTACCACTACTTCCACTACTACCACTACGTCCCTCGACGACCTCGAACCCCTCCGAGAACGATGTTCCGAAGGTATAACCCCGAGACGACGACCCGTGAGATGCTTGTTGTGTTGTATGAAATGTTTTCCTTGTGTGCACCGTGCCTGTTTCGACCTTTTGTCATGTTCCTCGGTTGCCTCGTCGCCGACCCGTGGGAACCCGGTGACGGGATCACCCCACCTTTCATCTTACTTGACTCGATCACGCCACCTTTGCTTTTGCACCGGTCTCTTAACGAGAAACCGGAACCGAGATGTTGCGTTGCATCATTTTCGGATCGTTGCCGTGGCACCCTTTCTTTCCACCACGGTGACAATACTTCATATCATCTTCTTGTCAACTTTTAATAAAAATTGCATTAACTTGATCATGTCATCCGCATCATGTTAACAACATTAAAGTGTGTGAATTGTTGTTGCTTAATATTGCTAAACATGCTCATGGGGATTTTCCGGAATTTGTTGTTGTTATTTCCGGCCTCATTTAAAATGTCTAAATAGTGTAGTTTTATTATGCTTCACCTCTTGCCATGTTAACAAACATTTAATCTTGTCTTGTAAATAGATGAGAGTCAACTAAATAAATAAAATGTGGTGTTTCATCAATATGCAACTCGTTGCATATTGAGCTCCACTTAACTTGTAGTTTTGTTTGTACACTTGCCATGCCATGCATATTTAAACCGGACATGCATCATACTTGGATGTGCATCGTATGCCATGTTTATGCTTGTGTGTTTACCGTGTTGTTTGCTTCTTTCCGGTTGCTTCTCTTGTTAGCTTCGGTTTCGTTCCGGAGTTGTGAGGATTCGCTCGACTGTTGCTCCGTCTACTTCATGGATCCGTTCTTCTCCCTTGCGGAATCCCAGGCAAGATGATCATACCCTTGGATACCTTTACTACCATTGCCATGCTTAGTGTCTCGGTGCTATCGTTACATGTCGCGCTACCCATCTTTTATGTCAGCCTCTCCTTGTTGCCATGAAACCTCTAACCTTTGACACCTTTCCTAGCAAAACCACTATTTGGCTATGTTACCCGCTTGCTCAGCCCCTCTTATAGCGTTGTTAGTTGCAGGTGAAGATGAAGTTCGTTCTAGGAGGGAACTTATTGTTGTTATATCACAATATGTTATATATATTATTAACACATCTATATACTGGGCATGGGTGGAAGGCTTGGCCTTTTGCTCGGTGTTTTGTTCCACTCATGCCACCTTAGGCGCCGATACACCGGCATTATGTTCCTTGATTTTGCGTTCCTTACACGATGGGTGGATGGGGACCCCTTGACAGTTCGACTTTGAATAAAACTCCTCCAGCAAGGCTCAACATTGGTTTTAATTTGCTCATAATAACAACTTAATTAATTAATTAAATTGCATAGGGAGTTAGCGCTACCCGAGGATTCTTTCTACATAGCAGGGGGGCCAGTGCTGATGGTGTTGGTCCCATACGGGGAGCCTGCGGGGCCACCACGGGGAAACTCGAGGTTTGGCTCCCGTAGCTTCACCCATCCGGTCGTGGCCTGATACGAGATACGCGCGGCTACTATCAGGGTGTCGACACACCGGGAGGTCTTGCTGGACTTGTTTTACCATTGTCGAAATGTCTTGTGCTACCGGGATGCCGAGCCTGATCGGATTTTCCCTAAGATAAGGGGTGATGATATTATATTTATCACTTCAGCTAATCGTGAGAGCTTGTGATGGGCTAAGTTGGGACACCCCTGCAGGGTTATGATCTTTCGAAAGCCATGCCCGCGGTTATGTGGCAGATTGGAATTTGTTAATGTCCGGTTGTAGAAAACTTGACAGAGGATCCGAAGTAAAAGACACAACTGTGTGAGTAACCGTGACTGTCTCTTTTCACTTTGAGAAGAGAACACGGTGGGGTTATGTTTGACTCGTATGTAGTTAGGATCTTTAGCGATCACTACTTTTGCGACCATTTGCGTAGATGCTCATCTTATTCTGGTACTCGTAAGCTAGCCACCATATTATGCTTAGCCGCTGCTGCAACCTCACCACTTTGCCTCTTCCTACCCATAAAGCTTTGCTAGTCTTGATACCCATTGTTATGGGATTGCTGAGTCCTCGTGGCTCACAGATACTACAACACCAGATGCAGGTTCAGCTGAGAATGATGCAGGAGCTGGTTCAAGAACTTCACCGGGAGTTCGATGAAGAGTTTGGCCTTATGCTTGTGACGTTTTCGACGATCGGTAGTGGTTTCTACTAGGATTCGATCCTGACCTGTGGCTTTATGTTGTTTTGGTATCTTTCTTTTGGATCTTCGCCCGTAGTCGGGTTGTGATGTTTTGAATGATGTTTTGCTTATGTAATGTATTGTGTGAAGTGGCGAGTGTAAGCCAACTATCTTCTTTTGCAATTGAATTCCCCTTTTACATGAGTCGTGCAAAGATACCAAACTTGAGATCATTCTAGGATGGGCTTATACCTTTAAGTCGTGCCTCGACACGTAGGAGGTACAGTCCCATCCTGGGCATTACAACGAGGAAGGCGGTGCGGCGCGGCTGGGCTTGGCCTGGCGGGAGCTGGGCCGGCCCAGTACGGCGGAGGATAATTTTTTTTCCAGGCGACGAAAAATAGACGAAAGGAAAATAATTTTAATATATAATATAAGCATATCATATATCAAAATTTGCAGAAAAATAAATCCTACAAGATGGACATTTTCCTACTATCAAATAAAATCCACACAAATCCTAATAAATGAAGTATAGCTATTGTTCCAATGAAAACTAGTAAAAGACATTTTTAAAAATACCAAAAGAATTCAAATTTATTTCTCTCCATTTTTTTGCTGTAGGGAATCATGTTACCCTATTTTCCATATATTTTGTTTTTGGAGAAAAATAATTTGAATAAAACGCAAATAACTCAATATTTGAAATTGAGTTGCAGAAAATTTCAGAAAAACTTCCAACTCTTATTTCCTATAATTTGAAGAAGTCATTTTATCTTCTCTTTGGAAAATCATTGAGTCGCATAAAGTTTCTGAATTTGAAATATCTCGAGATTGAAATTCAAAATCCTTTCAAACCCTTTATCATTTAAAATAAATGGAAGAAGTCATATTATCTTCACTCTAGGGTTTTGTGTTGAAAAGAAATTGAATTCCCGGAGATCAAAATGCAAAGTGAAAGTTTGGGAAAGTCATTTTATTCCCTCTCATTTAACTTTCAAAAGTTTCGAATTTCACTCAATTTCACACAGCACATCAAACAAGCAATCAAATCTATCTATATATATTAACATTCCAAAATTTAGAATTTTGGGATGTTACAAACCTACCACACTTAAAATGAATCTCGTCCTCGAGATTCGGAGAGGCTAGCAAGAAATAGATTAGGGTTTGAGGTACTTCTAGCAAATCCATTGATTTAATGGTCTGGGGTGCTACCACACATAGAAACAGGGTTACGGTTCCTGCAAAACTCAAGTACTCCATCCTTAATATTGATGGTGTCGGTCTTCTCAGATCTTCCGGGTATTTCCTTCTCTGGCTCTTTCGGTAGTGGCAAAATCTTTGTTCTCAATCCTTGTATCCTTTCATCTTGGTAGGGCTCTTTCTGTGACTAGCTCTTCTTAGCTGACAGGTCTGGCGCCAATACTAAACAAATATCGTTCTCTCATGGTGGTCATCAAACAGTTCAACTAGGTTCCTGCAGAAAATGGGTCTGGGCTTCATCCTCACCGTATATCCTACGGTTGGCAACAGCATGCCGTGTACAAGGGAAATATTTCTATACCATTCTAAGGTTTAAACAAAGTTTTGACATCGTCGTCTCTCTACTATAGGTAAGTCACTCGGATTTACCATCCCATTTAACAGAGGCGAATAATAAGAGTAAGTCGGTATGGTGATCAATCCATCCCGCACCCAAATAATTACCTTGTATATGGTTTAGTGAATCTCGAATTTCTAACACTCGGTCATCCTCACAGGCATTGCAGAATTTTCTCTTGTCAACGAACTAAGTTCGAATAAATCCATTGATTCTGCAAGCTGAACAAAACATCTATCGTTTCTTCACAACCCTCGGGTTTAACGTAACCACCTATAAGATCGTGTGTTGGAAAGGTCGTAACTTCTTCCAGGGGTTTTCCTTTAGCAAGAGTGAGCTTGCTTTCTTGACAGGTCCTGGGGCCTGTGGGTTATGGCTCATCTCCAACTTGTCACTAGTAACACTTGGTCTCATCATCGGGTTGCAACTGATCATTCTTCCGACCTCCAACTTCTTTGGTTTTCTTAAATCCATCCAAGTATCCTTTACTTCTCTTGTGTAAAACTACGATGTAATTACTCAGACTCATCCTTGGGAAATCCACTCCAAGTCTGACGTAACTAACCACTAGCTAGTGTATTCGGGTAACAGGGTTGGATTCTACCACACTTAAAATGAATAACACTAGTTTCTTCAAAATCTTATTCCATGTGTCATGTATTCACCCCTTCACTTATGTAGTAACAAACTCATAGAATCCAAATCAATACCCTGCTGTCAATTGTATTGATTTTCAATTTACTCCGACCTATTACCCTTCCATTTTCCTGCTTCAACTCCAATACTTAGCACAAAACTCCTTCTTGGTACAATCTATAGCAAAATGCACTGCTTTACTACAGCAGATACACATAACTATTGACAAGTCTCGTGGTTCCCTTGTGATTATGTAGCCTCCTTAGGTCCTCAGCTAAAGGGTCCACGTCAGAACTTGTATATCCATAACTCAATCCTTGGGGTCACTATAGTTCTATACTCCAGCTTCACACACTCTTAAAAGTCCAATTGTACTTCTTTCCTTCCTACTCTTGGGGTAAGCCTCATATCAAAATAAACTCCAACTTATTTGTGCAAACTCTACTCCTTGGAGCAACACTTTCCTTTCCATTGGTCCAGGGTTTACTCAGTAAGGTTCAACTACACAAAATGCACTGGTTCATCCATAATCCATATTCTCCTCATATCAAATCTTTTATTACTTCTTGAACCAGCATTCAATACTCAAATTTCCAAGGGTGTATCACTACAATTGCTACTATCCACATAGTCGGGTATGGTCAACATTCCTTCCATCTTTATTCATTTGTCCTAGCTAAGGATGCTTCAGTCCCAAGGGAATTGTGCAATATGATTCTTAAAATCATCAATCTTTTGCTTTATCCTATTGGTCGTGTGTTTCATCTCCATCATCTCTGCATGCACCTTACTCACGCTTTCTTGGGTATAACTAAGTCTTGCTTCGAGTATTTCTCCAATCTGACGTATGGCCTCCATAGCAGCTTCACGAACAGAGTCGAGGAAAGTTGGTCGTGGTACTCGGGAGATGAAAAAGTATTGACCCATAGTGTTTGGGCAAACTCTTTTCACACGGTGGAGATGTACCTCCACGTACCAAAGTTCAACTCCATTCTCCATGAAGGGATAACCCTTGTAAACTGCATCTCCTTCCAGGTGAATATGCTTCATTATGTCCTTCAGGATCTTTGGATAATCTTGATCGCTAGTCAGGGTCATGATGGTTTCTGGGCCTTTGAGAATAGACTCGTAAAGGGTTGTCATCTGTAGGTATAAGAAAAAAAACCACTCAGGACAATGTAGGTATTTCCTCGTGGTTGTTTGTTCGAGAAAAGTTTGGGGTCAACTTCTCCATGGGTTCTAGGTTTTAGTCTAGGTGAGATCACAAGAGAGGCACTCACAATAATCCAACAACTCATAGCAATGAGATTCCAAACATCTCAACTTCTATTGCTTCACGAACTATTACAATGTTATTTCCATACTCAACTCAACATTGTAATAAAGGTGTAGTCCATATTGATCTACATGCTTCATTCCAATATGAAGATCTCAACTACTCAGATCAATCTTCCTCCGGTCTAGACCTTCTCTTGGCAAAATGCTCTACTTCCTTGTAGTGTAAACTAATGTCATAAGACCAATCTAAGGGCTTCATGGTGACTATCCTGATTCACTGGTTTCTTCGCTTCCTGGTAGGGCAGTTGCTAGCATAATGACCTAAATCCTTGCACTGATAACAAGTGATGTGACTCAGGTCCTTTTCCACGGAAATTGGGTTGTTCTTGGGACACATGCTCTTTCTCTTCCTCGACTTCCTTGTTCCAATCAATTCTTCTATCTTTTGTGGATCAAACTCCACTTCTTCTGTCGGGAAGTCTCCCAGATACTCATGGCTTTCCTTTGTGCAATGCTGTGAAAAATGTCCTTCTTCTCCACATGAATAGCAAGTACGGGATTAATATCTGTCTAGTCCTTCTCCATCAGGGTCGCCAATATCTTCCTCCATCGTGAATTCCCTTAGGGTTTCCTCGAGGACTTCTTTCATTGCTTCTTTCTTCTGCTGGATTGTTCGTTGCACCATGGGGGAAATTTTGCACTGAGCAGGGTAGTGGGTAGTCCCTTCACACAGGAAACAAGTAATCTTCCTAGTTGGGCATTCTTCAGCTAGGTGACTTCCTTCACAATTAGGGCATTCATCCTTATGCTCCTCCTGGGTGTGTCCTATTTCTCCACAAATCCTGCAGGCACAATGTTTCTTCTTCGGGTTGTCACCACGCTTTTGGATGAGACGGGATTTTAACAGAGTCTTCTTGAATTCTTCCCAATTTTCTGCTCTATTACATCCTTGTATGGCTTGATGCATCTTCCACCATGTTGCAGCACTCTTTGTAAAGTACTGAAGAGCGTATTGAACTTCATACTTCCTTGCAACCAATTTTTTCCTGAAGTGATCCTCCATGTTTTGTATCCATAGCTCTGCCTCCGGCTGGGTAATTAGTCCAGAGACTTCAAGTCTATCTTCAATCATCCTCTATTGGGTCCAAGGGTTTTGGGATGAGATAAGAGAGATGGAGAGAGATACACTCAACACAAACAATAGTTTTGAAAAGACGGTTTTAGTTTGTGGCCGTCAGAAAACATCAAACAAATGACGGCTCACAATCGTCGCATCTAACGTAAGTACATAATAGGGGTTTGGTCTTCTAGAAGTTAATATCTCTTCAAAGCCATCAACTCTTCAAATCTTCGGAGTATCCATTGTTGTAGCTTCAACACTTCCAATGTATGGTGAAATCTTCTGCTTGTGGGCCAAATACAACATGTGGTTACAGTCGGCCCGTTTGTGGCCCATTAATACGTTGGGTCGTTTTCATAGCGTCATCAAATACGGCCAATTTATTCTTGGGCTCATTTCCAGCATTCGCTTACTTTTGGCCCGTTACTGTCATTTTCTGCTTGTGGGCCAAATACAGCCCGTGGTTACAGTCGGCCCGTTTGTGGCTCGTTAATACGTTGGGCTGTTTTCATAGCGTCATCAAATACGGCCTATTAACGACGGCCCGTTATGGTCGGCCCATTAACGGACGATTTCAACTCTAGCCCATTTACGGCCATAATGTGGTCTGTTATTGGCCCATGTTTGGCCAACCGATCATACGGCCCGTAGAAGGCCCATTGATGATACCGCCCGTAGAAGGCCCATTGTGTCAACGACCCGTAGAAGACCCATTGTTTCTACGGCCCTTAGAAGGCCCATTGTTTCTACGGCCCGTAGGAGGCCCATGTTAACTACAGTAAATATGTAGCCCATTGTTAATGTGGCCTAGTTTTAAAAAAATAGGTTATTCCGGCCACTAGCAAACCGCGGAAAAAGAACTGCACTGGCTACAAGAAAACAAATAAACAAGACAATAAGGAAATAAATAAGCAAGCAATTAACGCTAGCCTATTACCGCTATTACACATATTACATCCACCGGGCATCAAAGTTCGCCATGAGAATATAGGGAACAAAGCAGCATATTACATACACTGGCCATCAAAATTGGCCACCAGTGCAAATAAACGCGGCAACAAAACATGAGCATAACTGAAACAACTTAAGAAGAGCTCAAGAAACGTGGTATCCACCATGCTGGCAATAAGCTTAGCAAGCTTATTAGCTTTGTCCTATTTGGCGCTAAAATCCTCCAACGCTTGCTGTTGCACAAGAAAGTATGCATCTGAATGCTCCAGGGACTTCTGCAGTCCTTCTGCTTCTTGTCGCAGCACAGCTGATCGATGTCTTTCAGCTTGTAGTTGAGACACAAGAAACCGAACTGATTCAGACAATGAGTTTGAATAGCCTGTGCAAGCGGTAGTGGCCAGTAACTCCAACACTAAACCAAGACAGGACTTTGGGGTTGTCTCACTATCTTCGAGATAGTCTTCCTTAGCTGTTTTATAAGCTTTGTTGGAGACCAACAAGGATGTGTCACTATCCTGAACCTTATCTGCATTACTTCCTTTACCATTGCTTAATAAGGCACTCTTCCCCAATATTATGTCAGCATTCTAAAAGAAGAAACAAGCAGACACATAACAGTTTAGCATGTACTAGTATATGAAACTCATTTCGGTGAACCAGTTCATTAGTAATGTGGACAGGGTTAAACTACCAAGTCGTCTATTGCTAAGTACTAGTACATAATGAAAGCATCAAATAAACATATATCTATTTCCTATGGTCACTGCATTGTCTTGCCAAATCAAAATAGAGACACGGTTCAAATCATATAAGTTCAAGACAAAGCAGCATTGAAAGAATACAAAGCATGGGAAACTACACGGCACAACAAGATTTCAGATGGGTACCACGGGTCTACATGCACAACAACACTGTTTGCTTTGTTGTGATGCTAGTAATGTGCATGACATGAGAAGTCAACTGTATACACAATTGAAATTGAAATCAACAGAGCTATTGATAAGAGCAAGCCTGTTAAAGAAACATGCGTGAACATACCTGCTGTGCCGTTGGAGTTTTGATTGGATCCTTCAATTTAAAAATAAGTTTGTATGAGTAAATACAGTGATGAAAGAGCAAAGCAGTATGCACGATAGCAATCATAGTTAAAAAAGGCGCGCCTAAGCGAGCGCTTAAGCGCGCCTAGGCTCTAGGCGTTGGCGAAACACAGTGCGCATAACTACGCTTAATCTGTGCATAACTGCAGATAAGCATGCGCTTTGGTCAGTAAAGCGCAAGGCGGTGGCAAACCGCACAATTAACGCCTAGCGCTTTTTGGAACTATGATAGCAATGGAATCTTAAATTAGAAAAGTTGTTCTTCAGGTTTAGGCACTTATTCTACATGAACAGAGTACAGTAAGACGCAAGAATATAGTACTTAAAATAGAAAATGAGCTCATAGACCTTACCACATTCTTGGTTCGGGACCAGTATAGAACAAGGCGTTCCCGGTCATCGTCCAGTAAATGTGTCTCTCGAGAACGTAAGGGAATTTGATGAGTTTCTTTGCCGGTGAAGTACGTTTTCTTCAGGTAATTCCGATACTGCCACCAAGCATTTTTGAAGATAGCAGAGGTATTAGCATAGGTTACCTCATCCTGAGTTTCCAAATCGGTCCTTCTCTATAGAGAAAAATGGGAAAATTTGTTGTATTATAACCATCATGGAGGTAGGATGTATGGGACAAAGCAAAGTAATTCCCATGAATAACATTACTTACACATAACTCCTGGACAAACACCTACAACTGGCATTTTCTCATCTTCAGTATAATATTTCCAAGATGGGAAGATACGCACATACGATTTAACAACATCAAATGCGATAGATGCTAAAGTACGACTAGCTGGTTGTGCTTCCTCCACAGGAATAGGCGTAGTAACTGGTGGAGTTGAGGTTTGCCGTGGTAGTATTGGCACTTTGGGCACTGGAGCTGCCTTACTAACTGCTCTTGTTTGGAAGCTCTGTGGTGGAGATGGTGCTGTGTCAACAGGAACTGGGTTACTATCTGCTGCGGTTGGGGTTAGATTGGGTGAAGCTAGTTCTCTGTCCATCGCAGTAGGGGTACAATCTGCAAGAGTTTGGGTTATGTGCGGTAGGGCTGGTTCTCGTGCATGTACAACCGGGGTACTATCTCCACCAAGAGGTAGCACTGTTTCATTTGAAGACTCTATTTTTAGTCCGCTAGATGCTAGCATCACCCGCTCCAATTCAAATGGCTGATAAACAGGAAATATAGTTGAATGTACAGACATTGTATGAGAGACAGATGCAATAGATAGTGTGGAAAAAAGAGGACATGAAATAGTTGACATGTATATTGTTTAACTAAAACGGATAGCACGACATAATTTCACATATATGATGTCTATCTAAACTGGATAGCATAGCATAACATAATTTAATGATATGATGAATAACTAAAACGTCATGCCAAGTTAGAGCATACACCTCGGTGGGGGAATAGGACTGGTCATCTGTCTCTGAATCCATCTCTGAGGAGCTATCGGGACTCAACAAGAGATCTGCTTCGACAGGTAGCACTGTCTGCTCTGAAGGCCTTGTTTTCACTCCAGATTTTTCAATCTCCCACCCAAATGGGTGATTCACAGGAAGAGTAGTTTAGTGTACAAACATTGTCGACAAATGGAAATGTAATGAAGAAAAGGATGGGCAACATATCATTCAAATATATGATGCCTGGTTAAACAGGATGACATTGCACATTTCACATATATTATGGTTGGCTAAAAGACATGAGACTACATAATTCACATATATGATACAGAAACTAAACAGGTGACGACAGAACATGTCTAAACTAAGCAGATGACATATATGATGTCAAAAGTAGGCACTGCAAGGCGACATATGCATGATATGACTAACATCATCATGCCAAGGTAGCGCAAACACCTTGGGGTAAATAGGAGTGATAAGCGGCGTCTGAATCCGCCTCAGAACAGATATCTTCCTCTGGATAACAATCTGGAGAGGGGTGGGGAGGGTTTGCCATTGAACCCACCATGGAGCGATGTCTGCATGACATTGTATTGCCGCGCAAAACTCTTCTCTTTTTCTCTACATGTTCAACATGACTGTGTACAATATCTGACATGCATACAAAAAAAATATGGAGAGATTATGTAAGGAGAGCATGCAGAAATTTAGAGTGATGGTAACAACCAGTGGATGTCCAAAAATAATGATAGCAGGCTGATGATTGCTTTAATTTAATAAAAAGACATATGATGATTGCTTTACTATTTGTTTCCCACCCAAGATGAACAACATAGGCATACCCTAGGTGAACCAGATATTAGATAGAGATACTATTCATTGCTTCCTCAATATGTGCCCCACAACTTATTTAGAACTCAAGTTTGAACATTAATTTGGACCTGACTTGGAGTCCAAGAGGTGAACACGGCGATAAGGTAGCAGGTAATTTTAAGCAATGCATAACATAAGCAGAATCAACAGAGTGCGACCTCTCTTGTGGACCCATGTACTCCTCAGGTTCATCTGCTGAGTCGATGATGGTGATGCCGCTGCGGTGGGTGCTGGTGGCAGGGAAGGAGATCTGAGGCGGCGAAAGACGTTCAGGAGTCGTGATGTCTGGTTTGGTGCATGTTACCATCGATGGAGCACCTCAGGTGAGGTGGAAGACGTCGCGGCAGGAGCAGGACAAACCACACAAAGTTCCCTTCGACACCTACCTGAACTGAAGTAATTCTGTAAGGGCTCATTTGGCTTGCATGATTCTAAAAACGCAGGGATAGGAAAAAACACCGGAATATGATAGGAGTGCACATAGTAAACAAAGCATTTGTAAACACAGGATTTCTGTCAACTTGGGTGTTTGGTTTACAGGAATTGGAAGAGCAAAGGAAAGCAAAGAAACATGGCCAAAATAAAGTGAAACCATATGAAAGCGTGTACACTTAGAATGTTATTCTGCCACTAATGCACTTGGCCTTGTTTTCATGCATAGGATTTTGAAAAGTAGGTCCAGGTGGATGTTTTGCTTCATTCCTTTCAACAAAATGCATGAATAATTGAATAGTAGAGTGACATTGGAAAATTCCCTATTGCTATGTTTTTCCGTCGAACCAAAGTAGCCCTAATGGATCGACATGAATGTATAGTAAAGTGATGCAACAAGTGTACAACCTTTTTGCCGTAGCCGTGTCGACCTCAGCATCATTAGGTTGGTCGCTAAAGCAGTTGAGGCAGAGGTGGCTGTCGGAGGTGTGGATGAAGATATGAGGAATCTGTAAACGGCGTCCAGGGCATTGCTCTGTTGTGATGGATCGTTCTGTCGTTGGAGCAGCCCCGATGAGCCGTAAGACGTCAAGGCTGAAGCAGCACAAGACAGACATCGTCAATCTCAAGTGGGATTCTAATAGCATCTCCAATAGATGATGTAAAATAGATGTAAAATTTACATCACCAAAAACCATCTGACTACAACAGATGAGGTAAAAATTGTTGACTCTGAACTTTACTATCGAAACTGAAATTTACTGTGGAATCTGAATGTTACTATCGAAACTGAACGCAATGGTAGCAGAGAGGCACTTGACACGTAGTTTAGGGACGGCCTGCAGTTCATCTTCAACCTGCACCCCCCTGAGCCGCCAGCCACCACCGGCCGAACTGCCAGCCCCAGCGCCGCCTCGCCGCCCCGAAGAAACTCCCCACCGCCGGTCCGCCGCCGCCCCGGCCAGCCCTGTAAGCCCCCCGCCCCCACCCTGAACCCTAAGATAGATAGTGGGGTACCTCTCCCGCGAGCCCCCGTCCCCGCTGCGGGTGGTTCTTCCTTA
>LR738713.1:124834625-124862615 GCA_902687465.1 Secale cereale | reverse complement strand
AAACTCTCACGAGCCCACACACTATATCTCTCTACGTTTGTATCTCTCTCACACAACCCCACGTAGTTGGTGTACATATACAAGAAGAGAATAGTTGCATCGTGCACGCACTAACGCTTCGTGCCCAGCCACACCCGCGCAGGTACACGGTGGAGCTCATTTATGTACGAAATGGCAGCCCACGTGCTAATTTGAACGCGTGTACCGATTGTTTACCTACGGAGGTCGTGTACCACGCGTGCACGAAACAAAGTTCGACTTGATGCGTTGGCGCGTTATTTTTCAATAAAGTTATATCGCTCAATGGCACGTACACAAGATATAAAATGATTTTTATGGAGAAAAAGGTAGTCCGCTTCATTATATACAATGGAGCCTGCCTGCGTGGTTTGTCTCTCTTCAGAGTATCTCACACAAGGCTGCGGTGGCCTCTCTCTCTCTCACCATTGATCACTAATCCGGCCACATCTCGTCTGCCGGCGGAAAGGGAGGACGTGCATCGTTTCTCCATTCGATGGCGCCGAGGAAGCATGTCCCAATCTGCGGTACACACTGTTCTCTCTGACCAAGCTCCGGCGTGGTAGGGCCTACGCCACCTGCTCGCTCCCGCAGTATGGGCAGATTCCGCCCGCCGCCATTCACCTAGTTACATCCCGATGACCTCCAGGTATCCCCTCCAGCCTTGCTCCACTGCCCGTCTTCCCACGTCGCTGCATGTGGATCTTCCATAGTTCTTTGCCCAAAACATAGCTCGTCTGGCGTACTTTCCATATTGCAATCTCGCCCTCACACCATTTTAGACAAACACAACCGTGTTGTTATCTTCCCTTAGGACAAGGAATATGCTTCTTTTTTGTCGTCGCATGTGTCATCAACTGTTATTGGCCAGTAATTGTTTCCTTTCTACCCTATTTTTTGCAAACAGGGCTATCCATTTCACCTCGTTGCTATTGCAACATTTTTGTGAACTGCACAAATCACTTTTTTCTTATGAGCGTTTTGTGCAGTTTTACCAAAATGTCACACGGGCAACGTCACTACATTTTAGTGTGACTGCACAAAGGGAGATTGGTTTTGCTCTATCCTCCTCATTCAACTCCGAGCCTAATCTTCTCCAACTAGTTAGTCTTAAGAGAGACTGCAAAGGTGACCGGCTTCTATTTGTGTGTTTATTGTTTCATCAACAGTCCTCTATTATTGTAATCACACTTAATATCTTTGGAACAGGGACGCTCAGCTCTATTTTAGTGGAACTTCTAAAAAATGATCGGAATGTTGCATGCTCGAGATAGCTACTTTTTATCCCAACATGCCTTGTTGATTTAGACAAAGCTGGGGGGACGTTGCTGCCAATGAAAGCATGGATCAATTTTAATTTAACACCTTCTCACAACTTTGTCTTCGGTGTGATGTAAATATTAGCTCTGATTAGCAACGAAGTTAGTTTTTTGTCATTTTTGAAAGAGTATCGATGGCAAGACACACGAAACAAAAGCTGAAAGCGCACACCATTGTACAATTTCATGTCGCTGGAAAATTATTTTTATAGTACATCAATTATGTAAACAAATGCTGGAAGCTTGGTAGCATTGCCAGAAGCCTCTTCGGCATCCGGGTCCTTGTGCCATGCACAAAATTATACTCCTTCGTTCCTAAATATTTGTCTTTTTATTTCAAATGGGCATATTTTAGAGTATAGATTCACTCATTTTGCTTCGTATGTGTACTCCCTCCGTTCCTAAATATTTTTCTTTCTAGCGATTTCAACAAGTGACTACATACGGAGCAAAATGAGTGAACCTACACTCTAAAACATGTCTATATACATTCGTATGTAGTAGTCCATTTGAATATCTAAAAAGACAAATATTTGAGTAGTCACTCGTTGAAATCTCTAGAAAGACAAATACTCCGGAGTATATTTAAGAACCGAGGGGGTAGTGCACAGCCGCATTGGAGACTCAGACCGGTCGTTGCGCCACATTAGTAGTGAGTAATGAGCAGTCAAATCATAAGCCCCACCTTTCCACTGTAAGTTGCTCGGAAAAAGCAACCATCAATACTCTCTTCTTTGAATCCGCTCATACTACTCCATCCATCACTGTTTATAGAGCGCACTTTAGAAAAAGAGAAAATCTCTGGGACCAAGGCGACTAGCGATCGGCCTGAAAAATAGCATTGGTAGTTATAGCACGGCGTCTATTACTAGAGGAAATAATGCGTACACACATGCACGCAGTGCTTCCACCCCGGGTACACACATGCATGCACTTACTCCACTCCAAAGTACTACATCGAGAGAAAATTGCGGTTACCACGCCCTAATTAATTGAGCATTAAGCCAAACGCGTCTAAAGTCTCTCTCGTGGTGGAAATGCATTGAGAGAAATGCATCATAATGAAGCGCGCCCTGTAAACTGTGACGGAGGGAGGAGTAGTATGAAGGTGGAAAACCAAGTACGCATATGGCCATTCAATCAACGCACCTCCTCTTGGCATATCACTGACATGTGGGACCGGAGTGTGAGCAAACCGATCTCAATTAACGGCAAAATGGCCAACCCACCGTTCCTTGAGAGAGACGAGGAGCGAGAACACACAGACAGGCTCGCACGGAGGCCAAGATACTCCCTCCGTCCCAAAATTCTTGTCTTAGATTATTCTAGATACGGATGTATCTAATACTAAAACGTGACTTGATACATCTGTATTTAGACAAATCCAAGACAGGAACTTTGGGACGGAGGGAGTATATTTGAGCATGGTTGATCAATATCATCATTACATGTTGGGCTGCCATTTTCTGCCCTTCTCCGGAATAAATGTGTACTTTATCAGTGATTAAGAAAAATAAGAGTACAGAGGCTCCACCATGCGGTTCTAGTAGTAGTACTACTCGTACTACTAAACCTTGCGCTTGGCTCTTCGCCTCTTCATGAAGTCGAACAATGATGGTACTCCGCATGTTCGGTACTACAGTGTATGCCTCTGGGAATCTGACACCGAATGAACTGATGCATGTCCACCTCCTGGGCGAGGGTACGTTGCATTAGTCAAAAGGCATAAGCGAGCTTCACCTTGTCCCGCAAGCTTCTCCTCGTTCTGCGAGTTGACGGGACACACCAACAAGTAGTGCTAGTCCATACTCCCTCCTTTCTGATTAATATGGCTTATTCTTTTTTGCGGGTAAATGAGAGAGTTTTATTCATATATAAGCATTCTTAGGACGATCAGCCAAGACACTGGTCACTAGGAAGCGAGGTACCCCGCAAAAAAAGAAGTAGGAAGCGAGGTGTTTCATCAAGCTAGCTCTCGGCCACATTCAAAGTGCAGCAAGCACGGTTCGCACAAAGATGCACCGCAAGGTTTGCTGACCTGTTTACATGCTGAATAACAAAAAAAAGAGGAAATACTACCGAGCGATTTGTAACAGGATATGAGCCTGAATTAAGCAAGAATTGTGGTGAGTGTTCCATGCAATCAACTTCCATTATCACATGCGAGAACCCTCGAAGAGAACCAAATGTGTTGAAGATTGCTTTATCACATTTTAAAAATATAATAAGAGTGCAGATGCTCCTCCATTCGGTTCCTAGTAATAGTATAGTACCTCTATAGACTATAGTAGTAGTACTAGTACTAGTAAACTTTGCGCTTGGTTGTTCGCCTCTTCGGGAAGTGCAACAATAATAGTACTAGTATAGTGTATGCTTCTAGCAATCTGACACCGAATTGACTGTTGCACGTCCACCGCCTGAGTTAAGGACAGCTTGCATTAGTCAAAAATTTCTCCTTGTACTGCGAGCCACCGCGCGCAAGCTTCTCCTGTCCTGCAAGCTTCTCCTCATTCGGCAAGTTGACGGGACACAACAAAGTAATGCTAGTCCATACTTCCTCTTCTCCGGTTAATATGGCTTAATTTCAAACAAGATAAATACACTGTCTGTCACTGTATATTTGTAAGTCAGTGGACTTCATAATACGGTCACTGCGCTCAATATATACATTTTCTAGTGTTTATACGATCACTAGCTCACCCTGGCTGAGTATGTGTGTGCATGCACGTGTAGGTTGAGCACTTGACCGTGACCGTGTGTGTTCCATCGTGTGCTCGGACATGCATGCATTAGGGCGTCGCACGCGTTTTTGCGTCCATGTGTACGAGTGACTATTGCATACACGTAGGGGGGGTACGTGTAGGGGCCACTAAAGGATCAGTCAAATCACACAGTAAGTTAGTCGGAAGAAGCAACCATCATTTCACTCTTCAATGACACGTATGCAATATAAAATGGTTGATATGGAGAGAAACAGAAAACCAATATATATACACTAGCAGGAGCCTAAGCTACAAGCCTTCTTGCTTGGGTTGCTCTCTTCACAAGCATAGAACGACGGTGGCCACACCGCTGGTCACATATCCGGCCTGATCCCGCTGCTGGGGGAAGGGAACAATGTTCTCCGTAGACGCGGTCGACATCGGCGAGGGAGAAAATCCACAGTCGGTGCGTCCCAATCAGGGTCACCGCGGTATGGGCCGATGCCGCGTCCCAACCGCCCTTCTAGCTACAGCCCGACGTCCTAGGTAGTCCATCTTCCTTTTGGAGCCTGCTTGCTCCACTGCCATATCTCCCCACGTAGCTCCATCTCCATGTCCATCTTTCTCTACTTCTACCGGCTTCTACTTTTGATGAATTTATATCTCATGAACTAGTGCGAGTACTATTATTCTAATCACACTTCTTCAATATCTTTGCCATCAGGGATGCTCAACTCGATTTTAGTGGAACTGCACAAAAGCATCGTATGATCCGAGGGTGCCAGCCGTCTTTCCTTCGACAGGTTCTACCTGGCCAGGAAATTAAATCATGTTTAGGGTTTAGCGTTTAAGTCATAGTGACCCCATCAGTAGTTTTTCTTTCGTACACGCTCTCACAAGTTTTGTCTTTAGTTGTGAAGTAAATATTGGCTATGATATGTGAAGCATTGAGATGCATAAGCATGCGTGTTAGTTTTCCTTTATATTTGATGGAATGTTGTAATGGGGTAACCTTGGAATTGGAATGAAAATAGAGTCGAAAGTTTTTGTTTTTTCTAGAGAAAAAATGGAAACGGAGAGAAACCAACGTTTTATTTCGTTGGATCGCGCCATCGAGCAAAACCAACGTTTAAATCACGTCTGTCGCATTCGTGTCTCACCCTCCTCCATGGCTCGACCCCACACGGTCGCTTGGCATGCCACTCACCGCAAACCGAGTATACAATAACTTTCCCGCCTGCTTGTCGATGGATCGCGCCATGGAGTACTACTACTACTGGAAGAGATTGACGAGTTTGGGGAGGACAGCTAGCTGTAGCACAGACTCCCAAGAACATCTTACATGCATGTTGTGGCCGGCTATTGCGACCTTTGAACGCGGAGCAGTCGCGTGCACCAGGAAGCAGCGCGGGCGACGCTCTCTCGGCTGACGTGCCGCTTCAATGCCGGCGCCAGTGAGAGGTCCCGTCCGCTCTGGCCGGGCATGAATGTGGCACTGACCATTTCGGGCGGGAAGCATGCGCGGGTGATGAAGAGGGTTCGGGTTGGTCGGGAGCGGCCGTGGCAGCGGTCCAGACGCCCGCAAACAAGAGATGGTGTACGTTAATATTGCCGCGTATATAATTAACAACCTAAATAATGTGCCAGTTGGACAAATATGATTGGAGATGGAGATGGAAATGGAATTTTACATAAACATGGATATGCATGTCTATGTGTGTGTGCGCGACGACTCTCGCGACCTGGAAGCGGGGCCGTGTTTTTGACCAAGTTTTCTTTCTTGGTACGTTAAAAAATTGTCCACGAGTTTTCGTTTCTTTTTTCCAGGAATGCATGTATTCTATTTAAAACCACTGCTATGGAGAGATTGTTTTATTCCATTATAGCCTCTTGTTTGATAGAGTTTCTCGCGTCTCGCTCTCTCACCCTCTCCATATCAAAACAAGATGACAATGTCCACACTATCTCTCTCCTCACCGGTGGTCACAGATCTGGCCAAATCCCATCCGCTGCGGGACGTGAGGAGGTGCAACATTGACATTGTCGCCGTCGGCGATGGAGGAAGACGATGTGCACCGTCCTCTCGGAGCCGGCGCTGGCGCGGACGAAGGTCCTCTGCGCCCTTGTTCGCTGCCGTCGTGTGGGCAGATCACGCCCGCCCGCCTAAGCGACATCTCACCCTCCTGAGGTATAACTTCTTGTACTGCTCCAGCTCCCCAGGTCGCTGCATGCGGGTTTTCTTCTATGCGACTACTCCCCAGCTCCCCATGTATAGTAGCTAGGCTTCGTTGGCTGGTCCAACATCACCTACTATTATAGAGGAAATGCCACTCGAGAAGTTGTCTTGATTTATGCCTCGGTGGAGGTATACATGTTGTTTCGACAAAAAGTACATGGTGGTTGTGCGGTCATTGTCCATATGCTCCTATTGCTACTGCTAATCTAATACTATCACTGGTTAAATGAAGAAATGATTTTTTCTCGGGTATCCTGGTTTAGTTCCCATCAAGATAATCATGATGCTTCTGTTTTTTGGTGTACTTTTCAAAATTCTTATTGACAATTGAGATGTCGTTATTAATCTTGTAAAACAAAGTAACAACACTATATCCCTTTTTATATTTTTAGAAATAGCGATGTGTATCTCCATACCCGGGCATGTCTTCCTCAATTTTAGTGGAACTGCACAAAATTGGATGGCCATTATTGTTCCGCCTCATTGTCCTCTGCCACGTGGTTCTTTTTTCCTCGAGCTTGACTATTGAGAAGAAACAGATCACAGTGAGGATTTGTCGAACTTCGTAGGTGCCTCACCCAAACTTGATGCCAAATTGATGATGCATCACCACGATAACCTATCAATGCTCATGGTTGCGCCTCATGGTTGCGTTGGCTAGTGAAGCTGATCGATTTTCAATGAAATACAAGTTGTCTTCCATCAGTGTTCTTTGCTTGTTACCCACAAAGATGATATCGTTCGTCAGCTCACCTTGGTTGTGTTGGAGATGCAGTCGTCTTTCATGTTGGTGCAATTTTATCACATAATTGGCTATGAACCAAATGTTTCCTCAAAGAAGGATCGACGTTGGTACTAAGAGCATAAGTTTCGTATTGATTTCTAAGCCTTCTCACAACTTTGTCTCCAGCTCCCCTGTAATTTTATTTGTCCAGCTATTAACTTTGATTTAAAAAATGGTGTGGACTAAAAACCCGGATGGACGTAGTAGCCCTCCATTTTTATTTACTATGCATATTAGATTTGATTGAAGTCAAACTTTGTAAAGTTTGACCAAGTTTAGGCCGAACACAACAAACCATAATTATTAGAGAGGGCAAACTGTACATACTCTCAAACCTTTCCGATAATTGAAATTAAAATTCTTTATTTGTACACACTCTCACACGTTTCCGATAATTTGGCGCATGTGTGGTTGTTCACTTGAGGGAGGGTAGTGTACCGCACATGAACGAAATGAAGTGCGACCAAGACGCGTGGACCGTTAGTTAATCGGAAGTACTCCCTCTGTTCCTAAATATTTGTCTTTCAAGTGGTTTGCAATGGACTGCCACAAACGGATGTATATAGACATTTTTTACAGTGTAGATTCACTCATTTTGCTCCGTATGTAGTCATTTGTTGAAATCTCTAGAAAGACAAATATTTAGGAACAGAGGGAGTAGTAGTTTTCTTCACTCGTACGTTAAATAAAGAGTTTCATTTCATACTTACACAATTTAAAATGATTGTTATGGAGAGAATAAGAAAACCACTCCACTATATATTAGTCGTATACACGAGTACTATATGGACGCGGCTTCATTGACTTTCGTGCACCTGCCTTTGGGTTTATGACAGGTGGGACCAAAATGTGGCTGGCCCACCTATCATACAGCCAAAAGCAGGTGCAGTTAAGGCACCGGAGCTCAATCCATACTACAGTATATATATAAGCTGGAGCCTCAGCGCTTGTTCGCTAGGGTTTGCACTCTCCACACTCTCGCTGCACTACATATATATATATATATACACGCTGGAGGATCAGCGTTCCTTTGCTAGGGTTTGCTATATTCACTGTCTCTCACCCTCTTCACCAGATTTAAACAAGACTGCGTTGTGGCCTCTTTCCCTCTCACCCCCTTCACAGCTGGCGAAGGAGGCGTCCGGATCCCGTCGCACCGGGAAGGGGAGGAGGTGCAGCGTTCACTCTATCGCCTTTGGCGAGGGAGGCAATCCACTGTCGGCTGTGCTTTTCTCTTTCACACAGCGTCTGTGCGGGAGGGCCACCGACCCCTTCTTCCTCGCTGTCGTACGTAGTGTGGGCAAATCCGACCTCCCGCCGCACGCCTTCCACATCCCGACGACCCTAAGGTATAAGTTTCTTTGAAACCGTCATTGGTCTAGCTGCATGCTGATCTTTTTCGATTCTGTAGTCGAATCTAGGTCTTGGTTCAAAGAGGAAAGAAGGGTGCGGTGGGGTGGAGCATGAATCTAGGACGTGGTTCAATGAGGAAAGGAGGGAGGGAAAGTAGTATAGACTAGCTATCCAGCTGCTTTGTTGGTCGAAAAGGGAAAACAGGGTAACCCAGTACACACATCTGTAAGGAACTGAACTCTTTGTTGAAAAGGGAAAGAAACTAGGGCGGTCTGGTAGTTTGTGCAGGACTAGATTTGCTGCCTGTCAAGGATATTACTAGCAGGTATAAACTGGCTAGGGAGATCCGGATTATGGTAATGTAGCTATGTAACTAAAAACTCAGTAGAGGTTACGGCCCATGAAGGCTTAGGGCCCATGTGTAAAGGTTATGGTTTGTAAACCGTCCTATCATATAACTTGAGACACAAGGAAGAAAGAGTAGAGACTGAGGCGGACACGATTATGAGCCGGCCTCGGGACTCTGTAAACCGGACCGGGCGTTGCCTCCTATATAAAGGGACGACCCGGCGACGGTTCAAGGGCAAGTAACAATCCGTCGAGAGACAGGCAAGCAATCTGCTCCCTGTTCATCGACGCCCAAGCAATACCAAACCAAACTAGACGTAGGCTTTTACCTTCATCGAAGGGGCCGAACTAGTATAAACCCTTTGTGTCCTTTGTGCGCTTTTAACCTCTTCAAGCTAACCCGTGCGATGGTTCCATTACTAAGTCCGTTAAACCGGACATCTGCCGTGCTAATTCCACGACAGTTGGCGCCCACCGTGGGGCTTCCGCACGATGGTTTCGAGTTCTTGAAGGGCACCTTCGAAGGACTCAAGGGCTACGCGGTCGGCCGGATGACCAAGAGTCGCCGCGGCCGGATCTACATCGACGACGCAGGCTGGGGCCCGGAGGCCGATTCAATCGAATACGGGTACCGGGTCCCCTTCGGCGGCATCCACGTCTTCATCGGCAAGATTGGTGAACCGGGACCTAAGCCGGACATCTTCCCCGACATCATCGAGCCGGCTCAGCGTGCGAGATCGGCCCGGATTCAGCCTGCCATGAAGCGCGTTTTCGTAGGAGCAATACATGGAGTCCAAGCCGAGGACAGATCGGATTCCGGTGGCGAGACGGTTGTCTATTCCGATGATGAATCCTCATCCGGAGAGACTGAGTCCTTGTATCTGTTGCGGGATGGCCAGTCTGAGGGTGTGTCCGACGGGGATAGTATTCCGGACCCCTTTGATCTGCCAAACCGGGTGGCTGTCTTTATGGCCGGATCACAACCTACGCCACAGCCCACGGTGACCGGGGCGTTCACAGCAGGGGCAGGGGGGAGCAACCAAGCTCCCTCGGCCTCTGACGCTCTATCAGCCTTGGTAGAGGAGTTGACAGCACGGGCAGTAGCAGTGGTGGCTCCCGCTGACAAGGCGCAGCACGATGCAGAAATCCTACAGCTGAAGGGCCGGATAGAACAAGCCAGACAGGATCTAAATGCGTAGAAAGCTATGATAGCAACAAGACAGGCAGAGCTGGATTCTCAGGCTTTTCAGCTCGGGATGGATCAGGCCTCTGCGCAGGGAGTAAGGGATAGAAGGAATCAGTCTCGTCTACCACCGGTCTATGAGGCGATGAATCTCTTTGGGACACCAGGAGTGGGAGCCACTAATAATCCGGAGGCGAACCGGAGGGGAGCCCCAGTGACAGGTGAACCGGTCCGACAACCCACTGCGGAGCAAGATCGACGGATTATGCACACACCTCACATCCCCACTCCTCCTGGCCACTACTTAAACCCCCTGGATAACATTGTCGCTGCCGCTTCACGCCTGGCCGCTTTACCCATTGAGGGGACATCCCCTGTGGCAATGGAAGCACGCAGGGTCAAGGATCTGCTCAACACGGCATTGACACAGCAGCGGGCGTACTCTTACAGCAGGGAGAGACTTCATTCAACACCCCGCCACAGCCGGAGTTATACTAGGCATTGGGATGAACCGGAGGTGTCCAGCAGTGAACGGAGGCGACATCATCACAAACAGGATAATCCGGCGGGTGCAGAGGCGCAAGCCCGGGAGGCGGTAAACTGGGCCGGACCTACGGCCCGCAAGGAGATCCGCCAAACGACGCCGGTTCACACAACCACAGCGGAGACGGGAGTCACGACAAGTTCCTTTGGAGTACAGTGTCTTATTCCCGCTTTACGAAGCGTAAGGTTACCCAAGGATTTCAAGGGTCCACGTAAGGTGCCTAACTACACAGCAGATTTGGCTCCAGAGGCTTGGATTGACAGCTATGAGATGGCTATGGAGATGCTCGACGTGGATGAAGCGGCTTGCGCAAAATATTTCACCATGATGCTTGAGGGTACAGCCCAGACCTGGTTAAAACGTTTACCTCCTAACTCCATCGGATCATGGGGGGAGTTACGCCGCTAGTTTATTAAAAATTTCAAAGACACGTGCAAACAGCCGATGTTAGTGGTCGACCTAGCGGCGTGTATACAAGGAGAGCAGGAGCCTACGAGTGCATGGGTGCGGCGAGTGTCAGAAATCTTGCACTCTTCGAACGGTATCAGCCCCAGTACGGCGATAGTAACACTGGAAAACAATTGCCGGTTTGAGTCTCTGAAGTTGAAGCTAGGACGGCTCAAACGGGATTGTAATGACATGGGGACTCTCATGAGCGCTTTGGTAAAGTATGGGGACTCTGACAATACTAAGTATCCAGAAGCGGATGGAGATAAGTCCGGGAAGGCAAATAAACCTGCTAAACCGGTGCAGGCTAATCCGGTCGGAACAAGCTTCAACGGTAAGCGAAAGGCAGAGGGTGGCTCTGATTTTGTGGCCAATACCAAAGTTCAAGGGAGCTTTCAGCGCAACAAGGGTAAACCGCCTGCACAAAACGGCGGAGGGTTCATTAATTGGGATCGACAATTGAACGAGCCTTGCCCGAAACATGGCACAGAGGAACGTCCAGCTAAACATACCTGGGGAGAATGCCGGGTCATGATGGAGGCCATGAACTGGGCCAAATTCAACAACGGACCACCGGGCGGCGGTTCAGGCCCCGGGTACCATGGTCCGGGTCATCAGGGTAATGGCTCCGGATCAGGATATCATGGCGGCAACAATGGTTACAATAACCAAGGCAATCATCAGTATGGTCAGGGCGGCTACAATAACCAAGGCAACCATCAGTCTGGTCAGGGCGGTTACAATAGCCAAAACAACCAACAGCAGGGCCAGGGCAATCACAACAATCAAGGCAATCAGCAGCGTCAGCAGCAGCATCAATCCGGATATCAAAATAATCTGAAGGAGCTGAGTAGTGGACAATATCATGTGTTCACTACGAGTTTGTGCAAACGAGATCAAAAAGTCTTAAAGCGGGCGGTCCACACGGTTCAACACCACGATTCCTGTGCTGGTCGGAACAACCTATTGTATGGAGCAGAGAGGATCACCCGCCGCGGGTTGATAATCCGGGCCAATTGGCCTTAGTAGTGGCACCGCAGGTGGGTGGCTACAAATTCACCAAGGTTCTCATGGAAGGCGGCAGCAACATCAATATCTTATATTACGAAACTTTCCGTCGCATGGGGCTGACGGATAAGAAGCTAAGACAGTCAAACACGGTATTCCATGGAGTAGTGCCAGGTAAATCAGCTTACCCAGTGGGGAAAATTGACCTAGAAGTTACCTTTGGAGATGAACAGGATTCCAGGTCAGAGATGATAACCTTTGAAGTTGTGAAGATCCGGAGCCCATATCATGCCCTGTTCGGACGGCCAGTTTACGCCAAGTTTATGGCTAGGCCGTGTTATGTTTATCTGCAGCTCAAGATGCTGGGTCACAAAGGAACCATCACGGTTCATGGAAGTCGCAAGATCGCCTTGGAGTGCGAGGAAGGAGACGCTGCTTATGCAGAGGCAGTATGTGCTACGGAGGAATTGAAATTTTACAAAGACAATGTTGATCCGGCGGATATGTCCCCGTTGAAGAAGCCAACTACAGAGCATGATCTGGTGTTGAAATTTAAGTCTGCAGAGGAAACCAAGCAAGTTGACTTTGTGCCAGGCGATTCATCCAAGCAGTTCACTATCAGCGCTAACCTTGATCCTAAATAGGAAAGCGCGCTCATCGAGTTCATCCGTGAGAATCGAGATATCTTTGCATGGAAACCTTCTGACATGCCAGGTATACCGAGGGAACTCGTTGAGCACAGTCTTAATATTGATCCGAAATTTAAACCGGTCAAGCAGTATCTGCGCCGCTTCAACGAAGAAAGGCGCAAGGCTATAGGTGAGGAAGTGGCCAGACTTTTGGCCGCAGGGTTCATAGTTGAAGTTTTTCACCCAGAGTGGTTGTCTAATCCGGTGCTGGTATTAAAGAAAAATGGAAAGTGGAGGATGTGTGTGGATTACACAGACCTAAACAAAGCTTGTCCAACCGATCCTTTTGCTCTCCCTCGTATTGATCAGATCATTGATGCTACGGCGGGATGTGAGCGGCTAAGTTTTCTGGATGCATATTCAGGATATCATCAGATCAAGATGGCAGTTAAAGATCAGGAGAAGACAGCCTTCATAACTCCTTTTGGTGCTTTTTGCTATGTGTCTATGCCTTTTGGGCTCAAGAGTGCCCAAACAACTTACCAGCATTACGTGCAGAACTGTCTTAAGGAGCAGATAGGGAAAAATGTTCATGCCTATGTGGATGACATCATGGTGAAGTCAAGGAAGGAGGAGACATTGATAGAGGACCTCAAGGAAACCTTTGATAACCTTCGGGCCTATAAAATGATGCTTAATCCGGAGAAGTGTGCTTTCGGTGTTCCGGCAGGCAAGCTCCTTGGATTCTTGGTGTCCAACAGAGGAATAGAAGCCAATCCGGAGAAGATCAAGGCAATCACGTCCTTTACTAAACCGGCTTGTATCAATGATGTTCAGCGTATCGCCGGCCGGATTACAGCGTTGAGCCGATTCATCAGTCGTCTGGGGGAGAAGGCAATCCCGCTTTATCAGATGCTAAAAAAGACAGACCGGTTTATATGGAGCGATAAGGCAAACGCTGCGCTTGAGGATTTAAAGCGGCAACTGGCAGAACCACCGGTCCTTGCTGCCCCCGTTGATAAGGAGCCACTGCTGTTATATGTAGCTGCCAATGCACGGGCAGTTAGCGTGGCGATCGTGGTCGAGCGCAAAGAAGCAGGAAAGGAGTATCCGGTTCAACGTCCGGTTTATTATATCAGTGAGGTTCTCATTGAATCCAAACAAAGGTACCCGCATTGGCAGAAGCTGGTATATGGCGTGTTCATGGCAAACCGGAAGTTGAAGCATTATTTCCAAGGCCACCAAATAACTGTTGTCGGTTCAGCTCCATTGGGGGTTATAATCCAGAACAGGGAAGCCACTGGCAGAGTGGCGAAGTGGGCCATTGAGCTTAGCCCACACGGATTGAAGTATGTGCCACGCACCGCTATCAAATCCCAAGCATTGGTGGATTTTATCAATGATTGGACAGAATTGCAAACACCAGAGGAGAAGCTGGATCATACATATTGGACTATTCACTTTGACGATTCAAGGCAATTAGAAGGCTCGGGGGCTGGAGTTGTGTTAACTTCTCCGTGAGGTGACGAATTTTGTTATGTCCTCCGTCTAATGTTTCCTTGTACTAACAATGCAGCAGAATATGAGGCATTGCTTCATGGCCTGCGGATGGCTAAGGAGATGAACTTGAGCCGGGTCAAGTGTTTTGGTGATTCAGACTTAATATCACAGCAAGTATCCGGCAAATGGGATTCTAAAGACCCTCTCATGGCAGCTTACAGACGAGAAGTTGAAGCAGTCGCAGCATATTTCAAAGGATATCAGGTGGATCACATAGACCGGCGAAGAAATGAAGCGGCCGATGGTCTAAGCCGGTTGGGTTCTCAGCGTAAACCGGTGCCACCGAATACTTTTTTGGATGAGCTACACAGTCCATCAGTTCAGGTACCGTCGGAGGAAGATCTGGCCGTTCCTGATCCGGAAGCGCAGCTAGTTGCAGCACTTCATGTTATTCCGGATTGGACGCTCCCATACTTGGCGTATCTAAGCCGGGGAGAATTGCCGGACGATGAGATCGAAGCAAGACAGATAATCCGGCGATCCAAGTCTATGGCAATTGTCAACGGGGAACTTCACCATCGCAGTGTTTCCGGAGCTTTTCAGCGGTGTGTATCATCCGAGGAAGGCTGTGACATGCTTCGAGAGATTCATGAAGGGGATTGTGGCCATCATGCCGGTTCAAAATCCTTGGTAGCCAAAGCTTTTCGACACGGGTTCTATTGGCTGACAGCCCATGCTGATGCGGAGGATTTAGTCCGGAGGTGCGATGCTTGTCAGTTTTCACGGCGAGCTCTTGTTCCGGCGCAGGAGCTGCGGATGATACCAATTACTTGGCCATTTGCGACTTGGGGGCTTGATAAGGTTGGGCCTTTTAAACAATCCCAAGATCAAAAAACTCATCTGCTGGTTGCTGTGGATAAGTTTACAAAGTGGATTGAGGCAGAGCCTGTAAGCAAGTGTGATGCGGCAACAGCGGTTAAATTCATCAAAAAGGTAATTTTCTGGTTTGGCTTTCCACACAGCATCATCACTGACAACGACACCAATTTATGTAAGGGAGAGATGGAAGAGTTTTGTCAGAGGGAGCATATTCGCCTAGATGTATCTTCTGTAGCTCACCCTCAATCCAATGGTCAAGCTGAAAGGGCCAATCAAGAGATTTTGCGAGGTATCAAGCCCCGGCTTATGACTCCTTTGCAAAGGACGCCAGGGTGCTGGGTTGAGGAATTACCCTCTGTCCTTTGGAGCATCAACACTACACAAAACAGATCCACAGGTTACACACCTTTCTTCATGGTGTATGGTGCTGAAGCGGTTCTTCCAAGCGATATCCGCCATGATTCACCACGGGTGACGGCTTATGTTGAAGCGGCCAATGAGCAAGCAAGACAGGACAGTTTAGACCGGCTAGATGAAGAGCGTGACATAGCAGCAGCACGGTCCGCGATTTATCAGCAGGACTTGCGCAGATATCACAGCCGCCGGGTCAAAACCAGGACATTCCAGGAGGGGGATTTGGTACTCCGGCTCATCCAAGACCAAACAGATATGCACAAGCTATCCCCGCCTTGGGAAGGGCCCTTTGTGGTCAGTAAGAATCTACACAACGGCTCATACTACCTGGGGGATGTTCGAGAGCACAAAGACTCACGGACATCAGAAGAAGAGACAAAGAGGCCGTGGAACATCGCTCTCCTGCGGCCCTACTATACCTGAGCCATGAGCTCTGCTGTATCCTATGTATATATTATGATTAATGAATAAACCGGCACCCTCGGTAAACCGGGGGATCAGCCTTTTTTCTTCTAAGTATATGACTTGTGAAAATTATTACAAATATTTCGAAGTAAACTATTTTATGCCGAAGGGACCAAACTAGGGGGCTACGGATCACATGTGACTCCTCGCTACAAGTCTTCTTTTGGTCCGGTCTACATAATGTTCTTGTCCCTAGGGATCCACCTTTGATGGCAGATGTAATATTCCTGTCCCTTGGTGGGCCAAATCCCTTTGATGGCAAAATAAAAGTTCTTGTCCCTAGGGATCCACCTTTGATGGCAGATGTAATATTCCTGTCCCTTGGTGGGCCAAATCCCTTTGATGGCAAAAGAAAAGTTCTTGTCCCTAGGGTACTTCCTTTGATGGCAGATGTAATATTCATGTCCCTTGGAAGATACATACCCTTTGATGGCAAAAGAAAAGTTCTTGTCCCTAGGGAACCTTCCTTTGATGGCAGATGTAATATTCTTGTCCGTTGGTTGATCATTCCCTTTGATGGCAAAATAAAAAACCCTGTTCTTGTCCCTAGGGAACCTTCCTTTGATGGCAGATGTAATATTCCTGTCCCTTGGTTGATCATTCCCTTTGATGGCAAAAGAAAATATGTTCTTGTCCCTAGGGTACTTCCTTTGATGGCAGATGTAATATTCCTGTTCCTTGGAAGATACATACCCTTTGATGGCAAAAGAAAATTTCTTGTCCCTAGGAGTACATCCTTTGATGGCAGATGCAATATTTCCTGTCCCTTGGAGCATATCCTTTGATGGCAAAAGAGTACATCCTTTGATGGCAAAGTTCTTGTCCCTAGGAGTACTGATAGTCATAGCCCTTTGGGTCGCACCCTTTGATTGGCACATAGGGAGCCTGGCAGCTCGCAAAAAGCCTCGACTACATGGTCTTATTTGCAAACCTGTGTGTTTTGATGTTTGTGATTTTTCATGTGTTTCTTATGGTTTTTTAATCCGGAGCTGGCCAACTTCAAAGTTGACCACACATTTTCAAAAGTCTGGGCACAGAGCTCCAGCATTATTTAAACCGGTAGTTCCTATAAACCCGGATTAGCTATTGGGTTCACCCCAACAGAGCCAAGAGCTTCCTCAGAAACTACAAATATCCACTGGATTAAGGATATCAGGCATACTTAATCAAAGGTATGAAGTTATTTTTGGGTATAAAATAGACACTCGTTTGATATATATGTGAGAGCGCTTTAATCGGTCCGGCGGTAAACCGCTAGGACATCTTTTTAGTGTTATCTATGCAGATACAGATAATATAAAAAGATCAGCCATGGCAGGCAAGCGATTAAGATTCGCAAATCAAACATCTGACATCCGGAACAAGACGGACAATATTTCAAGCTATCCTATTACAAGGCATACGAAGCCTGAACGGATTAAAGTTTTTTTCGACAAAATAATACAGCAGCTAAAAGATAAACTGAGCGGCTTATGCTTCTTCCTGCTGCGAAGGCTGAGGATCAGCTTGTTCCGGAGCTTCTTCATCCTCTTGAAGCGGCTGAAAATCAGGAGCGCGCCAATCGATCTTGGATAAGGCACGAAAGTACATCTCTTCAGTAATGAGATCTGACGGATCAACATCTGGGGCGAAAGTATGGGGGCGTATTGGTGGGATTAGATTTTCGGTATCATAAACCGGCCGATCCACCCGCTCATTCTTTAAGTCATATGCCGGATGATACCTGGACAGATCCGATTCATCAGCAAGTTTGCTGGCAAGAGGACGCATCTCCTTAGTCAAAGCATGAAGATCTTTGCCAGAGAAGGCCGATCCATCTTCCTTGGTACTGGGATACATGTTCATGGCTTCTTCCGGATCAAAGTCTGGAACACACGCCTTGGCTCTGGTTAGCGCTACAAGGGAACCGGCCCGTGCAGCAGATTTCTTCACCTCTTCCAAGCGTACAGGCAAGATAGAAAGCTTCTCCAAAGTGCCTTGGATGGTGGTGGGGGCCGGTTTATTGAAAGACATAGCACTTATAATTCTTTGAGCGCCGGAATACAGCTGCTCAACCAGAGTATAAGAGGCCTTGAGTTTCTTCCGTAGATCATCCCCAAGATGGGAGACGCGGCGCCCTGCATATGATTATCACAGTTAAACCGGAGCAGAATAAAGATTGCAGAGATGAAAGCACGTGCAAGTTAAGTATTTACCAAAGACGGCAGAGGTCATAAGCTCTATCTGTTGCTTTAAACCGGTCAGCTCTTGCGTCACCGGATTTAGGGCCTCTTCAGCATCCTTTGCTCTTTTTTCCAGAGCATTCCTCTGTACTTCTCAGGTTGTCCGTTCCGCTTCAAAATATTTCTTCAATTGTTCAGCAGTGGTTAAGCTCAACGCAAGGTCTTTTTTGGCCTTGGTAGCAGAAGTTTCAGTCTCAGCAAGTCTGTTCCGGAGCTCAGTTATTTCTTCAGCCCTCCGGGTCTAGTCAGCCTGCAAGAAAATCAAGTGAAATAATTGATGATTCAGACAAGTCTCAAGCACATAACCAAGTTATCCACTTGACACTTGGGGGCTAATGGATAGTTGAAGTATCAAAGGGTGACAATTAAAGACAAAGTCTCAAGCACATAAAGCAAGTTATCTACTTGACACTCGGGGCTAATGGGCAGTTGAAGCATCGAAAGAATGATTCAGACAAGTCCCAGGCACATAAAACGAGTTATGCCCCTGGCACTTGGGGGCTAATGTAAGATTATTTGCTCACAGTTGGAAGTACCGGTTCACCTTCTAACATAGCTAAACCAGATCTTGGGGGCTACCATGATATAGACAAAAATACAAAGAAGGCAAAAGCAAAAGACAAGTAAGATACCTCGTATTTGTCCTTCATCATATTGACCAAGCCCGCTTCATAGTCCCGACTGGTATGAAGCCGGTTCAAGTACCCGGAATAAAGCTCTTGGGCACTCAGATTAGCATAATTGGATAAGTCGGTGATCCTTTTGCCCTTCTCTTGCTGAAGCTTCTCCGCTTTAGCGGTATGCTTGGCTAAAACGATAGGCTCAGCAGGAGCGGTAAAACCAGTTCCGGTTATTTGAACATCCGGAGAGGAAGCAATATTTGGCTGTGAAGGGGCAGCAGTATGAGCCGGACTAATAGGATCTAGACTAGTCCGAGGAGGGCTGGCCCGGACGGGATTTGCCGGTTCATGAACATCTTGAGCATTGGGATTTTCAGGAGCAGCAACATAATCATGATCCATGGGAGCGGGATCGTCAAGCTGAACTGTAGGCTCGTTTTCCGGAGGGATGACTGTGTCCGGATCAGCTACCGGATCATCAGTAGCAGTCTCAGCAACCGTTTTGCTGGCCTTTGCCTTTTTGCTAGGCTTGGGTTTGCTGAAACGGATTGAAAAAGAAATTAGAATCATAAAGGCAAATACAAAGGTAAACCGGATGGGATAAAGGACTTACCCAGGGACAGTTTTCAGAATTGGGACCTGTGTGGCAGTTGATTCGCCAGAAGATGATAAAGGAGTCTCCTGATAATTAGGATCAGACGGTTTAAGTGGTTTGCGTATAAGTCCGGCCTTGGGATGAAGAAGAGTTGGAGAAAGTAAAATCTCAGAGCGGCGTCTCCGGGCCGGAGTGAGAGATATTCCGGAAGACTCAACTACATGGCCACTATGGCGTGTATTCCGGCGGGCTTCGTGTTGCTGCTTCTTAAAAAGAAAATTGGGGTCCAGTTGAGCGTAAGGATGGGAAAAAGGGTACTTCCGAGATGCCTTACGAATCTTGGGCACCGACGGTTCAGAATCTGAAGAAAGAAGGATTACCTCAGTTTCGGCCGCTTTATCAGCTTCAGCCAAATCCTGTGAAAAGACACTGTTAACATAAATCTGGATAAAGGAGATAAAGCATATCAGGATCAACTCATACCTCAGAATCCGGATCATCTTCTTCAACATGTGAACCAGAGATAGCAGCTGCCTTTTTCTTCTTAACAGCAAAGGTTTTTCGGTGTGGCTGTTTGCCTGACTTATCCTAAAATTTCGTTTTCCAAAAAGGATCGTCGACCTGGGTAGAAGATAAAGGATAAATGGAAGATAATTTAAATAAGCGGATTAGAAGCAAACAGAAGAGATTAAAAGCTTACTGCTGGCAATTTGTTCTTCTTGTAATATTTAGCCAATCCGGTTTGGCTACATTCCTCCAAAGAGATGTTGAGCATTTTCTTAGCAGATTCAATAACTTCCTTCTCAAGAAGCATTATGTCGGTATGACGCTGAGGATCATCCGGCTTTCTGCTATACTGACACATTAAACCAGAGCGCCGGCTTAAAGGAAGAATGCTCCAGGCAAGCCAACAGCGCACGAAGTCAACTCCAGTTAAACCGTTGGCCATAAAGGCTTTGAGCTTGGCAAGCTAAGGAGCAAACCGGGCTCGTTCAGTAGAAGTAAGACGCTGTGGCAAGGGATGATCTTCTGGAATACGATGTCCGCGATAACTTGGCAGTGGGTTCTCTCCTTCAGGCGAAGTATCTTGGCAGTAGAACCAGGATTGGTTCCAATCTTTGGGGTGTGTATGAAGAGCAGCGTGAGGAAAGACCACATCTCTTCTCTTTTGAATACTAACCCCACCCAGTTCTTGATGAGGTCCGGCAGTAAACTCTGTCTGCCGGTTTAAGTGGAAGAAATCCCGGAATAAGTCGACTGATGGCTCCTCTTGAAGATACACCTCGGAGAAGACTTGAAAATTGCAGATGTTTGATACAGAATTTGGACCTATGTCCTGAGGATGAAGTTGAAAAGCGGCCAGCACGTCTCGGAAGAATTTTGAACCGGGAGGACTGAAGCCCCGGGCTAGGTGGTCGAAGAAAAAAATAATTTCCCCATCTTTGGGGGTAGGAGGACATTCACCCCTGGGGCCCGCCATTTCAGAACTGCTCGGGGGCCCAGAACACCAATTGACGCAGCGTTGGTTAAATCCACTTCCGTAATGCGGGAAGGGACCCAATTGCAAGAAACAAACTGTTTGGCAGACATATTGGCGGAAGGAAAGCACTGAAAAAGTAAAGTGCAAAATCCGGATTATTCAAATACTGAAGGATAGACCGGATCATGTTATCAAATTACATCGACGGTTTAGACAGAAGGCTAATGGCACTGCTATCGGTTTATGATAACGAAAGAAGCTAAACTGTCGGGTTCATGATTGACGCGTTGCAGAAGCAATGTATAATTGACTAAACCGGCGAGTGTCTTACAGATCTATCAAGACGAAGAAACAGGTTTCTACAGAAGGCTAAAGTAAAATAGATCTGAGCGGTAAGAAAAAGATGAAATTTACGCAGATCTATCATAGAGGAACTGCGGAGGTCTTTCTACAAGAGCAAATGAATCTAAGGGCGAACTTGGAGAAATGAATCTAAGCATAAAACTGCGGAGCAGGGGCGCGTTCAAAACAAACTATGGATTTGAATCTACTGCCGAAAAATAGCCCGTAGGATGAACAGACAGAGCTTCGAGGTCTCATGGCAGGAGCAATGGAGAAACCCTAAGTTATAGATCTGCAGCGAGGGAAAAGGAATACCTGAGAATGGAAGAGACGGCGGCGGAGTAATCTAGACGCAATTCAAGTTGACGCAGCGGCCTGGTCGACGACGGCGACGAGCTCAAGAACAACAGAGAGGCCTCGGGCGACGGAGGAAGAAGACGAGCGGAAGGAAGAAAGGCAGAGATGCGGCGGTATTTATAAAGGTTGAGAGACGAAACGACAAGCGTGGGATTCGAGGAAGTCAGAGATTGGATAAAGATTCTCTTGTCGCCTCGATTTTCGGGATGGCCTTTAAACAAAGGTAACAAAACGGCTGTGCGCAATAAATGCGGAGGTGATGTCATGATCGAATCAAATGATTTCCAGGGATGACGTCATAGTCGGTTTATAAAACAGAGAAAATACAGGAAGAAAGTTTATGCAAGGTTTAGAAGACTGACATGAACAAGTTCAAGTCATTCTAGGGCCTAATGTCAGGGATATTACTAGCAGGTATAAACCGGCTAGGGAGATCCGGATTATGGTAATGTAGCTATGTAACTAAAAACTCAGTAGAGGTTACGGCCCATGAAGGCTTAGGGCCCATGTGTAAAGGTTACGGTTTGTAAACCGTCCTATCATATAACTTGAGACACAAGGAAGAAAGAGTAGAGACCGAGGCGGACACGATTATGAGCCGGCCTTGGGACTCTGTAAACCGGACCGGGCATTGCCTCCTATATAAAGGGACGACCCGACGACGGTTCAAGGGCAAGTAACAATCCGTCGAGAGACAGGCAAGCAATCTGCCCCCTGTTCATCGACGCCCAAGCAATACCAAACCAAACTAGACGTAGGCTTTTACCTTCATCGAAGGGGCCGAACTAGTATAAACCCTTTGTGTCCTTTGTGCGCTTTTAACCTCTTCAAGCTAACCCGTGCGATGGTTCCATGACTAAGTCCGTTAAACCGGACATCTGTCGTGCTAATTCCACGACATTGCCCTCACATCGGAAAAAGTTTCAAAGATAACAAATATGGGACCAACACAGATATGCTGCTTGGCTACATACTCTACATCACCCATTTATATGTGTGGACGCACATGGTGCTGGCATGTCCGATGTCCCATCCACATGATTGTGCAGTGTGTTTTGAGATGTTGTGCTACTTGTATTGGTACTGTTTTAAATAAACTCTACATCAGCCCCTTTATAAGTAGATGGAAGCACATGTTGTTGTTGCGCCCACTCTCCCCTGAATATGTTTATGCTTTTTGTTAATATAATGTCGCTGGTAAAATCAAGCAATGCCACTCTCAGAATTAACTACTGAATCTTATTTCAAAACTGCAACACTTGTTAGGATTGGCGGGAATACCATTTTTGTCGCCGCATGTTTCATGCGCCTTTATTGGCCAGTAATTGATTCCTTTTTTGCCTCTGTTAAAACCGGGATATCTTTTCAACTTGTTGCTATTGCGACATTTTGCTTCGCTTAATTTTGGTGGAATTGCACAAAATGAGACCGGATTTCCATATATGTGTTGAGATCTATTTAAGGTCTTCCTCACGAGTTATTTCAAATCTTGGTCTTGAAAGGTCAGTGCCGACTTTCCTCAGAATTAACTAGTTAATCTTAGTTCAAAATTGCAACACTTGTTGGGATCGGTGGGAGTACCATTTCTGTTAGGGATCGGCCGGAGTACATGTTTAAGAAATGTATTGTTCAGATAATGTCTCTATTATTATATATCAGTTACAGTGTTTTACAAATGGTACTATCCTGCTTTGTTGTTCTTTCTACATGTTTAACCAAGGTATTGTTAAGATAATGTCTCTGTTAAAATGAATCAGTCGCATTGTTTTAGGAATGATACTTTTCTGCTTTGTCGTTCTTTATACATGTTGAAACAAGGCATTGTTAAGATAATGTCTCAGTTAATATGAATGAATCACACTGATTGAGAATTTCTACTCTCCTACTTTGTTTCCCATTAAGATAAGGTAGATCAGTAGATGTTTTTCTTCTGAGAGTACAAGTCATCAACCGTTATTTCTATTGTTGCCCTTATACCTTTTGTTGCTTACAGGGATATCAAAATTCAGTTTTATTCTGACTTTGATTTTAGTTGAACTGCATAAAAGGAGCCAATGTGTCTAAGGCAAACTGCTGCATTAGTGGGTTCAGTTGGTCTTACCACTTTGCAGAAAGAAGCAGTCACTGTTTGCGCTACATTACACAAGGAATGATCGAGAATCTTTACAGAGTATTAGTAGACGCTGGTGACATGACTAGTCTGCAGAGAGCATAGGAAACTCTACAACACGTGGAGGGCACTGGGCAAAAAGTGCCCAAACAAGTACAAGAAGCCAGGACATGACTCCAAATCTGTCAATGTCATTCTAAGCAACAATGATGGGGCATCTGGGTATGGTAATCAGTTTACCATACTTTCAATTTGATAGTCCACCGATTAGTGGGTTCACACTGGGGCCAATATTCATGTGTGTGCTCATGTGTCTTTGTTTTCTAGCAGCATATAAATACGAAATCCACAGGGATGCTCAGCTTGATTTTAGTGGAACTGCACAAAATGTTCAGATGGTTCGTGTCCTCCATAATAACACTTCATGATGCACAATACATCGAATGGTTCTCTAATCATTCGTCGTCACCTTGAGCCACCGGACTATCAGATGACAAACTGATGACGAACCCTTCCCGTTCCACAATCATAGGCATTACATATTTTGAATGGGAAAAGCTTGTCAAAGTTGACATTAGTTTAATATATTGGAATTGGAAAACCTTGTTAATTTTTGCTCATTGATGTTAGCCAGAAGACATCCATTTGATATTTTTGAGTGGGACGCCCTTTGCTGTGAGCAACGACTATCATTTTTTCCTATTCATGTCTTCCGTTTAGAAGTAAATATTTACTCTGCTGAGATGCATAGTCACATGAATGTTGACTTATGTAAGATATTTTAAGAGTTTGTTCTGAATATTGTCTATGTAATGACAGGCCTTGTGTTTTATTGCAACGTTGAGCTTGGAATGTTGTGGCATGCGGCATCACGAGTTGTTCACCATGCCTCTTGAGAATAATGCATTGTATTGTTTTGCATGTCGAACTAATGCCAGTGATATGATTGTTAGGAAGATCATCCTCTTCTGCTGTTTCCGTGCTTAAGAAGTTCATCGTCTTATGTTTTATTCATAGCCTATACGACAAGTCGGGTAGGTTAGACGTGAAACCATATGATCTTCCGACCAACTCATCATCTTAGGCCGTGATTGGATCGACGTTTTCCAACCAAAACCGCTTGTAAAACGGACGCTTGTAAATAAAAGCATATGGTCTCGGGCGAAGCGCTTGGTTGGTCAATTTCGACTAGTAAAATATACACTCGCCTCTCAAATTACACGCGTAACCCACCGGTTTTACTTACAGACCTCGGGCCCTCGGTTTCATTACACCTGTATTTTACGCGTTGTTTCCGATGACGAGTAAAATACACTTGTATCTTAATACAGGTGTGAAATAAACCAGAGCTCCCAAGCGCGGCCTTACCGTTTCATGTCGTCTCAGTCTCTCGTAGGTGCTCATAGGTGTCCGATGATCCTGGCTTCCTGAATGAGCAGCGGGCACTGTATCAGACCATCCATAGGGCCCACGAGGCCCTCTCCATCGTCCTTCGAGTTGTTGTGCTCGCCGTGGTGCCGAGCATTGTTAACATGGTCAATGAACATGAGGATTCAGGAGATGACTTTATTTTGACTGGTTGACATTAGGGACCCACTAGGGCCATAGCCGTACGTACGCAAGTGCCTCCTTATTATGTACAACTATATTTTGTTTGCTTCCTTCTGGTTTCTTGACATCACGGTCCCACACCATTGTCAACCTATGTAGTTAATATAAACGAGAGAATTGCACAAGGTGCGGCCGACAGCTGGGACCAAGAAGCTCGAGTAGTATTTGTGTTTTTGAGGCGTGAGCACTGCATAGTTTTTCTTGGCGATGTTTTAGTTGTTGTTCAGAGGAGAGCATGGTATTAACTGGGCGGGCTGTGGCCCGTCTAGCCCAGGACAGATATCCAGCCCAGATATTAATTTTTTAAGATGAAAATGGCTAGCCTAGCTATATGTTTTTTTGAGGAATACCCAGGCAAAGTCAACTTGTTATTCTCCGCCCCACTGGGCTGCAAATCTTTCCTAGGAGGGATGCATTAGGCTTAACACGAAAATGGGCTTTAAAAAATAATAAATTGGATGTAATGATAAAAACTGGGCAGTAACTATAAAAAAATGCACCAAGCACGAAATTAGGTTATAAAATATTATTTATGGATTTTGAAAATCTTAATTTTTAATTGTTGCGCGCGCAATGTTTCGTTAGATTTTTTACGTAATATAAATTTATATTTAATCTGACTATAAATTTCAGGATAAAAAATTTCGGATCCCATCAAAATGTGGGAAATTTTATTGAATTCTGTCTTGAATGGTTGGTTGAAATTATTAATCGTTGTCCTAGCTATAAAATGGGTTGTACTTTTAACAAACTGTAAAATGACCCCAGTTTATTTTTCTGAAGAATACCCAATCCAGGCCTATTAATTTTTCTACGCCCTGATGGGCTGCACCTCTTTCAAGACGCCTGCAAATCTTGAAACTAATATGAAATTGGTTGTAAATATAAAAACAGATGACAAATTGGCAATTACTTTATAATTTCTGAATTTTTCACAATTTCAAATTCCTATTTCACTAGGCATTAACCTAATTTCAATATATCTTCAAAGTACTTTAAATCTGGCTCGACATTTTGGTATTAAAAATAGTTTGGAACCCACAGAAATATGTGAAATTGGCCCTGGCCAACCTAAAAACGGACTGCAATAGATTGCATAAGAATTTGAAATGAGCTATATATAAATTAATAAAAAAAAGGTAACGGTCTGACTTATGGGCCTATTAAGTTAACGCGCATGCAAGATTTTTTTAGTTATTATATACATCAACAAACGATTCTAGCAGACGTAACCGTTGGATGTCAATCCAACAGCCGTCGTGTTTCTTCAATCTTTGATCTTCCTGCTCCAGCCGCCAAATCCAGCACCGGCGAGACCGCCTGCTCCCGCCTCCCGTGCAGGCCTCACCGCCCCTACTACTCCAACCACTGGCTAGGGCATCCCTCTACTCACCCACACCCCCTGTTATTCTGTGGCGACGACGGCCTCACACCGCAGCCAAACCAGTGAACCCTCGTACTCCTCTCCGTGTGGGCATCCACTACCGCGTCTTCCCTGGCTCTGCGTCATCCCCTTCCTAGGCCTCTCCATTGTCCACTGCCTTGGTGCTCTCGGCGCGGCATGGTCAATGTGGTCAACGACCGACTTCCATCGGAAGAGTACTGTATGTGGAGAGGCTGACAGCTGGGTCCACTGCCGCAGCAAGGAAGTGCCACCTTATTACACGCAAAATAATTATTCCTCCACCTGATAGCGGGGATCCACCAGACGGGCCACCGTATTTCATGAAAAAAAACGTTTCCCCCTGACTGCTGAGACCCACTAGCTATATCTTCGTATGCAAGGAAGTGCGTCCAGGCAAAAAAAACGATTCGTCCCCTGACTGGTGGGACCCACCAACTACATCTTCGCACGCAAGGAAGTGCCTGACAGTTGGGACCCACCTGGTCGAAGCGTACGTAGCGTTGTCATTCGTGTCGCGAATGTGTATGTATATACTGGTCGACGTAAAGGCGCGCACGTGTCGTAGTAGAGGCGCGCACGTAGCATGTAGACGTACGTACAGCGGCCAGTGTGCAAGAAAGAAATTACGACCACGTACGTACATACAGGCAGGGTCTCAAACGCCTGCTCGCGCATACGTACGGCCAGGGCTCGTGTACATGGCTGGGTTGGAATGCAGAAACATCGTCGTCGTCGTGTTCATGGGGAGCCAACCGGCTGGGTCGGAACAGAATGCGTCGTCGTATTCATCGAGAGGGCTTGGACGGAACAACCGATGGAAACGAGGCCTGTCATACCGCAGAATGGAGGAAACGGCCTTGTGTTCGACCGGCCACGTTCGAAACGGGATCTTGTTCATCGGGAGGGGTCTGGCCTACCGCAAAACGGAGGAAACGGCCCTCCTACGGTCAAAACAGGGGTCTTGTTGTTCGGGAGGGGTGTGGCGTACCGCAAAACGGAGGAAACGGACTTGTGTTGGAGCGCTACGGTCGAAACGGGGGTACTATTCATCGGGAGGGGTGTGGCGTACCGCAAAACGGGACTCCACAGGATATTGTTCATCTCCACCGTCGACCCCCTCCAGCCTCCACAGGCTACTGTTCATCCGACGTCGACCTTCTCCAGCCTCCACTTGCGACTATTCATCCACGGGCTCCTGTTCATCCAGCCTCCACCGCACGTTACTCCACCGGCTACAATTCAACCAGCCCTCTCCACGGGCTCCTATTCAACCAGCCCTTCACGGGCTACTGTTCATCCTGCCCTCCACCGTCTATTGTTCATCCTGCCCTCCACGGGTTGGTCCTATTCATCCAGCCCTCCACGGGGTCCTGTTCATCCAGCCCCAACCGGCTCGATCGATGGGGGTCCTGTTCATCC
>LR738713.1:124794205-124834524 GCA_902687465.1 Secale cereale | reverse complement strand
CCCCCCCCAGCAACGCTCACTGTTCATCCAGAGGAAGCATCGATCGGCTTCAGTTAGCAACAGTAGCGAAGGAATCGCTCGATCGGGTTCAGTTAACAGCCATCGATCGATCGCTCGGGTTTAGTAACGCGTAGCCTGCAGCGGAATCGCTCGGATTCAGTTAAGAGCCCAACGCCTCGCTCGGGTTCATTTAGAGCCTAATGCCTCGCACCCACGCGTGTGCGTGTACGAGAGAAACGCGCATCGCTCGGCCCCGACCACCAACCGTAACCAAGAACACCCCGATATTTTCCTCGCCCTCGCTTCTACCATGATTTTTTCCGTCATGGACGGCCCAAAGAATGTCATGCAGCTGCGTCTCCGGCCCGCCCAGGACGAAAAGCCCATTTTCTGTCATGATTTTTTGTCATAGAAGTAGGACCCCACCACATCTATGATGATACTGGGTTTTGTCACAATTATCGTCATAGAAGTGTCATAAGTATGACAGAAAAAAATTCCTTTGGCCCAAAATGTCACATATGTGTCTTTTTTTGTAGTGGTTCTTCTTGTAACGAGAGGCTGCCATGTGGCTAATGGCTGCCACGTAGTCACTCTGCGAATTGACACCACACTGATCAACGATGCGAATCATGGTGGAGCCGTGGATGAGGTGGTTTAGCCTCCTTGAGTCCCGGTAGGCTCTGTCGGGACACCTTGGTTGTCTTCTTCTGGGTGTGGCCTCGCCCCTTGCCGGGCTCGCCTGCCCATCAAGGGAGGCCTTTCCCTTGGCGATATCTAGCTGCTCTGGTTTGGTCTTGGTTCCTCTTATCTGCTTGTTGGTCCCTTGAACCTCTTGGTCTCTTGTACTCTGACTTGGGTAGGTGCCTCAACCTTGCTCCCGTGCCTACGCACAGTCAGGGCAATAGACCCAGGGTTTGTTGCACCGTTATATGCCCCGGACCTGCCCCGAACGCACTACTGAGTGTCGTCGGGGTAGGCCCTAATAAGTGCACAGGCGGGGTTTTTGAAGAGGTCAGTCTCCTGGGGTCTTCTTTGCTTTTTCATGAGTCTTGAATCCGGGCCAGTTTCTGGTTTCCCCACACGTCGTGTAAAGCCAACAGCGGTGGGGACGCTCCAGTAATGGCACGTGAATGACTTTAACGCACAGGGTAGAAACTGCCAATTCACTCCTCCCACCATGCCCTTATCCTTAGCCACGTATGCTGCATGAATCGCGCGGGGTAGGTAACGGAGGCGCGCGACAAGGGAGAGCATCAAGGCGAGGGCCCGGTCATCTTGAATTGGTGGAGGAGGACTGTGGTCGGCCGTTGAGGGAGCGGCTCCCCTCCTTGGCCTTCCTATAAAAGGAGGGGTGGAGGAGGGTGGAGTCACCCATCCCCGCATTCCTCCTCTCCTGTCTTTTGCTTCTTTTGGTTATGTCGAATAGAAGAGCCTGGGGCCAGGCCCCAGGCAGTAGCTTATGCTTAACGGGGCTGAAGGTCCATGCCAGAACTCGGGGAGTGGAATTTATCGCTCGTCCTCCCACAAGCCTAAGGAGGACGTGCGGACGGCGCGGCGGTAACACCGGTGGTGGCGACTATGGGGCGCTTGTCACCATGCCGTCCGGAGCTTCAATCTTTGTGGGAGGCGGCGCACACGACACCGGGCTAGGCGTGTGGCATGGTAGTCGATCACGGTCCATTCTTCTTATTCTGGCATTGGCGGAAGGTCATGACGTGGCTTCGCTGTTGTTGGGGGTGAAACCGTCCTTCTCTAGTGCTACGGGTTTGGCGCGTGGAGGAGCTCCTTGCCCTTGTATTTGCCTCTCCACTGTGTAGTGGTTCTCGACTAGCGGGGTGTTGGGGACGACCATGCTCTATGTAGAATTGCTCGGTGTCGGTGTCAAAACCGGCGGATCTCGGGTAGGGGGTCCCTAACTATGCGTCTGAGGATCTTTGGTAACAGGAGGTTGGGGACACGGTGTTTATTCAGGTTCAGGCCCTCTCGATCGAGGTAAAACCCTACTTCCTGCTATATTAGTATGGATGAATATGTATACAAGAGTTGATCTACCTCGAGATCGTAATGGCTAAACCCTAGGTCTAGCCTATGAGGATATTATGATTCTTCTCTAGCCTCTATGGACTAAACCCGCCGGTTTATATACACACCGGAGAGGCCTAGGGTTTGTACATATCATCTTGCAGAGGAAGGAAAATCTACACCCGAACCTAAAATTTGCCATTACAAGAATCCAGGAGTCCTATCCAGATACGAGAGATGATCTTCTATAATAATCTTCATGGCCCACCAGTCCGACCCACCAGGAGTTTGTTCGGCCACATGAGGACCCCCCGATCCAGGACTCCCTCAGTAGCCCTTGAACCTCTCTTCGATGACGATGAGTTTGGCTTCCATATTTTCTTCGGCATTGCAAGGCGGTTCCTCCTCCCGAATATATCTTCTACAAATAGATGGATTGTGTTCGGTTCTGTGAGATTAGTACAACCCTTAGCCTCGAAGGCAAGGCTCTTAAAGAAAGTGAATAATGTGTCTCTACTGACAACTTTTGGGTGAAGCATCACGTCCAACCCACTAACATATCGAACCGTTTTATTTGGTCCTAGTTTCGCGTTTCGAGGTATATCCTCATTGGCACGTCCCATCAGAATAGAGATCGTGCCCGCTTATTGTGGGATTCTTATCAATGTGACGTGAGCGCCCACGCCGTGCATTACGCAGGACCCCTTTGGGAACCGGTGAGTTTTATGGCTAAAGTGGGGGGACGCTGTGTATTCGCAGCGTTATAAAAAGGACATCAATCCCTTTCACCAGCCCCACACCTTCCTCAAGCTCGAGCTCTCCAATCTCCCTTGCCCCCGTGCTCTCATCTCCTACACCCACAACTCCTCGTTCCACAACCACTACTCCTCTTCCCAGCAATGGCTGGATCCGGTGCCAGGGGCAAGTGGGAGGATTCCACGGTCACTGAAAAGACCGTGGAGGATCTACAGAGCACGGGGTATCTCGCCGGCGACATCGCACACCGAGTCCCCCCTAAGGGCCAGGTGATTCCCGTTCCTAAGGCGGGCGAGAGGGTAGTTTTACCTCTCACTTTGTTAGGGGTCTAGGGTTTCCACTCCACCCGTTTGTTCGGGGTCTTTTGTTCTTCTACGGGCTAGATTTCCATGATCTAGCCCCGAACTCAATTCTTCACATATCTGCTTTCATAGTGATGTGTGAAGCCTTTCTCCGCATCCCCCCACACTTCGGCCTGTGGCTTAAGACCTTCAACGTGAAGCCCAAGGTGGTTGACGGGGAACACGCAGAGTGCGGGGGCGCCATGATCAGCAATCTCCCGAACGCAACTTGGCCCAAAGGCTCGTTCATGGAGACGAACAAGGTCTGGCAGTAGGAATGGTTCTATATCACCAAACCCCACGACACCAAGTGGGCGGCGGAACCTGCTTTCAGATCCGGACCCCCAATGAGGTTGACCTCGTGGACCAAAAAGGGTCTGGACTGCGGGTCGCATACTGAGGTAACGACTCTCGTGGGTCGTGTGTCCGGCGTGATCTCCAAAGGGCACTTGCTCTCCTCCGTGGTCCAGGTGATGCTGACCTGGCGTGTTCTCTCTTGCCAAAGCCGGGATTCCTCCCTGTGGGAGTTCGATCCGACAGGAGACAAGCCGCTGAAGCATCTCTTCGGCTCTACGCACAAACAGATCTGGAAGCACCTCTTCAAGAGCCGGAAGGAATGGCCCGAAGAGGGCGAGGATGCGGGCTTCAGCACCGAAGTTTCCTCCATAGAGGTAATAATAATCCATGCCGAACACTTGCCCTTTCCCTTATCAATGATAATAGGAGTTGGAATTTTTATGTGATATACAAGGCTGGACGAAGAAGGTGTCTCGGGTAAAGTGTCCAGCGCCTTTGCATGAAGAGCCAGCACTGCCTTTACTGATGGTGATGCTGGTTCCGACGCCGTACAAGGCGCCGACCAAGAAGCCTAAGAAGACAAAGGGCAAGGGGGCCGGAGACAGCCCCCGTCCTATGGGCAAGAAGCCCGAGGACCTATACATCCTCTTCTCTGACGAGGCGGAGGAAGATGATGAGGAGGAAGAGGAAGAAGAAGAAATGCCCCCTACGCAAGGCAAGGGGAGGAAGAGGGGGCCCGTCGCTAACGCAGGTACGGCCACACCCCAAAAGAAACTAAACCTTGGAGCTTGTTCGAGTTCATCCAAACATAGCTATGTGATGAAGCCCAGGGAAAAACCCTCGCCTGAGACGTAAGTCAGTCCGGACTCAAGTGCTGCACCTCTGTTTATTCAGCTTTTCTGGTATTTTACTTAATATTTTACTCCTACTGACCTACAGCCCTCCCGGTGTAAACCCCAATGTTACCTCATCGAAGGGGTATTCGCTCTCGCCTGGGGAGACGGAGAGTGACCCGCTAGTCCGGGCTCCATCGCTCGTAATCGGCAGGGACATCGAAGTGTCGTCCCAGCGGGTTCTCTCCGCCCAAGGAGATGAGGGCGGGCAAGAGACAAGGCGACCGAGGGTAATACCTCGGCGTCCGCTGACCATGGGGAGATGCCCCCCATGGAGACCGAAGACGGGGGGCCCAAACAGTCCAAGGCCGCACCAAACACCATCCTGGAGCTTAGCGCGGCTCTGGGGTCCGAAGACCCGACTCCTCAAGCGAAGGAGGATACGGCAGCGCCCGTAGTTAATTCGGAGGCACCGGATTCTATGGAGGGAGCACTGCAAAGTGCTCTCATCATTGAAGAACACCGCACCGTGATGGGTGCAGTGATGAAGAAGATTCAGTCCATCAAGGGCGGACTAAATGAAGCCTTCAACAGCCTTTCAAAGGGCTTTGAGGTAAGCAATGTAATGTTGTTAAGAAATTTTATTTATTTTAAATGCACATATATAACCAGTAGCCCCTGATGCTTTGTGTGATTCTGAAAAGGATCGGACGAAGTATCCATAGAATAGCATACTTATAGAGCTGAACTATTGTGCAGGCTTCCTTAGTTACAGCGACTGCGCGAGACGCAGAGGTTGCCGAACTAAATCGGAAGCTCGAGGTGGCGAACGCAGACCTCGACCACATCAACCGACGTTTTGATGAAACGCAAGGTATGCGGATTTTTTTTAAATGTCAATAAGACCTAATTGATTGAGTATGTTTACAAACTCTAATATTGTATTCGGTATTACACATTTGGCTCTGCTGAGCTCGAGGCCCTTAAGGGCAAGGTTGCCAAGGCCAAGAAGGAGGCCGAGGCAAACAAGGCGGCCGCTGATAAAGCGACTGCTGGTTTGGAGGCCGAAAAGGCGGAGTGCGAGAAGCACAAATCTCGGGTGTCCGAAGTCGAGGTCGACCTCCAAGATGCCATCCGTAAGTGTGAGGCATCCGAGAAGAAGGCTTCAAAGCATGCGACCGAGCTGTCTGCGGCAGTAAAGTCAGCCCAGGACACGCGAGGCGAGGCGCGCAACGCCCGTGAGGAAATCAAACAAGCGCGACAGATAGCATTTGGTAAGATATTTCTCTTACAGATCATCTTCGGAGGGCGGAAGTATATTGGGCTGACACGATTGTGGAGTTCTCCAGGCGTGTGTGTTGATCTTCCAAGGAGTAGCGCAGATACCGCTCAATACTTCTGAGCCCAGGAGGGGAATGATACGGAGAAATTGTTCTGGTCGCAGTTCTATGCGCCACAACATCCAGTTCCCCTCAACGACTAGATGAAGCAGTTGGTCGAGCTGCACAACATGGCGGGTTTGGCCAAGAAGGACTTACTAGTCCGGTTGTGGCCCGCTGAGCCAATCCCAAGTAGCTACTTCGGATTGGTGACGCGGCTTGTCGAGGCGAGTCCGCGGGTCGACGCACTAACGCGTTCGGCCTGCATAGAAGGTGCTCGGATGGCCTTTGCTCGTGTCAAAGTGCACTTGGCGAAGATGAACGTAGTGTATATAGCTACTACTGGACCACCCGCGGGCAAGGAGCACCGCAAGCCGGATAAGTACTTCGAGGACGTCATCGATGGCGCCCGCCTTGTAGAAGGCTAGTGTTCGAAGGATCTTGTCTTCGAATGATTGTATCCGGATGTAAAGACTGTGCTTATGAATCCAATGTATATAACTTTTGTGCTATTATAATATCAACGTCTTTTTTCCTCCTATGTGACTGTTTATTTTAAATCTGAAAGTTTCCATTCGTCAGCTTCAGCCCCCAGGTACATAGTACTGGGGTGTTCGGTCATATGCATATACACGCTTTATCCAACGTCTTGGTCCGTATAGGAGCTGTATGCGGAGCGAACCAGGCAATCAGACTATGCAGCGTTATTCCTTTCACTTAGTCGTAGGAGTTTGACAAGTGGGGCTAGGTACTAGCCCCTGGTGCCGACGAAATATTCAATTGCACTTGGCTAGGCAAAAAACCAACCCTTCGTATAACACGGGGTAGATCTCTATCGATCGTAGTATAAAACTAAGTCACCGGATTGCAGACCAGGTTCTCGCTTATCATGACAGTCAGTTTTCGGCTTTCTCTACTGAGGTACTTGACCGGACGAGCCGGAATTACTATCGCAGTAGTTCTCCCTTTACACCCTAGTCGAACAATCGGAAACGTAGGGGTAAGCACAGGAGCTGGGCAACCCAACTATTTACCCAAGACATGAATCGGAACTGATGCATATAATGCAAATATCCAGGACACCGAACACTCCCTATAGGTGTTCTGTATTTTTGATATGTACCAGGGCTGACTATAGCCCCTGGTAATAAACCCTTATTGGCAAGGCACATATGGCAATCTGATGTGGGAAAAGAACATTCCATGGCAAGTGAATAAAACTCTGGACATAATACGAATAAAATTGTTCTATTAATATCCCTCTATCGTACAGCGAGCCGCAAACTTTACAGATAATGCCGATGACCTTTTTTGGACATTTTACATGCCAAGAAGGTATATAACAAGAAAGATAAAAAAGGTTTACACAGGGTCTTAATCTAAAAATGAAACCTTAGTGCGGGTCACTGCTACATGTTTGCGCCTTTTCCTCATCTGTAATGTGTCCTTGAAGGTGTGAGTATGATGGCCGTCTGTAGAAGGGAAAAAAGTAAACCTGGAAAAGAATAAATCGATCCGGTGTGGCCATAAAAATTCTGGTTCGTTTAATGAACCTAAAGAAGGTAAGTTTTAAAGTCCGAATAGGGTCTAGCCGAACTATGGACTATATGCAGGTGCCCCCGACCGTCGCCCAAGGAATTTTTTATGGCATGATTATGTACTCGAGGCACATATGCTATCACCTTATGGGGCAGTCGACGGGGGCGTAGCTGTCAATCTTGCTCAGGTTCTTCTGAGCTGCCGCACTGAAGCATGTGCGGGACATGTTTAGCTGTGTCCGCTGTTGATAGATTATTCAGCCTGAGTAGGCCGCATTGGACTTTGGCTACTAAGGTCGTAGTGTCCTCCTCCGTAGGAGAGAGCGTTCCATATTTCCATTGACCGTGATAACGCCACGTGGTCCAGGCATCTTGAGCTTTAAATAGGCATAATGCGGGACTACATTAAAGCGGGTGAAGGCCGTTCTTCCGAGTAAAGCGCGATAGCCGCTTCGGAACGGAGCTATGTCGAAGAGTAGTTCTTCGCTCCGAAAGTTGTCGGGAGAACCGAATACAACCTCCAACATTAAAGAGCATGTGCAGCGAGCTTCAACACCCGGTATCACTCCTTTAAAGGTCGTGTTGCTTGGCTTGATTCTTGATGGGTCGATCCCCATCTTGCGGACAGTGTCCTGATATGTCAGATTGAGACTACTGCCGCCGTCCATAAGGACTCGGGTTAGATGGTATCCATCTATTATTGGGTCAAGCACTAAGGCAGCCAAACCCCCATGCTGAATACTAGTCGGATGATCCCTGCGATCGAAAGTGATCGGACAGGCTGACCATGGGTTGAATTTTGGGGCGACAGGCTCAACGGCATAGATGTCTCGGAGTGCGCGCTTGTGCTCCCTCTTTGGGATATGAGTGGTATATATCATGTTCACTGTTTTGACCTCCGGTGGAAATTTCTTCTTTCCCCCCTATATTCGGCTGGCGAGGTTCATCCTCGTCTTCGCTCTAAGGCTCCTTCCCCTTGTGTTCAGCGTTTAGCTTGCCGGCCTGCTTGAAAACCCAACAGTTACGGTTGATGTGGTTGGCAGGTTTTTCTGGGGTACCATGGATTCGGCATGGCCTGTCTAATATCCTATCCAAACTTGATGGGCCATCTTTGTTTCCTTTAAATGGCTTCTTCCATTGACCGGGTCTGGAGCCGCTGAATCCGGCATTTACCGTTGTATCATCTGGGCTTCCAAAATTGTTTCGACATTTTTTTTGTTACGTCGTGGCTTTCCATTGCCATCCCTGGCTTCGGATGTTCCAGGGTCACTAGTGCTGCTACGAGCTAACCAGCTATCCTCACCCACGCAAAAGCGAGTCATGAGTGTAGTTAGGGCTGCCATTGTCCTCGGTTTTTCCTGTCCAAGGTGTCTGGCTAGCCATTCGTCCCGGATACTATGCTTGAATGCTGCTAAGGCTTCGGTGTCCAGAGAGTCGACGATCTGGTTCTTCTTAGTGAGAAATCGGTTCCAAAGCTTGCGGGCTGACTCCCCGAGTTGTTGGATAATGTGACTTAATTCGTCAGCGTCCGGGGGCTAGATATACGTCCCTTGAAACTAGCCCGAAAAGCATCCTCAAGTTCTTCCCAACTCCTAATGGAGTTTTCTGGGAGACTGTTTAGCCAGTCTCAAGCTGGTCCTTTTAGCTTGAGGGGTAAATATTTGATGGCGTGGAGATCATCTCCTCGAGCCATGTGGATGTGAAGAATAAAATCTTCTATCCAGATGGCAAGATCCGTCGTTCCATCATACGCTTCGATGTTCACGGGTTTACATCCTTCTAGGAAATCATGACCCAGCACCTCATCGGTGAAGCATAGAGGGTGTGAAGCTCCTCTGTATCTTGCTATATCGTGGCGTATGTCTGATGGTTGTGGTGTTTGGTATTGACCCCGAACTGGTATGTCACCGGCGTGATTGGTTTGATAGCCGCCATCCCGTGCGAGAGCTCGGTCTCTACGTCCGAATATAGACCTGGTCTTGCTAGCTTTTTTGTTTAGGTCCTCACGCAGATCGTGTTTTCGGACTTGGGCTGCACCCTTCTTTTCTTTATGGGATGGGGGCTTGTTTACGCCATTTCTAGTGACTCTATCCCGTCCGTGACGTGGTCGGTCCGGCTTATTGGCGGTGTTATTTTTCAGTGGGACGGGCGCAACGGCCTCGTCGTCGAATTCGGGTAGCAGCTTGTGCTTGGGATAGCCTTTGGTTTGGCTGTTAAAGCCATTTTTCTGTTCGGCGTATAGAACCTCATTCCATCTATCATGGAGCATGTCTTGTGCAGCTCGAAGCTGTCTCTGCTGCTTTTTTAAGCTCCGTGCAGTGGCTATAAGCCGCCGATGGAAGCGTTTTTGTTCGAAGGGTTCTTCTGGGACAGTATATTCATCGTCATCCAGGCTAGCCTCTTCCTCGGAGATCGATTCATAGTCACCGTCTTCGGCATCGTTGTCATCGTACTGTGGCTTCGGAGTCTGTTCGCCGTCCTCTGGCTCTTCCTGCTCTATCGCTGGATATGCAGGGTCTTTGACTTGTTCCGGAATATCACCGTCATTAGTCACGGTGTTGATGTCCTTTCCTCTACGGGATTTCGTTCGGCGTTTTGGATGCCGACGCTTGGGAGGTTCTTCGGCGCGCTTATCCTCTATGAGATTGTTTTCGCCGTCGCCTTCCGCCTCTTTGGGTGTATCCACCATATAGACGTCGTATGAAGACGTAGCCTCCCACCGCCCTGTTATGGGTCGGCTTTGATCTGTATCTGCTTCAGCTTCGAGGTCCATCCCGTTGAAGTCTTCTGAGGCGTAGTCGAGTAGATCGGTTAGATCTTCAACTGTGGCTACCAAGTGGGTGGTGGTTGGGGAACGAAATTCTTCATCCCCTAGGGTATAGCGCGGTTGTTCATCAGCCTCCAGTTCGAACCGGATATAGTGCGGCTGTGTGCTCTCATCCAAGGAGAGAGATCTTAACGACCTTAACATGTCGCCAAGTGGTGAGTGCTGGAAAATATCCGCAGCACGGAATTCGGCGATAGGCGCCTGATTGGATTTGGGGGGCGCAGCTACGCGCAGTTCGGAATGAGAGACTGAAGCTGAGTCCGGGGTTCCGGTAACACAGATCCCATCAGTTGGGTCCGTGTGCGGCTCCAACGCCATAGAGTGTGTGGCTCCGGTGGTGGGGTTGAGCTTCCCATCTTCGAGTGATGCAATATGTTCTGGATCTTGGGCCAGAACTGTTGCAGGTGCTGTTTCCTGATCCGATGACAGAGTTAAGTCATGATCATCATGGTGGCAAAGAGGGGTTGTCGCAGGCTCGAATTCGGTGAAGATCAAGTCTCCACGGATACCAGCGACATAGTTCAAGCTCCCGAATCAGACATGATGGCCAGGGGCATAGCTCTCGATCTGCTCAAGGTGGCCTTCAGTGTTGGCATGAAGCGTGAAGCCGCCGAACACGAAAAGTTGGCCAGGAGGGAAAATCCCCTCAATGTTGCTGTTGCAGTTGACGACGTGATCCATCAGTCCTTCCGTCGACGACATAGTGGAACTCTCAATGAAAGCACCAATGTCGGTGTCAAAACCGGCGGATCTCGGGTAGGGGGTTCCAAACTATGCGTCTGAGGATCGATGGTAATAGGAGGCTGGGGACACGATGTTTACCCAGGTTCAGGCCCTCTCAATCGAGGTAAAACCCTACTTCCTGCTATATTAGTATGGATGAATATGTATACAAGAGTGGATCTACTCCGAGATCGTAATGGCTAAACCCTACGTCTAGCCTATGAGGATATTATGATTCTTCTCTATCCTCTATGGACTAAACCCTCCGGTTTATATACACACCGGAGAGGCCTAGGGTTTGTACATATCATCTTGCAGAGGAAGGAAAATCTACACCCAAGCCTAAAACTTGCCACTACAAGAATCTAGGAGTCCTATCCAGATATGAGAAATGATCTTCTATAATAATCTTCACGGCCCACCAGGAGTTTGTCCGGCCACATGACGACACCCCGATCCAGGATTCCCTCACTCGGAGAGACTGGTACCCGAGCCCCCTGCTGCAAAAAGGGCTTCGGGTGTTGGTGGCGCCGAAGGCGGCGGCAACCCACGATGCGTCAAGAAAGGGGGCGACCGTTTCAACAGTGCCACCATCCGTTTGTGCCCTCTGGTTCCTTCTTTCTAGCCGGGGAGTGGCACTATCCTGGTCCTAGGGAGGCGCCGAATGCTAGCTGTGCCCGCCTCCAGCCTCTTTGACCTCGTCTTGTAGGAGATGGGCAAGGGCAAAGGCATCACGGGGCACTTATCTTTTTCAATCTTAAATATGTAGGCACTTGCCAAATTTTAATTCAAATAATGTAACCTCGCGGGTCCATGTTTGTGTTATGTAATGCTTGTACTTGTATTAGCATATTAATGAAAAATATGAATCTTGTCGGGAACCCGTGCATGTGTATGTCCATGCAGAGGTGACATGCATCTATAATGTAAATAAACTAGTTTTCCCGGCAAGCTACACTGCCGGTACCCTTTTTGTCCGCTGGAGAATCACATCTGCCGGGGAACAGACAAAGGGGCCAGCCCCCTGCCAACTTCTTTTAACCAAGGGCCACTACAACCATCATGACCGAAGCAACGTTCGAGTCTGGGATAGGAGCACCCAAGCCTTAAGAGAGTGGCGAGGTTTTCTTATGCACAAGTTATAGCTTACAAAACACTAACGGACAGGAGGTAGAACTTATCTATTTGGCTTGTCGGGGATCGCACTGCCGGGCAATGTTCTCAACTCCTTGTCGAAGCCAAGTTCACTGCAGGAACCTGCAGCTTCATGTAGATGAGAAGGAATGCAGGATGCAATCCTATCTATATGCATATGAAAATACTGATGAAATGCTTATGATGTGATCTTGGAATGCTTATGCATGCATGCAATCTTGGTTGGGGGCCCCCTGCAGCGCTTCTTTATTTTTCTCTTGTACGGGGTCATCGCCCCGGCTTGTACAAGGGGTTACATGCAACTGAGGCAAGGCATGTACAATGGGTGGTTGCCGAGCAGGGCCCGATAGCCGCACCTTATGGGTAGAATTTGCGGAGATGCTCAATATTCCATGAGTTTTGCAATTTAATGCCATATCCAGTCTCTAGACCAACTACGCCAGGTCTGCTGACTCGTACTACCCGATAAGGGCCTTCCCACTTAGGTGATAACTTATGTGTACCCTTGGCGGACTAAAAACGCCTAAGGACAAGGTCATCTTCCTCAAAACACCGGGCATGAACCATGCGGCTATGATAGTGACGCAGGGCTTGCTAATAGTGTGCATCACGTGTAGTAGAGCGGAGACGGTTCTCCTTGAGTAGCACAGCGTTGTCACGCTGGTGCTGAACTTGCGCTACTTCATTGTAGGCAAGCACTCGAGGCGACCCATAAATGAGTTATGTGGGGATAACTGCTTCTGCCCCGTAGACCAGGGAGAAGGGAGTCTGCCCGGTAGCTCGGTTCGGTGTCGTTTTGAGGGACCAGCGAACTACCGGTAGCTCCTCGATCCACCGCCTGCCGTGCTTCTGCAGCGTATCAAAAGTTCTTGTCTTGAGTCCACTCAGCACTTAAACGTTCGCCCTCTCAGCTTGTCCATTGCTCCGGTGGTGTGCCACAAAGGCAAATGAGATCTTGCATCCGAAGGTAGGAACATATTGCATGAACGCGCGGCTCGTGAACTGGGTGCCGTTGTCGGTAATGATCCTTGTCGGAACTCCAAAATGACACACCAGATCTTTCAAGAACTTGATAGTTGACTGAGAAGTCACCTTTCTCACGGCAGCTACTTCCGACCACTTTGTAAACTTGTTGATGGCAACGAACAAGAATTCAAAACCCCCAATAGCTCGCGGGAAAGGGCCGAGGATATCGAGCCCCCAGACCAAAAATGGCCCTGAGAGAGGGATTGTTTGAAGAGCTTGGGCAGGCAGGTGGGTTTTCTTGGAATGGAACTGGCAGGCTACAGATTTCGTGACAAGCTCGACCGCATCTTGGAGGGTTGTGGGCCAATAGAATCCTTGCTGGACTGCTTTCCCAACTAATGCCCTTGATCCAATGTCGAAGCCGCACATGCCTTTGTGTATTTCAGCCAACAGTTCCTTTAATACTTCTCGATAGATACACTTCAATTTCACACAGTTGGTCCTCCTTCTGTATAGAGTGTCATTGACAAACTGGTACATACTGGCCCACTGGGCTACTTTTTCAGCTTCATCTTGGTTGCCGGGAAGTTCTCCGGTTTGGAGGAAGTGGACAATGTGCCTTGCCCAAGTTGGAGCCTAGGGCTCGGCAACGAGGCACATCCTCTGCTACGGGAGCACATGCCTTGTTCGCAGGGTCCATGGACCCGGCTGGACGGGGTGGTCCGGCAGGCTGTGAGGAGTGGTTTCTAGCAGGGTCTTTGTCGGGAGCGGACCGCTCTACCGGAAGAGTCTTACCGGTGTCCAAGTTTATCCTTTTTCGGGGCCATTGTTGTTGGGGATACATAGGGCTGAGTGAGATGGAGAACAAAAGTTCCTGGTTCCACAGGAAGCTTCTGCGCAGCACACTTTGATGGATGATCAGCTATGCTATTTTCCGCACGGGGTACGTGCTATGTTTGCAATCCGTCAAAGTGCTCCTCTAATATCCTCACTTCATCGACGTATGCCTCCATCAATGGACCTTGGTAACCCTTGTGGATTTGTCTCACCACAAGCTGTGAATCTCCTCGAATGATTAGTTTCTTAATTCCCAATTCCATTGCAATCCTCAGCCCGGCAAGGAGCCCTTCATACTCAGTTGTATTGTTGGTTACTTCTTCCCGGGTAAAATGCATTTGGACGACATACTTCAAGTGCTCCCCGGAGGGGGCGACGAGAAGCACGCTAGTTCGTGCACCTTGTACGGAAAAAGCACCATCAAAATACATGAGCCATTCTTGGGGTGATTCCTTGTCGGGGATAGTTGTCTCTATTATTTCCTCATCAGGGGTTGGCGTCCATTCTGCAATAAACTCTGCCAATGCCCTGCTCTGAATTGTTGATGTGCTCTCAAACTTCATACCAAAGCTGGATAACTCCAGAGCCCACTCCACTATTCTGTCGGTAGCCTCAGGGTTTAAGAGTATCCTATGCAACTGGAAACGAGTGATAACCGTGATCTCATGGGCTTTGAAGTACTGGCATAGTTTCCTTAAGGCCGTGATGAGACCAAAGATCAAGTTTTGCACGCCAAAGTACCCTGATCTAGCCCCCTGTAACAGAGAGCTGACAAAGTACACTGGGCGCTGCACCACTTTCTTCCTTGTCGCGTCCTTGGGATGCTCTCGCTGGCGTGCTCACTGTTGTCCTGATACTTTTCTGGCTCTGCCGGCCTCTGCCCACTTTCTGCCTCATCCACTTCTCGTTGTGCTACCAAGGTTGCACTAACCACTTGGTTGGTTGCCGCTAAGTACAGCAGCAATGGCTTCTGGGGTTTGGGAGCAACCAAGGTAGGTATAGAGGACAAATAGGCTTTCAACTATTGCAAAGCTGTATCTGCTTCTGAGGTCCATTTCATGGGCCGTGCCTTCTTCAAAATTTTGAAGAACGGCAGGGCCCGCTCGGCAGACTTAAAGATGAATCTACTTAGTGCGGCAACGCATCCTGTTAGACGCCTCACATCTTTAACTGTCCTTGGTGCTTGGATCTGCTCTATAGCCTTGATCTTGTCAGGGTTGGCTTTGATCCCGCAATGGGATACAAAGAACCCAAGTAGCTTACCGGAGGGAACACCAAATACACACTTCTCCGGGTTGAGCTTCAAATTCATCTTGTGCAGGTTAGAAAACGTTTCCTCCAAATCCTGAATAAGGGTGGCCCTATCCTTGGTCTTGACCACAATATCATCCATATAGGATTCTATATTTCTGTGTAGTTGTGGCTCAAAACCAATCTGGACTGCCCTTGCAAAAGTGGACCCAGCACTCTTTAATACGAATGGCATGCGGACAAAGCAGTACGTACCACATGGAGTAATGAATGACGTCTTCTCTTCATCTTCCTTGGACATGGAGATTTGGTGATACCTAGAGTATGCATCCAGAAAAGAGAGCAAATCACAACCTGAAGTGGAACCCACAATCTGATCAATACGCGGCAAGGGAAACGGGTCCTTCGGGCAAGCCTTGTTGAGATCTGTGAAATCTATGCAAAGCATCCACTTCCCGTTAGCCTTCTGGACTACCACTAGATTTGCCAGCCACGTTGGATGTAGCACTCCTTTGACCAAACCAGCTGCCTCAAGTTTCTTGATCTCTTTTGCGATGAACTGTTGCCTCTCCAAGGCCTACTTCTAGACTTTATGCTTAACAGGTCGGGCATGTGGGCAGACAGCAAGGTGGTGCTCGATTACCTCCCTGGGAACACCGGGATATCAGATGGTTGCCAGGCAAACATATCGATATTCACCGCAGGAAGGCAACAAGCGTGCTTTCCTATTTGTCATCGAGGGTGGCGCTTATACTAAAAGTACCATCAATGCCAGTCAGCCCTGTCGGGACCTTCTTAACTTGGGGTGCAGCGACCCTCGATCTCTTGTTGTAGGAACACTCCGGCACGTCGTCAACGGGTGCCATGCACTCGGTGGGGGCACGCTTCCCGGACTCCTTGCCGGAGGTCCTAAAATCCTTCTTCTTCCCTTTACTTTCCTTGGCGGGAACTACTCCTGCTGCTACCTCTGCCGCGACTACGTCCCGATACATCTTGTCCACACAAATGATTGCATCCTTCTCATCTATTGGCATAGTGATAACTCCCAGTGGCCCAGGCATCTTCAAGGTGTTGTAGGCATAGTGGGATGCCGCCATGAATTTAGCTAGGGTCGGGCGTCCAAGAATCCCATTGTACGGCAGGGGGGAGATCAATCACATCAAACACAATCCTCTCAGTCCGATAGTTCAATTCTCCCCCAAACATTACCGACAACGTGATCTTTCCCTTAGGATTACTCCAGCCGAGATTAACTATTGGGTTCTATCGTAGGATGCGTCGACTGCAAATTAAAAATTCCTATGCGTAGAACATTCAGGAACATGCTAAGGGAGATGGATCACAAATCGTTACCACTAGACGCGCAGTGACGTGCAGCGGAAGTAGAGTTGGGGTAACACATTCTCGGAGTCGTATCCTCCTCGTCAATCTCCCACATAGCCGATTAGATCCCGCGAACAGGTTCGCCGAAGCGGCCCAAGTGCACCGCCTCTAACGGTATCCGTGTGTGCAGGAGGAACGTCGTGCGGCGGACTGCTAGGTCTGATCACACAACCGGATACGAGTGGAGGTGGCTATTCGCAAGACATGCAAACCCTAATGAAGGTGCCGAAGCGATCAACCGAATGAGTGTGCCGCACCTCCACTATATATAGGCATCCATCGCGGGCTCAACACTTGGGCCTCGCATGGACCCTAAAGCCCAAATTATGTTCAGTCTGTATCCGAGTCCGAGTAGGACCAAGTCTGACTCATGGAGTTAGATCCAACCAAACAGGTTCCTTCCCTTAAGCGCGCGAACCCTTAGGTTCAAGTCGGCTTGGTCACAGTTCGGATCACCTTCGGCCTGTACGGTTGGTAGCGGCATATAGCAAGGCGTACCGACCACCAAGCAGACTATGAAGCTGACTAGCGAACCTATACAACATGTCACACTTCCATTCCCTTTGCCACACGATATATGTTGTCGGGCTCAAGGCGAGCCTGTCATCCTTGTGCTAGCCCAGCCTCTTTCTTGTTCCAGTGATGCCGAACCAAACGGGATTATCTCATAATCCTTGTCGCATGGCCATGCTTATCTTGGTCAGATTACACGAGGGGCCCAGACTATATCTCTCCTGGTCGGAGGGGTGAATCCCAACTTGCTCGACCACATCATGCAGCATGGGTCTGGACAAGCCAAAAACCTACATTTTTAACTACCCAGTCATGGAGTAGCATTTGGTCGGCCCAAAGCAAGTCTGTCACCATCCCGAGTACATGCATCAGCTCAGGTCTTAAGACATAGAACGTATGTTGTACTAGAGACTCACATATGACATATCGCTACGTCTCATAGTTGGGTATGTCCAACTCGGACCTTATCTCGACTCGGATCCGACTACGTCGAATCCGACCAGACCTTTCCAAGTCCATATTATCCGGTTAGCATCCAATGCTCCATGGTTAATGAGACCGAGCCATCCAGCGTGTCTTATGCTAGTCTAGTCCGACGTGTGTCCACACATCACTTACGACTAGGAACCATTTAGGATGTATCATACAACACAAGATCTCACAGACAAGTCACGTACTTGCCCACAAGTATCATTGATTACATCCAAGGACTATCATTATTCATAAACACATAGGAAATATCATCATACATGATTGCCTCTAAGGCATATCTCCAGCAGTCTCCCACTTGCACTAGAGTCAATCAAATAGACATCATATGCCCATAGCTCTAACGCGCCCCTCATGCTTGGGTTGTGGAAGCAGCTTAGGCAAAGGATATGTAACATTTGCATCCGTGTGAATTTTGCATAACTCTATATCACCACTCTTTACGATCTTTCGTATCAGGTGATATTTCCGATCTATGTGTCTAGTCTTGTGGTGGTTCCTTGGCTCCTTGGCTTGTGCGATGGCACCAAAATTATCACAATAAAGGTCCAACGGTTTCACTGAGGCTAGGAAAATACGAAGATCATCCAGAAAATTACGGATCCAAACACCTTCCTTTGCAGCTTCACAAGCCGCAATGTATTCGGCTTCTGTGGTAGAATCGGCCACCGTATCTTGCATGGAAATCATCCAGCTCACTACTCCATTCATTACATACACGAATCCAGACTATGATCGACAATCATCTCTATCGATTCGGAAACTAGCATTGGCGTAACCCTTTACGACGAGCTCCTCCTCACCTCCATAAACTAGGAACCTATATTTAGTCCTTTTCAGGTACTTCAGAATAGTCTTTACCGCCGCCCAGTGACTCTCGCCTGGGTTGGCCTGGTATCTACTTGTTAGGATTATTGCAAAAGCAACATCAGGCCGTGTACATATCATGGCATACATGATGGATCCGATTGCTGAGGCATACGGAATCCGACTCATCCTGCTTCGCTCATCAAATTTTGAAGGACTCTGAGTCTCGCTTAGCCTTATACCATGCGAGAAAGGCAAGAACCCTTTCTTGGCCTCACTCATGTTGAAGCGCTTCAACACTTTATCTATGCACGTGCATTGGCTCAAGCCAAGTAGCCTCCTCGATCTATCTCTATAGGTCTTAATGCCCAATATGTAAACCGCTTCACCGAGGTCCTTCATCCAAAACTTTCCATTCCATGATTCCTTGACCGAGTTTAGCATCGAAACATCGTTTCCGATTAACAATATGTCATCCACATATAGTATCAAAAACACTATCGAGCTCCCACTCAACTTCTTGTATAAACAAGTGTCCTCTTTGCTTTTGATAAAACCGAGACCAATGACGACATCATCAAAACGAATGTTCCAGCTACGAGATGCTTGTCTCAACCCATAAATGGATCTCTTGAGCTTGCATACCTTACTAGTGCTAGTCGGATCGACAAAACCCTCGGGCTATATCATATACACATCCTCGGTTAAATTTCCATGAAGGCAAGCCGTTTTGACATCCATCTGCCGTATCTCATAATCGAAATAGGCAACTATAGCTAGTATGATCCTTACCGACTTCGGCATCGCTACCAGTGAGTAAGTCTCGTCGTAGTCAAATCCTTGAAATTGTCCATAACCTTTAGCGACAAGCCAAGCTTTGTGGATATGAACATTTCCATCCACATCGGTTTTCTTCTTAAAGACCCATTTGCAACCTATGGCTTTTACGCTAGGTGGCGGATCAACCAAGTCCCAAACTTGATTTTCATCCATGGACTTTAATTCAGACCTCATGGCCTCCAGCCATGCCTCAGAATCTGGGCTTACCATCGCTTCCGCATATGTAGCCGGCTCGTCGCTTTCTAGCAACAACACATTGCGCACTCTGTGCAATCTTTCCGACCTCCGTGGTTCCGGTGCAGCTTCCACCTCAGATTCCCTAATAGACTCTGGTATGATCACATCATCCACCGAGTTGTCCCCAAGTGATGCTCGAACTTCTTCGAGTTGCACCTGCCTCCCACTAGCCTCCCGCTCAAGAAACTCTTTCTGAAGGAAGACCCTGTTTCGAGCAACAAACACTTTGTTCTCTTCACGGCTGTAGAAGCTATATCCCAAGGTTTCCCTCGGATATCCCACGAATATGCATTTATCTGACTTCGGTGTAAGCTTGTCTGACATAAGTCGTTTGAAAAATGCTTCACAACCCCAAATCTTCAGAAAAGACAAACTGGGACTCTTCCCAGTCCACATCTCATGTGGTGTCTTATCTACGGATTTAGATGGTACTCTGTTGAGTGTAAAAGCTGCAGTTTCTAGAGCGTATCCCCAGAATGGCAAGGGTAAATCCAATTTGCTCATCATAGACCGAACCATGTCCAACAAGGTACGATTTCTCCGTTCCGACATGCCATTTCTCGGTGGCGTACCTGGAGGTGTGAGCTGATGTACTATACCTCGAATTTTCAGATGATCATCAAACTCCTGGCTCATGTACTCACCTCCATGATCAGATCGTAAAAGCTATATAGTCTTGCCGAGCCGATTCTCTACCTCGTTCTGAAACTCTTTGAACTTTTCAAAAGTTTCCGACTTGTGCCTCATCAAATAGATATAGCCATATCTACTCAAGTCGTCGGTAAAAGACACGAAGTACTGTTAGCCACCTCTAGCAGTTGTGCTCATTGGACCACACACATCGCTGTGTATAAGCTCCAATAGCTCAAATGCCCTCTAGCAACTCTTTGCAAAAGGAGACTTAGTCATCTTGCCGAGCAAGCATGATTCGCATGTCTCGAATGACTCGAAGTCCGGCGAAGTTAGGAGCCCATCACTATGGAGATTTTTCAAGCGTTTCAGACTAATGTGTCCAAGCCGGGAATGCCAGAAGTATGTCGGATTTATCTCATTAGGCTTATGCCTATTCACATTCATATTATAGACAAGTTCCGTTTCCAGATTCATAATAAATATCCCATCAATAATGGGTGCATAGCCATGGAACATACCATTCAAAATTATCGAACAACCATTGTCCTTTAAATTGAATTCATAACCTTGACTCATCAAACATGAGGCAGAAATAATGTTCCGACTAAGTGCGAGAATGTAATAACAATTATTCAATTCCATAATGAATCCGGAAGAAAGCTGGAGCTGCATCGTGCCGACCTCCAACGCCGCAACTCTTGCTTTGTTGCTGACCCTGATGTTAATCTCCCCTTGTGCCACACGCCTAGTTCTTACTAGCCCCTGCATCGAGTTGCAAATATGAACAATTGATCTGGTATCAAATACCCAAGAGCTACTAGGTATGTAATCAAGGTAAATGTCTATAATATATGCAACAAGTGTACCTTTGCCTTAAGTAGCATTTCCGGCCTTCTTGCCATGCTCTACAAGCCACTTGCTAGAGTTCCTCTTCCAGTGACCGGTCTCCTTGCAGTGATAGCAAATGGTCTCTGAGTTCGGTCCAGACTTCGGCGCTGTGGTGGAGATTGCCTTCTTCCTGCCCTTTGCCTTAGCCTTTTTCTTAGACCAAATCTTCTTGAACTTAACCGACTTCTGCACCATCAACACTTGATGCATGCCTTTCTTCATATCATGTTCTACCACCTTAAGCATACCATGCAATTCAGTGAGCTTCTTATCCATGCCATGCATATGATAGTTCGAGATGGACGTCCCATAGCTGGGCAGAAGAGAACCCAGAATTGCATTTGTAGCGAGCTCATCCAAGAGCGGGAAGCCTAACCGATCCAAAGATTGCACATATCCGATCATCTTGATCACATGTGGGCTCAGTGGATCACCGTCCTTCAGCTTACAATCCATCAAGGATCGCCAGATATTGAACCTTTCGGTCCTAGCCTGAACCTGAAACATGCTCTTGAGACTCTCAATCATATCGAAATCCCCAACATCTTTTAAATGTTGCTGCAAATCGGGCTCCATACAAGCCAGCATGAGGCAGCTGATCTCGTTTGATTCATCAACGAGATTCTGGTAGGCATTCTAGTTGTGGCATTAGCAGTACCGGCAGGTTCATCTGGAAGTGGATCCTCTAGAATATGTTCCGTCTTATCATGGTTGAGAACAATTATCAAATTTCTATAGCAGGTGGTAAAGTTCGTTCCATTAAGTTTATCCTTTTCCAAGATTGATTTCAATGCAAAGTTGGGTTGAGCAGGTGGTGCCATTGATCTACAACAGAAAAATATGCAATCACTAAGAAATGTGTTTATGTAGAGTAATTCAAGCCTTGAACAGAAATACTCCCACTGAAGTTAGCACCCCTCCGCAAACTCCTAGTGATTCAGGATCCGACTAGCACATGCGACTAGTGAGATTTAGCATCACTGTTAGCCAACATGACTATCCGGTAAGCAACTCCTTGCTAATCGTATCTCTATGCGACTCCCATCGGTCGGGTAGGTCTCTCATACCCCGGCTCCCGACCTCCTTTGCCACAAGGCCCAAAATCGTTTTGATAGCCTTGTCAAGTTAACCTGATGTAGTGCATGTTTGTGTCCGACACGAACCCTTCAGTTCAAGGACACCTAGCAGCATCCCAATTTTATGAGCCCACTACTAGACGTACTTGACGTGCGAAGGTGAAACGTCGGGATGTCAATTTACTTGATATTCATGAGGGGTCTTTCTACCATTCTAACATGCATAGAAAGTAAGAAGCATAACAATCACAAATAAACATATATTGTGAAATTGTATGGCTCCTTCATGGATGTTCTTCAAGGTCGGCTCCAACTCCGATGACCATCCTGGAACTCCATCATGTTCGTCACGCCGGGACGCCAAGCCACCAACCTGATCTCTATTATCCAACTACTACAACTAGTAATGAATTTACATAGAGTCACAAGTCGACATGCATGTCGTTCTACATTATAATGACAACACTTTGGCTCCTGCCGACTGACAAACATGACACGTAGGCCATGTATAATTTACACACATGCATCACATACACATGAGCCATACTATTCACATCAAACCTGCAAAACAAAATCATGCACAGAATCGCATTATACCGGTTTGTGTGCCGTTTTTGGAAATCACAGATCGTATATGTACTCCGTTCACGCCGAATTTTCTGATCTGACCGATCTCATTGATCATCGTGAAGCTGGTTCAGATTTACGTTTCACTGTTAACCCCGCTGGCGGATAACTGGCCGGTAGGGGTAGATCGTGTCATGACCTCATCGATCCTGATTGACAGAAAGCATAGCCTCAACAATCCCCATGTGCAGTTGATATCATCAACCATGCACATAGCCGAACTCATAAACGACAACAGATCTCATTTGCCGCCTCCACATATCTAATATGCATACGATCTGAATCCAAATCCTATAACAGAGGCTCTAATACCACTGTTGGGTTCTATCGTAGGATGCGTCGACTGCTAATTAAAAATTCCTATGTGCAGAACATTTAGGGACATGCTAAGGGAGATGGATCACAGATTGTTACCACTAGACGCACAGTGTCGTGCGGCGGAAGTAGAGTTGGGGCAGCGCGTTCCCAGAGTCGTCTCCTCCTCATTGATCTCCCACGTAGCCAATCGAATCGCCGCGAACAGGTTCGCCGGAGCGGCGCAAGTGCACTGTCTCTAATGGTATCCGCGCGTGCAGGAGGAACGTCATGCGGCGGACTGCTAGGTCCGATCACACAACCGGCGGCAAGTGGAGGTGGCTATTCGCAACACATGCAAACCCTAATGACGGTGCCGAAGCAATCAACAGAATGAGTGTGCCGCACCTCCACTATATATAGGCATCCGTCACGGGCTCAACACTTGGGCCTCACACAGACCCTAAAGCCCAAATTCTGTTCGGTCTGTATCCAAGTCTGAGTAGGACCAAGTCTAACTCGTGGAGTCGGATCCAACCTCACAAGTTCCTTCCCTTAAGCGCGCGACCCCTTAGGTTCAAGTCGGCTTGGTCACAGTTCGGATCACCTCCAGCCTATACGGTTGGTAGCGGCCTCTAGCAAGGCGTGCCGACCACCTAGAAGACTATGAAGGTGACTAGCGAACCTATAAAACATGTCACATTTCCATTCCCTTTGCCACATGATATATGTTGTTGGGCTCAAGGCGAGTCTGTCATCCTTGTGCTAGCCCGACCTCTTTCTCATTCCAGTGATGCCGACCCAAACCGGATTATCTCATAATCCTTGTCGCATTGCCATGCTTATATTGGTCGGATCACACGAGGGCCCAGAGTATATCTCTCCTGGTCGGAGGGGCAAATCCCATCTTGCTCGACCACGTCTCGCAAGATGGGTCTGGACAAGCCCGAAACTTACCTTTGTAACTACCTAGTCAGGGAGTAGCGTTTGGTTGGCCCAAAGCAAGTCTGGCACCATCCGGAGTACATGCATCAGCTCATGTCTTAGGACATAGAATGATTGTTGTACTGGAGATTCACAGATGAGATATCGTTGCGTATCATAGTTGGGTCTGTCCGACTTGGACCTTATCTCGACTCGGATCCGACTACGTCGAATCCGACCAGACCTTTCCAAGTCCTTATTATCCGGTTAGCATCCAATGCTCCATGGCTAATGAGACGGAGCCATCCACCGTGTCATATTCTATTCTAGTTTGACGTGTGTCCACACATCAATTACGACTAGGGGCCATTTAGAATGTATCATACAACACAAGACCTCACAGACAAGTCACATACTTGCCAACAAATATCATTGATTACATCCAAGGACTATCATTATTCATAAACACATAGGAAATATAATCATACATGATTGCCTCTATGGCATATCTCCAACATTAACTCCTTCAAACATGCCGGTAACCTCTAGCTCTTCCTCTGCTATCTGAAGCTTGTTGATAATTGCTGAGGAAATAATATTCAACTTGGCCCCGCCATCCACCAACATCTTTGTGACCTTGAGGTTGTGAATTGTTGGGGATACCAACAACGGCAAGCATCCTACTAAAGTGGTACGGCTAGGATGATCCTCCTTGTCAAAGATGATGGGCGTACAGGACCATTGGAGCGGCTTCCGGGCCTCTGGCGCTGGCTCCATGGCACTGACTTCTCGTGCCCACCGCTTGAGTTGCGGCGAGAGGCATGCAGAGATGCACCTCCATAAATGCACAAGGTGTCAGTGGCCTTCTGAAACTCTTGCTCACTGGTTTCCACTTCATCCCCTCCATCACTCTCATCATCACAGACTCCCTTTTCTCTACCTCTGGCGGGCTTTCCTTGGTTCTCAAGGGGTTTGCCGGGGCAATTTACTTCACCACCTCGGCCCTTACCGCTAGCAACATTTTGACCCTCTTCCTTATCACGCTTCTCATACTCTGCTCTCTATCTCTTGACAAGCTGCTCAACCTAATGACACTCTTAAAGGTTGTGGCCCTTGGTCCGATGAATCTTGCAATACGGCCCATCACCTTTCCCTGCTTTCTCGGCAGCAACGGCTTCCCGTCAGTCAATGCACACGGCAGATTCCTTGTTGGGGGGGCTCAGCTTTGGCCTTCTTGCCGGTACTAGGCGTACCCGATCCTTCGACAATCATCACTGCCTTGTCTCTCTGCTTCTTACTATGCTTCTTTCTCTTCTTCTGACTGGTTGATTCATCATCATCCACTGAATCAACATTGATGCAATATTTCTTTCTGGGCAAGTTCCTTCCCTCCTCCATCTGAGCACACTTATCCACCAGCATGTAGAGCTCCTTCACTATTTTGGGCAACCGCATGTTCATCTTAGAACGAATTCAGCGGTTGCACACATTGGACTGGAAGGCGGCTATCATGGCTGCCGGTTGGATATTTGGGATATTTCTATGACCTTTGCTGAATCTTTGTAAATACTTACGGAGGGTTTCTCCTTACTTCTATTGGTGAAGCTGCAATTCGCTGAGCCTACCGGGTTCTTGGTGGCCACCCGTGAAGGCACCAATGAATTCGTGGCATGGCTCAACCAATGATGAAATGGAGCTCTCCGGCAGGTGCATCGGCCAAGACCTCAAATTGGACTTAAGGGGCAAAGGGAAGTAGTTGGCAAACACCTTCGCATCTCTTCCCCCGGCAGCCTGAACAGCGATGGTGTAGATGCTCAGGAACTCTGTGGGGTTCAGCCTCCCGTCGTACTTCTCAGGTACCTCTGGGTTGAACGTGCGAACGGACGGCCAATGGACTTGCCGCAGCTCAGAGTAAAGGCAGGGCAGCCAACCTCGAAATGTAGGCACCCACCAATGCCGAGCGCGGGCTCGTCGACGTCGGGTCCGTCGCACCCGTCGGTCCGCCGGAGGTTGTCGCGGCGTTGCTCGACAACAACGCACGTGTCTCTTCTCCGCCTATCTTCCAGGGCTCGTCGTTGGCCTGGACGTGCTTGAGGGTCAGAAGAGGCCATCGAGACATTGCCGGGGTCTTGATTCTGCTGCGCTCACACTAGCTGTGGTGGCTGGGACTGCACCATGGGGACGGATCCCTTTGTACGGTCAGCAGCATGAGTCGTTATTGTCGCATGGGGGGCCGCGGCGGGCCAGCTCGTCGCGAGCCCCCAGCTTCGGCTAAACCGAGCAGACTTTGGATGGTGGCACGCCATTCGTCCATCTGCTCGGCCGCTGGCAGAAACTTCAGCAGCAGCTGAACCAGCGCCATGGCCTCTGAGGCTGTACTTGGCATGGGTGATGATGAAGTTTATCGTACCATCGCCCGGCTCCTTATGGTGCCAGTGGCGGCAGCACTGCGCCACCGCAGCTGCGGGGCGACCACCCAGATGGCATGGTGGTGTGGTGGAGGCGCACGATGGCCAGCAGCTCCGTCGAGTGCAGCGGCTTGGTCGACCCGTCCCGGGGGAGGCGCATGCGCTACGACCGCGCCTATGGTGGGAACAGTCGGAGGGTGGCGATTCGCCCCGGTCCGAGCGTCGTTGCTATGGTTGTGCTCGGTGATGGGCAGAAGGGGTGTAGATGGAGTAACCCCTTACTCCGGGCCTTGGGGAGCATGGCCGTCGCAGTGTTGCTGATGCTGCTCTCCTCCGGTGCCTCCTTCTCCCGTGTCGGCCACTGGGGAAGTGGTGATGGTGTCGCTTGCTTCGACCACGTCCCCAACAGCGTCTGCGTCCTCGCGTGCCTCCGCACCTCCCGTAGCATTAGAGGCCGCGGGCGGCGGAGCCTTTGAGGTGGATGGATGTGCCGAAGAAGCGGGTTTCTTCTTGGGTGCCATGGTCGATGGCGCTGTTGAAGATCAAGACGACGATGAAGATGATGTGTTGCACATGTCTTTAGGTTCACGCAAGCGTTCCCCCTACCTGGCGCACCAAAAATGTCGCGGGAAACCACGGCCACCTATGGGACCAGGAGGCCCCTTGCTGGTTTGGCAGGGGGGCATCGTGTTGCACAAAGGGCAGACGAGTGTGGGGGAGCACAACAGAGATCACGCGAGAAGTTTTACCCAGGTTCAAGCCGCCATTGTGGCGTAAGACCCTACTCCTGCTTTCGTATATTGATGGTGGAAATGAGGTGGTGGAGCGTAGTACACTTGCCCGGCAAGGGTTGCCTCAGGGCGATAGCGACTACGCGCGTATGGGGATGTGAGTTATCCAATCTTCTAACTCTGTCTATGGTTGCCATGGGCCTCCTTTTATAGATAAAGGGGACACTAAAGTGGCAAAGTAGTCATTGTGCATTGATATAATAGCAATAGTGCTATCATACCTAACTCTGCAGGCTGACAGGGCGTATTAAATGCACCATTTAATGTCACATCACTGGTTTCCCAGCATGCCTTGCCGGGCTATCTTGCCAGCTCCGTGCCTTCTTGCTTGACACGTTGCAGGATGGGTGTCGTCTGTGGGTTCTTCCTGTAAGGAGAGGCTGTCATATGGCTAATGGCTGCCATATGACACTGCACTGATCGACGACATGAGTCATGGTGGAGCGGGCGGTGAGGTGGTTTAGCCTCCTTGAGTCCTAGCAGGCTCTGCCGGGACGCCTTGGTTGTCTTCTTCTGGGGGTGGCCTCGCCCCTTGCCGGGCTCGCCTGCCCGACAAACGAGACCTTTCCCTTGGTGATATCTTGCTACTCTGGCTTGGTCTTGGTTCCTCTGATCTGCTTGTTGGTCCCTTGAACCTCTTGGTCTCTTGTACTCTGACTTGGGTTGGTGCCTCAACCTTGCTCCCATGCATGTGCACAGTCAGGGTAATAGAACCAGGGTTTGTTGCACCAACAATGAGCAACCATGGAAAATGCTCTTGTTGCGCGGATACTAGAGAGACACTAGCTCGATTGCTCAAATGGGCTAGATATGCGTGTGCACCAACCTACATGGGAACTATGTTGTCTTCAACCCCAAATATGCTATGTATGTATGAACCAAGATGATAGGGCTATGCAAGATGGCTCTATGGTATTTGCTTACATGCTCTTTGTTTTTATTTTTGTGCTTAAAAGCTTCTTTTTGACTATGCCAAGATACTTGATGCGTGAGCCACAATGTGAGACACGTATGTAAGATATGCACGGGGGAGACTTATGGCACTAAGATGGTAGCAAGATAATTGCACGCTATAAGTAGCTATGTGGAGTAAGCGTATCACTAAGGTGCACAAAGAGCGTGCCCTGACAATTCTCAACTCGCTAGTCTTGGTAGGTAAGTAACGCAAAAAGGCTCAAGGCAATCAATATAATGGCAAGGTATGAGTATGAGATGTCGTCGAGGTTACCGTCCTTGCTTACGGTTAGAATGGTTGTGAAGTGGACGTTATCGATGTCGAGTCTGAGGCGATGATGAGCGGCGGTGATGTTGATGACGACCCGTTCCTAATTACCGAAACACCTTAGGAAACGGAAACCGCAACTCAAAATCTCAACGAAAAAGTGTGGTGGCGGATGTGTGGGTAAGTAGGAAGCAACAGAAAACAAGTGGAGATGTTGGTGGTGGAGAAAAATGAATAGAAAGGATATGCAGCCGAGCTGCTGTAGGTAGCCTGTGCTCACGGGATAAGTGAGGCCTGTGTGCACGGGGTGCCAATGGCCTATGCGCACGGGGTGTATGGTTGTGCAAAAACACCTTCAGATTCATGGCAATTTTCTCAAATTCGACCAAAATCGACGATGGGATGTATGGGGGTGGTTGTAAGGGGTAGATCCACTTGTCAAACATGAAATTCCTGGACCAAATCAACAAAATCTCACAAGATCCAACAAATTGCAAGAAAAAATTTGGCTGTTTTTGTGGAGATTTTTGAATTGGCAAGAAAAACAATGAAATCATGCTAGAATATGGGGGGTAGGGACTCCAAGATGTGAAGCAACGTGGCTCATGATACCAAGATGATGTAGGGTGAAACCCTAGGTGATGATCTTTTCACTCTTGGATGGGGAAAAGGATGAACACAAGAGAAAAACAGTCAAACAAGATCCCAATTACACATCCAGTACAACATCAAGGTTGAGATCCACAAGAATACAAGAACAACCAAAGGATACAAGCACAAATTAGTAAAGAGCCTTCCCAAATCCAAAGGAGATAGGGTCTTGATGATCTAGAGAGATCCTTCCCTTGTAGGGGTCTTGATATCCACTTGGGATCTTCTCCTAGGAGGCCTTGATCTCCTAGAGGAGTGATACAAGGAGAAAAGCTCTCTAAAATGTCATATCATACTTTGCTAATGGCAACATATGTCTTAGAACCGAAATATATAGGTGGAGTGAGGGAGGGGATGACCGGGGAGGCAAGGGAGGACATCCATGTCCGAAACCTAGGAGGCCCGTGCACACGGGCTAAGCGAGGCCCGTGCGCATGGGGGTTGGGGAACGTTGCATGAAAATAGAAAATTTTCCTATGAAACACCCAAGAAACAATCTAGGAGATGTATAGCTATGAGAGGGGAGTGTATCTACATACCCTTGTAGACCGAAAGCGTTAGCGTGGTAACGCGGTTGATGTAGTCGTACTCTTCACGATCCAATCGTGATTCAATCCGATCTAGTGTCGAACGGATGGCGCCTCTGAGTTTAGCACATGTGCGGCTCAGCGGCATCCTCTCCTTATTGATCCATCAAGCGAGAGAGGGGTGTAGATGATATCGGGACCAACACGGCAGTATGGTGATGGTGGTGGCAGCGGAATTCCGACAGGGCTTCACCAAGCGTGTCGGTGAAACGGTGGAGGAGTTGGGAGAGGTAATGGGCAAGGGTCGAAGGGTGGCTGCCCCAATGCCTCCCCGCCTTTATATAGGCGTGGAGGGATCTGGTGGCTTTCCCTAGAAGGCCCTAGGGTCATAAGCCAAAGGGGAAGGAAGCTTTCTTTCCTTCCCCACAGATCGCTATCCCCCTTTTTAGGGATCCTGATCCTATCTCTTTGGGATGTGGTACTATTCCTTTTAAGGGAGGATCTTGGTGTGCATAGACCAGGGTTTTGCGGACTTCCCCACTACCCACATTTCATGTGGGTTCCTCATGTAGGTGGGCCCTACTCCGGAACCTTCTAGATTCTTCCCGGTACAATACCAAAAAAACTAGAACTTTTTTGGAACCCCGATAACAACTTTCCATATATGAATCTTTACCTCCAGACTATTCCAGAGCTCCTCGTGACGTCCTGGATCCCATCTGGGACTCCGAACAACCTTCGGAATTTGCACTATTAATATCTCAATACTACCCTAGCATTACCGAACGTTAAGCGTACGACCCTACGGCTTCTAGAATCATGTAGACATGACCAAGACTCCTCTCCGGTCAATAACCAATAGCAGGACCTGGATGCCCATATTGATTCCTACATATTCCAGGAAGATCTTTATTAGTTGAACCACAATGTCAAGGATTTAGTTAATCCCATATACAGTTCCCTATGTTTGGCGATATGTTACTTGCCCGAGATTCGATCGTCACTATCTCCATACCTAGTGCAATCTCGTTACCGGCAAGTCTCTTTACTCGTTCTCTAATACAAGATCCCATGACTAAACTCATTAGTAACATGCTTGCAAGCTTCTTATGATGTTGTATTACCGAGAGGGCCCAGAGATATCTCTCCGTCACATGGAGCGACATATCCCAGTCTCGATCCATGCAACCCAACAGAGACCTTCAGAGATACCTGTAGAGAACCTTTATGATCACCCAGTTAGGAAGTGAAGTTTGATAGCACACAAGGCATTCCTCCGGTATCCGGGAGTAGCATGATCTCATGGTTGAAGAAATAGATACTTGACATGAAGAAAGCTATAGCAAGTAACTTAAATGATCTGATGCTAAGCTTACGGTTGGGTCTAATCCATCACATTATTCTCCCGATGATGTGCTTCCGTTATCAAATGACAACTCATGTCCATGGTTAGGATACCTTAACCATCTTTGATCAATGAGCTAGTCTTGTGGAGGCATACTAGAGACACTTTGTAGTTTATGTATTCACACATGTATTTAAGTTTCCGGTCAATACATTTCTAGCATTAATAAAGAAATATGGTAATAGTCAATTTATTATTGCCTCTAGGGCATATTTCCAACAGTCTCCCACTTGCACTAGAGTCAATAATCCAGTTTACATAGTTATGAATCTAACACCCATGGAGTCTTGGTGTTGATCATGTTTTTCCCGTGGAAGAGGTTTAGTCAATGGGTCTTCCACATTCAGATTTGTATGTACTTTGCAAAGTTCTATGTCTCCATCCTTAACATAATTATGAACGGATTTGAAGCGGCGCTTGATGTGCTTGGTTCTCTTGTGAAATCTGGGCTCCTTGGCAATGGCAATAGCTCCAGTGTTGTCACAAAAGATAGTCATTGGATCCGATGCACTAGGTATTACACCCAGATTGGATATGAACTCCTTCATCCAGACTCCCTCTTGCGCTGCTTACGAAGTAGCTATATACTCCGCTTCACATGTAGATCCCGCCATGACTCTCTGCTTGGAACGGCACCAACTGACTACTCCACCATTTAATATAAATACGTATCCGGTTTGAGACTTAGAGTCATCCGGATCTGTGTCGAAGCTAGCATTGACATAACCCTTTACGACGAGCTCTCTGTCACCTCCATAAATGAGGAACATGGCCTTAGTATTTTTCAAGTACTTCAGGATATTCTGGACCGCTGTCCAGTGATCTACTTCTGGATCACTTTGGTACCTCCCTGCCAGACTTATGGCAAGGCACACATCAAGTCTAGTGAGGGAGTCCTGGATTAAGGGGTCCTTGGGCCACCGGCCTATTGCTTAAGGGCCGGACTGAAGGGCTATTGTGAAACCAAACTAGAGCATAACCTGTAACCGGATAAAAGATCTTTAGAGCCATGGTGTGTCCTCCAAGTGAAGATCGGGCATGATCCTTCCTTCATTGCGACTGACCTTATGTAACCCTAACCCTATCGGTGTCTATATAAATCAAAGGGTTTTTAGTCTTTAGGGCTAGAGCAACATCCAACAACCTGTCAACCTAGGGTTTAGCTCGCCTGATCTCGAGGTAGATTGACTCTTTAACCATATCATACATATCGAATACAATCAAGCAGGACATAGTGTTTTACCTCCTAGAGAGGGACCAAACCTGGGTAAACACCGTTTTCTTCGTCCCTTATTCCCCATCGATCCTAGATCCATAGCTCGGGACCCCCTACCCGAGATCCGCCGGTTTTGACAGCGACATTGGTGCTTTCATTGAGATTTCCGTTGTTCGGTCACCGAAGGATCGATGACTCGCCTCATCTTCAAAGAAGGCGTCAGCTTCGGGGACCTCTTCGTCCCCGGCTAGCTCTTCGTGTTCGGCAACATCATACTGCACGCCAACCTAACAGGTCATCTAGACCAGTTCAACAATTTCGCTCCTGAACACCAGATTAGATTCGGTAATCTGGAGTACATCACGGACGTCTGTGGTGATCTGGTCTTTGCTGGATTCGCGGCCTCGCCCGATGCCCCCATGGGCCTTGTTGTGCCCTCCATGGAGCTCTCCCTCGATCCGGTCCACGGGTCGGCCTCAACCCACCTGTCGGCCTTAAGCTCGGACAACTCCACCCCATTGGGAGACTAGGAATCCCTGTCAGCCACGCAAATGACGCTCGCCAAAAGCCCAGCTCCGGGCCTCGACGCAGAGGCGGTGTTCGGACTCCAGGAGTCACCCTCGGCCAAATCCTTTCCTCACGCCACCGATCGGACCAGGAGCCCCAATGACGGGTCCATGTTCGAAAATCAAGGACCATCCCTAACCAAACTCCCCCTCACCAACTTGGACTCGGGCCCCAATACGCGAGTAACATCCGAAAACCAGATTTTTTTCCTTGGGTCCCTCCTACCTGTCCGGCCACAGAGCCGACCCCAGGCCTTGAGCCCAACTCGGCCCGTGAAGACCAAGATTCAGTCTGGACCCAGATCACTCCTTGCCCCGCCGCAACGGAGACTAGTCCCCAACGGCCGCCGCATGCCAGCCGGGTGACCCTCGCTTTATTGAATGAGGCACTGGACCAAATCCAGATGATGGTTATTCGGGAGGATCCACCCTCGGCCTGCATTCAGCGGCCTCTCGGGGTGAATTATAGGGAATTTTATGGCCCTCCCTCCACCCACCTAGTAGCCACAGTCGAAGACTTAACCGACGTATTGGACTACACTTCTGAAAACACAGAATACATGGACGAGAATAGTGGAGCCACAGCTAACACCGATGTAGCTCCCCCCGTCACTGGCCGCTGGACAGCCACGTCCACTTACGACATCTACATGGTGGACACCCCCAAAGATGACGATGGCACGCCCAAGTAGGATAATGACAAGCCCAACAATGAACCGCACAAACGCTCCAGACAACGCTGCGGCTCCAAGGCACGTCGAAGCCATGCGAGTAACATGGACACTGCAAAGAATGACACCTTGGACAATACGGACAACCTCCATGATGCCGACGTCGATGACCATCAACCAGATGATCACGAGGAGTATGAGGACCCGCTTAACCTAGAAGACCTCAACGACTCCGAAGACGGTAAGTACTTCCCCATTTTCGAAGAGGAGGTCAATTTGGGTGATGAAGATTTCATCGTCGCCAAAGACCCGCTGGAGCAGGAGCAGTTCAAACAGCCGTTAATTGCCACCATGCAAAGCTTGAAGAAGCATCAGCAAAAGGTAAAATCCGAACAGTATGCCCTTAATGACAGATGGACTTAAGTCCTAGCTGTCGAAGAGGGTACAGCTACGGGCGATAGACCAAAAGCTACCCAAAGTGCAGATTGCTGTCACATTTCGATGACGAGGCCATAGAGCCAGCAGCTCCAAGATACACCTAGGCCGAACAGCCAGAACACCCCCTGCTACCTCTTGAGCTTGTGTTGTTTTTCCCTTGAAGACGAAAGGGTGATGCAGCAAAGTAGCGTAAGTATTTCCCTCAATTTTTGAGAACAAAGGTATCAATCCAATAGGAGATTGCACGCAAGTCCCTAATACCTGCACAAACAATTAAGAAACTTGCAACCAACGCGATAAAGGGGTTGTCAATCCCTTTATGGCCACTTGCAAAGGTGAGATCTGATAGAGATAATAAGATAAATATTTTTGGTATTTTTGTTGTATAGATTGAAAAGTAAAGACTGCAAAATAAAAGATAGCTAGTTGACCTAAGATTAATGTGATGGAAAATAGAGGCGGGGGCCATAGGTTTCACTAGTGGCTTCTCTCAAGATAGCAAATTCTACGGTGGGTGAATGAATTACTGTCGAGCAATTGATAGAAAAGCGCATAGTTATGAGACTATCTAGGCATGATCATGTATATAGGCATCACGTCCGCGACAAGTAGACCGAAACGATTCTTCATCTACTACTATTACTCCACACATCGACCGCTATCAAGCATGCATCTAGAGTATTAAGTTCATAAGAACAGAGTAACGCTTTAAGCAAGATGACATGATGTAGAGGGATAAACTCATGCAATATGACATAAACCCCATATTTTTATCCTCGATGGCAATAATACAATACGTGCCTTGCTGCCCCTGCTGTCACTGGGAAAGGACACCGCAAGATAGAACCAAAAGCTAAGCACTTCTCCCATTGCAAGTTAGATTAATCTAGTAGGCCAAACCAAACTGATAATTCGAAGAGACTTGCAAAGATATTAAAACATGCATATAAGAATTGAGAGAAGAATCAAATATTGTTCATAGATAATCTTGATCGTAAACCCACAATTCATCGGATCTCGACAAACACACCACAAAAAGTATTACATCGAATAGATCTCCAAGAAGATCGAGGAGAACTTTGTACTGAGATGCAAAGAGAGAGAATAAGCCATCTAGCTAGTAACTATGGACCCGAAGGTCTGGTAAACTACTCACACATCATTGGAGGGGCTATGGTGTTGATGTAAAACCCTCCGTAATCGATTCCCCCTCCAGTGGAGCTCCAGAAAAGGCCATATGATGGGATCTCACGGGTTGCGGCGATGGAAATAGGGTTTTGTGGTGCCCTCGGATGTTTTCAGGGTATATGAGTATATATAGGCTGAAGAAGTATGTCGGTGGAGCTACGAGGGGCCCACGAGGGTGGGGGCGCACCTACCCCCCTAGGCGCCCTCCTGCCTCGTGGCTTCCCAGGCGTGTACTCCAAGTCTTCTGGATTGTGTTTGTTCCAAAAATAATCTTCGCGATGGTTTCATTCCGTTTGGACTTCGTTTGATATTTCTTTTCTGCAAAACACTGAAATAGGCAAAAAAACAGCAATTTGCACTGGGCCTTTGGTTAGTAGGTTAGTCCCAAAAATAATATAGAAGTGCATATTAAAACCCATTAAACATCCAAAACAGATAATATAATAGCATGAAACAATAAAAAATTATAGATATGTTGGAGACGTATCAAGCATCCCCAAGCTTAATTCATGCTCGTCCTCGATAAAAACAGAATTTTTGATGTGGAATGCTACCCAACATAATTCTCAATGTAATTTTCTTTATTGTGGAATGAATGTTCAGATCTGAAAGATTCAAGACAAAATTTTAATATTGACATAAGAATAATAATACTTCAAGCATACTAACAAAGCAATTATGTCTTCTCAAAATAACATGGCCAAAGAAAGTTCATCCCTACAAAATCATATAGTTTGGCTATGCTCCATCTTCGTTACACAAAATACCCAAATCATGCACAACCCCGGTTTCAGCCAAGCAATTGTTTCATACTTTAATTTTTCAAACTTTTTCAACTTTCACGCAATACATGAGCGTGAGCCATGGATATAACGCTATAGGTGGAATAGAGTGGTGGTTGTGGAGAAGACAAAAGGAGGAAGATGGTCTCACATCGACTAGGTGTATCAATGGGCTATGGAGATGCCCATCAATAGATATCAATGTGAGTGAGTAGGGATTGCCATGCAACGGATGCACTAGAGCTATAAATGTATGAGAGCTCAACAAAAGAAACTAAGTGGGTGTGCGTCCAACTTGCTTGCTCACGAAGACCTGGGGCATTTGAGGAAGCCCATCATTGGAATATACAAGCCAAGTTCTATGATGAAAATTCCGACTAGTATATGAAAGTGACTAAACAAGAGACTCTCTATCATGAAGACCATGGTGCTACTTTGAAGCACAAGTGTGGAAAAGAGATAGTAGCACTGTCCCTTTTTCTTTTTTTTCTTTTTTTGGGCCTTCCTTTTTTTATTTGGCCTTTCTTCCTTTTTTTTTAATTTGTCCTTTTTTCATTTGGCCTTTCTTTTTTTTCGGGACAATGCTCTAATAATGATGATCGTCACACTTCTATTTATTTACAACTCAAATATTACAACTCGATACTAGAACAAAATATGACTCTATATGACTGCCTCCGGCGGTGTAGCAGGATGTGCAATGAATCAAGAATGACATGTATAAAAAATTATGCATGGTGGCCTTGCCACAAATACGATGTCAACTACATGATCATGCATGGCAATATGACAATGATGAGGCGTGTCATAATAACCAGAATGGTGGAAAGTTGCATGGCAATATATCTCGGAATGGCTATTGAAATGCCATAATAGGTAGGTATGGTGGCTTTTTTGAGCGAGGTATATGGTGGGTGTATGGTACCGGCGAAAGTTGCGCGGTACAAGAGAGGCTAGCAATGGTGGAAGGGTGAGAGTGCGTATAATCCATGGACTCAACATTAGTCATAAAGAACTCACATACTTATTGTAAAAATCTACAAGTCATCAAAACAAAGTAATACACGCATGCTCCTAGGGGAAGGGTTGGTAGGAGTTAACCATCGCATGATCCTGACCTCCACACAAAGGATGACAATCAATGAAATACCTCATGCTTCAAATTTGTCACACAACGATTACCATATGTGCATGCTACGGGACTTGCAAACCTCAACACAAGTATTTCTCAAATTCACAACTAGTCTACTAGCATGAATCTAATATCACCATCCTCATATCTCAAAACAATCATCAAGCATCAAACTTCTCATACTATTCTGTGCACTTTATATGAAAGTTTTTATTATACCCATGTTGGATGCCTATCATATTAGGACTAACTTTATAGCCAAAGAAAATTACCATGCTGTTCTAAAGTACTCTCAAAATAATATAAGTGAAGCATGAGAGATCAATAATTTCTATAAAATAAAACCATCGTCGTGCTCTAAAAAGATATAAGTGAAGTACTAGAGCAACATTATGTAGCTCAAAAAATATAAGTGAAGCACATAAGGTATTCTAATAAATTCCAATTCATGTGTGTCTCTCCCAAAAGGTGTGTACAGAAAGAATGATTGTGGTAAATAAAAAAGCAAAGACTCAAATTATACAAGACGCTCCAAGCAAAACACATATCATGTGGTGAATAAAAATATAGTGTCAAGTAAAGTTACACATAGATGAAGACGAAAGAGGGGATGCCTTCCCGGGGCATCCCCACTTAGGATTTTGGTTGTCCTTCAATTTTACCTTGGGTGCCTTGGTCATCCCCAATCTTAGGCTCTTTCCACTCCTTATTCCATAGTCCATCAAATCCTTACCCAAAAACTTGAAAACTTCACAACACAAAACTCAACAGAAAATCTCATGAGCTCCGTTAGTATAAGAAAACAAACCACCACTTTAAGGTACTGTAATGAACTCATTATTTATTTATATTGGTGTTAAACCTACTGTATTATAACTTTTCTATGGTTCATACCCCCCGATACTACTCATGGATTCATCGAAATAAGCAAACAACACACGAAAAACATAATCTCTCAAAAACAGAATAGTCTCTAGCAATCGGTAACTTTCGAATACTTCTGTAACTCTAAAAATTCTGAAATAAATTGGTGGACGTGAGTCATTTGTCTATTAATCATCTGCAAAAAGAATCAACCTAAAAGAACTCTCTAGTAAAAAATGGTAGCTAATCTCATGAGCGCAAAAGTTTCTATTTTTTTACAGCAAGATCGCAAAGACTTCACCCAAGTCTTCCCAAAGGTTCTACTTGACACAAACACTAATTAAAACACAAAACCACATCTAAACAGAAGCTAGACGAATTATTTATTACTAAGCAGAAGTAAAAGCAAAGAAAATAAAATTGGGTTGCGTCCCAACAAGCACTATCATTTAACGGCCCTAGCTAGGCATAAAACAAGAATAGATCTAGGTATTGCCATCTTTGGTTTTTATTTTTTTAGCGGAGTCATGCTCGAATCCAGGAGGTTCTTCGCATTTCCCTTCATATTCGGAAATTTTTAGATCTAACGAATCCAACCGCTTATTGCAAAGGGTGATCAACATATTCATGTGGTGAAGATTTCAGCTAACACTCTTAAGAGGTTCAAGAGAATTTTGTAAAAAAATTGTTACTTCGCAAATTTTCTCAAAAACTTGTGTCTCTTCCTCGGTATGATGCAGCCCTTTTTGTTGAGGTAGTGTTCCCACTATGCCCTCTATAATTTCATGCGCAATATTGGGATCAATTTCGATAAAAAATTCCTTTGGCAAGGCAATCCAGGAGTTGTCTATGGGACATATTCAGTCCAACATAAAAATTGCGAAGTAAAATTCTAAAATTTACTTCTAAGGTGCAATTACGATAAGATTCCATCATCCTATACCAAGCGTCATTTAATTTTTCTCCTTGTCTTTGTTTGAAGTGAAGAACTTCAAACTCGGGAGACAAAGGAGCAGATAAAGGACTGGCCATGACGGTAAAACAAACGATACTGACACACACGAAACAAGCGAATGGAAAAGAGGGCGAATAAAATGGCAAAGGTGAAGTGGGGGAGAGGAAAATGAGAGGCAAATGGCAAATAATGTAATGCGAGGGATAAGAGTTTGTGATGGGTACTTAGTATGTGACTTGTGCGTAGATCTCCCCGGCAACGGTGCCAGAAATTCTTCTTGCTACCCCTTGAGCTCGCATTGTTTTTCCCTTGAAGAGGAAAGGGTGATGCAGCAAAGTAGCATAAGTATTTCCCTCAGTTTTTGAGAACCAAGGTATCAATCCAGTAGGAGACTGCACGCAAGTCCCTAATACCTACACAAACAATTAAGAACCTTGCAACTAACACGATAAAGGGGTTTTCAATCCCTTCACGGGCACTTGCAAAAGTGAGATCTGATAGAGATAATAAGATAAATATTTTTGGTTATTTTGTTGTATAGATTAAAAAGTAAAGACTGCACAATAAATGATAGCTAGTTGACGTAAGATTAATGTGATGGGATTAAACGGTGGCTTCTCTCAAGATAGCAAATTCTACGGTGGGTGAACGAATTACTGTCGAGCAATTGATAGAAAAGCACGTAGTTATGAGAATATCTAGGCATGATCATGTATATATCCATCACGTCCGCGACAAGAAGACCGAAATGATTCTGCATCTACTACTATTACTCCACACATCGACCGCTATCCAACATGCATCTAGAGTATTAAGTTCATAAGAACAGAGTAACGCTTTAAGCAAGATGACATGATATAGAGGGATAAAAGCATGCAATATGACATAAACCCCATCTTTTTATCCTCGATGGCAACAATACAATACGTGCCTCGTTGCCCCTGCTGTCACTGGGAAAGGACACCGCAAGATTGAACCCAAAGCTAAGCACTTCTCCCATGGCAAGAAAGATCAATCTAGTAGGCCAAACCAAACTGATAATTTGAAGAGACTTGCAAAGATATTAAATCATCCATATAAGAATTCAGAGAAGAATCAAATATTGTTCATAGATAATCTTGATCATAAACCCACAATTCATCTGATCTCGACAAACACACCGCAAAAACTATTACATCGAATAGATCTCTAAGAAGATCGAGGAGAACTTTGTATTAAGATCCAAAGAGAGAGAAGAAGCCATCTAGCTAATAACTATGGACCCGAAGGTCTTAGGTAAACTACTTACACATCATCGGAGAGGGTACGGTGTTGATGTAGAAGCCCTCCGTAATCGATTCCCCCTCCGGTGGAGCTCCAGAAAAGGCCCCAAGATGGGATCTCACGTGTATAGAAGGTTGCCGCGATGGAAATAGGGTTTCGTGGTGCTCTCGGATGTTTTCGGGGTATATGAGTATATATAGGCTGAAGAAGTATGTCGGTGGAGCTACGAGGGGCCCATGAGGGTGGGGGCGCACCTACCCCCGTGGGCGCGCCCTCCTGCCTCGTGGCCGCCTTGTGGCTTCCTAGGCGTGTACTCCAAGTCTTCTGGATTGTGTTTGTTCCAAAAACGATCCTCGCGAAGGTTTCATTCTGTTTGATATTCCTTTTCTGCGAAACACTCAAATAGGCAAAAAACAGCAATTTGCACTGGGCCTTTGGTTAGTAGGTTAGTCACAAAAATAATAAAAGTGCATATTAAAGCCCATTAAACATCCAAAACAGATAATATAATAGCATGGAATAATCAAAAATTATAGATACGTTGGAGACGTATCACCCCCCTCGAGGACGGGACGGGACAACTGATGAAGCCGAACAACCC
>LR738713.1:124764559-124791484 GCA_902687465.1 Secale cereale | reverse complement strand
CAACAACAACAACAACAACAACAACAACAACAACAACAACAACAACAACAACAGCAACAACAACAACAGCAACAACAGCAACAGCAACAACAACAACAACAAAAACAACAACAACAACAACAAGCTCGAATGGTTGATGACCTCCGAGGCTCCGGCGCGACGTAGCCCGAATTAGGGGCGCCACCCACCCGCTGTGATTCACGGATAGGGTGATGTAGCTTGAATTCCCGGAAGGCTTTAAGCCTATGAACATCGAGCCGTACGAGGGGACTACAGACCCGACAATATGGATAGAGGATTTATTACTACACATCCATATGGCACGAGGAGATGACCTCCACGCCTTCAAATACTTGTCGTTAAAGCTCACAGGCTTGGCCAGACATTGGTTAAATAGCCTCCCCGAAGACCCATTAGGTGTTGGGAGGAGCTCGAGGAGCCTTCTAAGACAATTTCCAAGGCTCCTATGTCCGGCCCCCGGATGCCGATGAGTTAAGCCACATAACCCAACAACCCGGAGAGTCAGGCCGACAGTTCTGGAATCGATTCTTGACCAAAAAATCAAAATGTTGACTGTCTGGACGTTGAAGCCATAGCTGCCTTCAGACATAGTGTCAAGGACGAATGGCTCGCATGACAGCTCGGCCAGGATAAGCTAAAGACAATGGCAAATCTTACCTCCTTGATGACTCACCTTTGTGCAGGAGAAGTCAGTTGGCTCGCTCGTAAAAGCACCAAACCAAAAACACCCGGTACCTCCGAAGCCCGGGATGGAAATGGAAATCCGCGGCGCAATAAAAACAAGTGTCATCATAACAACGGCGAAGCCGATGAGACTGCAGTAAATGCCGAATTCTACAACCCGAAGTCTGGATCACGGAAGAAGCCTTCTAAAGGCAACCACGACAGTCCATCCAAACTAGATGCAATCTTGGACAGGCCTTGCCAGATCCATGGCACCTCAGAGAAGCCCGCCAACCACTCCAACCGTAACTGTTGGGTGATAAAACAAGCTGGCAAGCTCATAGCCGAAGACTCTAGCAAAAGCCCGCGAAGCGAGGACGATGAGGAACCCAACAGGTCTTACAGCGGAGGACAAAAACCCTTCCCTTCTGAAGTCAATATTGTGAACATGATCTATGCCACCCATATACGAAGGAAGGAGAGGAGGTGCGCGCTGCGGGATGTGTATGTTGTCGAGCCCGTAGCGCCGAAGTTTAACACATAGTCAGATTGCCCGATCACCTTCGACCGCAGGGACCACCCAACCAATATCCGTCATTGAGGATCGGCGGCCCTTGTACTCGACCCCATTGTCGATGGGTACCACCTCATGAGAGTCCTAATGGACAGAGGCAGTAGCCTCAATCTGATTTGCGCAGACACGGTGAGGAAAATGGGGATCGATCCATCAAGGATCAAACCCAGTAACACCACCTTCAAGGGGGTTATTCCGGGTATAGAGGTCCGCTGCTAGGGAACGATGACCCTGAAAGTGGTATTCGGCTCGACAAACAACTTCCGCAATGAAGATTTGATCTTCGACATCGCACCATTCCGTAGTGGCTACCACGCCATCCTCGGATGAACGGCGTTCGCCAAATTCAGCGTCGTCCCGGATTATGCATACCTCAAGCTGAAGATGCATGGTCCCGCCGGCATCATAACGATCAACGGTAACACGGAGCACTCACTCTGGACCGAGGAACGTACTGCGGCCCTGGAAGCCGAAGACTATAACACCCCAAAAATTTTAGCAATGTTTTATTAATCAAAATTTTTGCCAGTTAATTAAAATTGTGCCTTTTACTGGATGTTTCTTTAGAATTTCAGGACTAGTCTTGTTCTGTTATGTTGGAGTTTTTACCCCTAGTAAAAAAATTTCAGCTAATTTTAGATCCTCTTATGCACCCATTAAAAACTTTGCTTATATCAGCAGGATTAATTATATAATTGTCTCCCTAAATTTTGCTTCTCTATATAAATGGTTGCCCTAAGTTTTAAGGCCTCTTTTGAACTACAACCACTTGATAAATTTATTTAAAATTTCAACCAAAAATTGGAGATGTCAAGTAATGCTATTGGATCACTTTTATGCAAGAATATAATTATTTCATTTAATATTTTGACCTCCACAACATGTTTGCCAATCTGGTCCAGTAGACCAAATTGCACTACAACCCTATCAAATATTCCTGTAATGCTCCCACCAAAATTATGGGATGTTCATAGCAGTATGTTATCCAACTTTATGCAAAAACCCATCTTGGTCCTTTGGAAAATTTGAGTGAACCAACCTCTTTTCCTTTCTGGTTCAGTTTGATGTTTTGCACTGCAACCCTAGTCTATTTTGCTCTAGTGCCCTTGAGCTTCCTCGTGCTTATAGTCTCTCTTGCAAAACCCTTAAATCCAGAAGAGTGGGCCTATTGGGGTAGTTTTGGTTCATGAAGCAATGCTCTGCATTTTCTATCCAGAACTGAAGTTTTGCAAAGCTTGCACTAACAAGTTTCTGATTTTGCCCAACTAGCCTTGCCATCACCTCTTTCACCTAAGGAGGCCATGATCTGGAAAATTTGGCCACCCCTAGAGTTGCCTAGTGACCTCTGGCATTTTGTCAAACACCTGAGGTGCATGGCCAGATTTGGCATGATCTGCACGTTGCACTGTGGCCTTGCACCTACATCCATGCTGGCATGTCCACTGATCGTAGTTTAGCCTCTAACCAAACCCTCCTATTTCCCAGCCTTACCCAAACCCTGTGGCATGCTCTGGCATTTTGTCGAGCAGTTCACGCGCGTGCTCTGGGCGCGCCCAGAGCGCACGTTTGCACGCGCGCGCACCGAGCCGCCGCGTCCCTCTGCAGACGACCCCGCCCGTTCTGGCCGCTGCACTCGCACCGTCTGCATGCCCGCACTCTTCCCCACCGCAGAGACAGCTCTGGAGCCCCACGGTGCCGCCGTCAGGTCGGCCGCGGCAGCTAGCGGGCGGCCACAGCAACTCCTACTGTGGGCAGCGCCACCCAAGCCTCCAGCACTCGCCACCTGCCCCCTGGAGCAGCACCAGATCATTAACAAGTTCGTCCCCTAGCTCCCGTCGTCGCCACGTCGCCCTGAGCTACAGAATGGCGGTCGCCGGCGATCTTATCCACGGCCGCCGCGGAACCGCCATCGCCTGCCTATTTAAGGGCGCCCCGAGCCTCTCCGCAACCTCAGACAGCCAATAGCTACCCCGCGGAGCACCCCCGAAGCAGCAAATCGACCAGGGGAAGTCTTCTTCCCCAACTCCGGCGAGTACAGCCGCCGCCGCCCTCCAGTTAAATACATCACAACCCGAGCCCCTTCCGCCCAGCCAGCACCATCATTTGACTCCCTATGCTCTTGCGGAGCCGCCCGCCCTCTCAAACGAGCTTGGGAACCACCATAGGGCGAAGCGCCAAACCCACCGAGGCCGCCGTCCGTCGTGAGGCTCATCGCCGTCTCTTTCCTCCACCCCCGTCGACCACACGACCACTGGGAGGACCGCACCAACCCCGCGGATCCATCCCTGCACTCGAGCGCCCTCGAGGAGCCGTTGTTCGCCGGCGTTGATCGCCGGAGCCGCGCCTCTGTTCGGCCAAAGAAGAAGGAGGCGGGGGCGACTGGTCAAACCTGACCAGTGGGCCCCCTAGGCCCTCAGTCAGTGAGACAGCGCCAGCCCACGCGTGCTTTAGTGAAGGCGCAAAACCCCTGAGTACGTCTCCCCACTTTGAAAGCGTATTCATATCGAAAGGTTTTCACATTTTTGTTTTATTTTAAAACCAGAGTTGACTAAACTTTGACTGGCAATATCTTTTAATCTATCAATCCAAATGACTTGATTCTTTTTCTGTTGTCTCCCAAATATTGTCTAGTTTATTTTCATGTTTATATGAAAATTTTCCAGACAATTTTTTTGGGCTGTCCTAAGTCTATGTATTGATTTCCTTATTTTCTTTTAGGATTTTTGAAGAGGGAGAAAACTTCCAAAATTGTTGGAATGCTTTTCTCCTCCCCTCTACTTGAAGGCAAGCATCCTGAACCCCGTTATAATACACGTTGTGTGTTGTTTGCTATAACACAAGAACTCCATTGATATGCTAAAATGGAGCATCGTTATTCCATGTAGAAGCCTTACTCTTGCATATCAACTTGTGGTGAAAAATCTTTTCTGTTATGTTGGTAGCAGTAATCACTTCTCATGCCTCATATGCCTGATGATAGTTCGGACGGAGTCCGAAGGAAAGTTGTGTTCCGGTGAGCACAGCTAAGTGACTGACATCTCGTGGTGACGAACGATGTGCAGTAAGGCAGGATGAAGCATGAGGGGTGGTGACCCTGTCAGAGAGCGGTGTCAAGCAATATGACATTAGCCATACAGTAAAGTTGAAACCTCCTGAGACGACCGTAGATCGAGTCTTGTTCCAGTAACCCCCATACTTGTTTCGTGCTACCACGTGTCCCTGTTACAGGTAGGGTACGGTTCAGTAAATTGTCGACCCCTGTTCTATCACACACCGTACAGAAAGGCCACGGTGGAAGATCCCGGCTGCATCCGGTAGGCAGGCCACCGGGTCCGGGGGCATGGGTGTTTCGGTTGGAGCTGAAGGGGATAGCTTCCCCGGTTTTCCCGCGTGTTATAATTTTTTGTGATCCCATGCTAGTCAAGGTTGTAGCCTCCCCACTTAAAGTTTGGCTTAACTAGTGTCGTGGGTGATTCCAGACACCGGTAAGTTAGGTTGGTGTGTGTAGTCAGGTGCGTCTTCAAATTAAAAGACCGTAGGCGGAATTAGTCTAGAGGGACTATAAGAAATCCGTTATTCGTGGGTAAAGAGTGCACCCTCTGCAGAGATATTAAATCTATTCGAATAGCCGTGTCCATGGTTAAGGACTATAGTCTGGGATGGGTCGAGTGTCGGTCTTAGTGTCGGTCTTCGGAGGAGAAACCATTTAACCCAGAACTTTATTTATGACCTGTGACAGGTGGTGATTGTGATTTGTTATTATTATGGACTAACCATTCGTATTCTTTGGAACGATGAGTATCCTTGGGACGGTTCTACCTCCCGGATATTTACTGTTATTTACCTTCCATTATAAGCCCTTTATGTGATGTCGCTCAGACGTCCGACTGTGGCATTCTTTTTATTTATAAGCCCTTTATGTAATGTCGCTCAGACGTCCGACTGTGGCATTCTTTTTATTTACAAGCCCTTTATGTGATGTCGCTCAGACGTCCGACTGTGGCAATTTTTTTTACAAGCCCTTTATGCGATGTCGCTCAGACGTCCGACTGTGGCATTCTTGTTTTTTATCTCTCCCGTAATCCCTTTCTGTGGTGTCGCTCAGACGCCCGACTGTGGCATGCTTGTATTTTTATTTTGTTACTACTTTCTGATTGTATATGCCTTTTACTCGAATTTCCTGCTTGCGATTATAGTCTGTCATATCATTATTATCCTATTAATCATAATTTATCCTCGAGCATGTTTATGTCTCACCCATATTCTTAATGTTTGCGAGTACATTCAAAGTACTCACTGGCTTGTCCCTGGCTATTGTCTTGGCCAGATTCCTTGCGTGGAAAGGAACGACGTGATGACACCCTGGAGCCTACACTATTGGAGTTAGCAGCCTCGCGAAGATAGGTGTTATCCCGGTCAGCCGTTCCTGTGGGAGATGGAGTCCCATAGTCACCGATGATCCACAAACCGCTTCCGCCATCAATCACCAAAATCTTGTGTTTTACTCACAGGCCAGAATGGTCTTGTACTACATATTTTGCACTTTGCTTGGAGTTTCTGTAACAAGTTGGTGCCTCATCAGCTAACAGTAATCCTGGGGCTGGTGAGCACAAGGTCCGCTTTTTGGGAAATTAATATCCCGAAAATCCGGTCATGACAAACTTGGTATCAGAGCCAGGCTGACCGTTGGCTAATCCTATCTTAGCCAGGTCCAAAAACCTAGGTTAACCACCACACCAGACCATATCCCAAACCCCAGCCAAGCTTCCCGCGTAAGATACCCACATAGTGGATTGACACCCTTGGCAGTCGGTGCCCAACCTATCAGCCTAGCCTATCAATCACGCGCCAGTGACCGCCACCTAAATAGTTCCTTCCGCAAGTGTGCGAAGGAAGACTCCATCCTTTCCTATAAATAAGGCACGCTAGCCCCCAAACCCAACACCACACAGCCCCTACTCCCATATTGAGCTAAGATGCCAGGACCCATCGTCCACAATGAAACCACAGCAACCAACCTTGGAGGTTTTGTGACCATGTTCGCAAACGTCACCCGTCGTGCCTTTGCGATGGAAGAGCCCCCAGAATATGTTGTGTACCAAGACTCCATGGGCGGTGAAAGCCGTCAATTCTGGGCCACTGTGCACATCTACGGTAGGGGTCTGTCACCAGAGCGCCCCTACAGGTTCACCGGAAGGACAACTTCCGTTGAGCCGCAAGCTATCCAACTAGCTGCTCGGGAGGCTATAGTTCAACTCAGGCACCTGTCGCCTAGAGTTAACTGTCGCTCATTCTACTACTACCCCAGTCGTAATGGGTATGGTAGGCCTCCCCGAGTTGCGAGCGGACACCACGAGATGGATCCTGCATTATTGCATCTGGTACGCTATGTTAGCGTACTCGAGGAACTGTTTGATCAAATCACCCTTGATCTGATCGCAGCTCGTGGAGAACTGCTTTGCTGAGCCCCAACGTGTCAGGACCCCGATCCTAAGTCACACCGATCTAGCTGTAACAGTCATATCACTTTGCGGTCTCACGCACGGTATCCCCACGGGTGCCACCTTACCTGGCCCGGACCGTTTGTGCATTTTGGCACACGTATATGACAGTGTCGCTAGCATCCATATGACAGAGAACCCGGGCCGACATGGCTAGTTATAAACCAAAAGAGGCACTAAATTACAGAGACATGCATTCATGACCCAGCAACGAACGTGTCGGTCATCAACGTATGAACCCAAGTAGTAGCAAGCTACATGGACTTAAAGGAACAACGCGTGACATTTCCCTAAGGGACAGACACAGGAACGAAGAAGGACACATGCCGACCAGCCTACGTGTTCCGAGCAGTAGCAAGCTACCAAGGCTCATTGGAAACACTAGGAGGCATTTCCCTGTAAGATAGGCTACCAAAGGAAAACAATTAGGTGTCGGATCCCACACATACCAAGCATTTCAATCATACACACAATATGCTCAATATGTGCAAATACAACATTGCATCACAACAGAACTCTATGACTCAAAGTACTTTATTTAAGAGGCTCCAAGAGCCATACATAACATATCCATACAGGTAGGGGTCACATGACCCAACACTCAAGTCATACAGTCATACAAGCACAAGCGGAAGCTACATGTCTGAGTACAGACAACTTAGAAAATAAAACAGGCTTGGTGTAGCCTGACTATCTACAAGGACCTTCACAAGCTCCAGATCTCCGTCTGGTAGCAAGCTACTCGTCGACGTCAATGTCTACGTAGAACCCATCAGAAGGGGCAGGGTTCTTCTCTGCAACAGTTATTAAGCAAACATGAGTACAAAGGTACTCAGCAAGTCTTACAACAGAACCTATCATACATGCAACATTATCAATAGGGGGTAGTGGAGTTCATAGCAGAAAGCCAGCTTTGACTCTTGGCTAACCTATACTACAACTCTCAACAGATTGCAAGATATTACTACGTACACGAGTCCTCTACTCACCATAACAATACACCACCGAGGATCCTCTTCCGTCATCCTACGAAAGGGCCATCCACGGCACTCACACTTGTCTTGAGGCTTTTAGTAGTATCCATCAACTTGTCTATGAACTGTAAGAGTAATCAAGTAGTCCGTACCGCGAACAACGACTATTCGAATAGATTGATAACCCTGCAGGGGTGTACTTCTTCACACACGCTTCCACCACTTATCGTCGTTTACTCGACATGTACTCGGCAACCTTCAAGCGGAAGCCCAGCGAGGGTGTCGGCCACAACCTGACTAACTACACAAGTCTCTCGTCCAGGTTTATCGCCTATTTGGGTTCCATCCGTGGGGAGATCCGGCCAGGGTGTCGCTCATGGCCCCAAACGATGTGTACAGGGTTCCCGAGTCACCAAACGGGCGCTCGGTACACCCGGCCACGTACCTGTCGCATCACAGCCCACCCCGAGGGTCAGCGTTGTGCACGACCACCAGTAAACTACAAACACCAGAAACTAGTTGCAACTCCTGGACAGATAACAAGGGCAGTTAATAAGACGAGAGGGCTTGGAGCGCCCGGAGCCCAATGCGTGGTAGTAACTGTAACTTGAATCACACATACAGATCTCAGGTCATGTAGACGGTTCCAATGAAACAACCCACCACGTACTCCTACATGGCCTTTCATCGATACCTTTACCAAACGTGTTCCACACTTCCCTCTCTTTACCGATATGATCATTTCACTCTGATCCATCACCCAGATGAACCAGACCTGACACAACTCTAAGCATAGCAGGCAACCTAAACAAATAGCATGGTGGATCACACATCACATGGCTCAAACAATCCTACACATGCTAGTGGGTTTCAACTATTTACTGTGGCAATGACAGGTCATGCAAGGGAATAGGGTTCAACTACCGCAACAAGTAGCAGTTCACACGTTGTTGCCTTAATGCAATAAAGGAGAGCAGGAGCGAGAAGATGGGTTTGTATCGGAATGATCAATGATTGCTTGGCTGACAGAGTGATTGTCGGGTACTGCTCTTCAGTTGGATATGCAGAAGTATCCTCGGGAGCAGGACCTAACACGGAAAATATCGGCGATACAATCAATAAGCAAACAAATGCAACAATATGATGCATGCTCATGATATGGCAAAATGCATGTGTTTTGGGCTAATGCAACTATAACCAGAAGGGTTTGAGTCCATTTGAATCAAAGATTCAAATTGAAACTCAAACTATTATTTATTTAAGTGCATTATCATGTTTTAGAGTATACAGCAAGGTTAACTTTATCAAACATGCATGAAACCAGTGCCATTGGAAAGATTGGATTTTTCTGATCAATTTTCATATATAAATCTTTTCCATCTGAGCTACTGTTGAATTTATAATCCCAGAAAATCCTTTACTGCGTCAGCATGACATCATGCTGATGTCAGCAAGTCACCAGACCTGGTCCAGGTCAAACCTGACTGGTGGGTCCCTCATGTCAGTGTCTCTGGAGCTAATTCCGGTCAAAACTAGAGTTGACTGGGTTTGACTAAGCAATGGGGCCCACTGTCAGTGACTGTGGTGGTTAATCTAATTACTGTTAGCTCCTAATTAACAGGCCACGTCAGCCCGCCGGAGTTTGGCCGGCGGCGACCATTTCGCACGGCGGTGACTCGTCGGAATCCTTGTTCCGGCGACCATTTGTCGCGCGGATGGGCTCTATGTGCTCCTGGTGATGCACCGCATCCAACGGTGCCACTGGTTGGTCGATTGGTCGCCGGAGTCGACGGCGACGAGCTCGTCCGCGGCGGTGCTCGCACGGAGTTGGCCAGGACGGCGTTGTGGTGCACGGTAGGAGGAGTTAGAGCTTGCATTAGCTTGCTGGTGATCTACTGATCCTAATGGCGTGCTCAGCTGCGAGGCACAGCGCCTGTGGCCACGGCGGCGAGTTGGCCGGCGGCGGTGAGCTTCGGTCAGCAAGGGGGCAGCGGCTACAAGGCATAATCGAGCCCGTGGAGAGAGGGGTTCGAAGCGTGAGCTCACAGCGGTCGCAGAGGGCGTCGAAGCGAGCTCGAGGGAGGTCGGATGACGGCGTACGGGCGGTGGCGATCTCTGGTGCCGAAGGTTGAAGACGACGGTGGGGAGGGCGTTGCAGGGCTTCTGGCGTCGTGTGCGTCGGTGGGGAGCTTCAGGGCGATGCGGCGGAGCTAATGGTGCGTCGGGGAGGCGAGGGAGTGGCGTAGGGCGCGGTAGCAGCGATCGGTGGCGGCGAGCTCGCTCGGTGGAGCTCGGCGGAGGGGAGAGAGGAGGGGAATGACACGGGGGAGAGTGAGAGAGGCGCCAGGGGGGTGCGTGGCGTTGTCCAGGGCGTCGAGGGGGCAGCCAGGCAGGCAGGAGGTGGCCGGCGCATCAGCGGCGCTCGCCATCGAGCTGCTTCGTGCGCTGGCACGGCGAAGAAGACGGGGATGCCCCTGGTGGGCTGGGCCGTCTGGGCCAGGAGGTAAGTTGGCTCAGGTAAGTCTGCTTCTTCCTATTTTTTTCTATTTACTTTCTGTTTCATTTCTTTTGCAACTTTGTTGAATTAATAAAAATGCCAGAACATTTTTATAACTCATAGAACTAGTCATGCCCACTTATATAATATGAACAGTATGGAACATTTTAGTTTATGATTATTTGGGCACATAAAATATTTTATAGCATTCAAATGCCCAAATGCAAATACCATATGAATTAATCCAGAGACCTTGGATGTCCTAGAAAATTGTGCACCATTTTTGGCAGAGGTTTAAGACCAAGGCAGAAATGATGAACATTTTTTAAGGGCATTTTGGGTACATTGAAAAAGATTTTAACAAACCCTAGTTGTTAGAAGAGGGGTGTTGGGGTTTCTGTCATTCCCATTTCAAGTTTCTTTGGAAAGTAAACATGATGCACACTCTAGCTAGTCCTAATGCAAGCACTGACTAGGGATGTGACAACTCACCCCCACTCAAAAGAAACACGTCCCGAGATTCGGGTTCCTCCAGAAAGAGGGTGGGGTACTCAAGTCGAAGACGATCCTCCCTTTCCCAAGTAGCTTCACTCTCGGAATGATGTGACCATTGAACCTTGAGAAACTTGATATTGTGACGTCGAGTGGTACGCTCGATTTGATCAAGAATACGAACGGGGTATTCTCGATATGTGAGATTGTCCTGGAGATCAAGCGTTTCGTGGTCCACTCCGCGGATAGGATCCGAGAAGCAACGCCTGAGTTGAGAAACATGGAAGACATCATGAACTCTGGAAAGGTGCGGAGGTAGTTCCAATTGGTAGGCAACTTCTCCTCGTTTGGCAAGAATGCGAAAAGGACCAATGTAACGAGGGGCCAATTTGCCTTTGATACCGAAGCGATGGGTTCCCTTAAGAGGAGTAACCAGAAGGTAAGCCTTATTGCCGACTTCAAAAGTCACGGCCTTATGATGACTATCATACTGGCTCTTCTGGTGAGACTGGGCTGTTTTCAATTTCTCACGAACGATGCGAACTTGCTCTTCTGCTTCCTGGATCATATCCGGACCAAAGAATTGTCTTTCCCCAGTTTCTGACCAGTTAAGAGGTGTTCGACACCTTCGTCCATATAGAACTTCGAAGGGAGCCTTGCCCAAGCTGGCTTGATAACTATTGTTATAAGCGAACTCGGCAAATGGAAGACACTTCTCCCAGTCCATACCAAAAGAGATGACAGAGGCTCGAAGCATATCTTCCATAATTTGATTGACTCGTTCCACTTGACCACTTGACTGAGGATGGAAGGCGGTGCTGAAAGAGAGATGAGTCCCCATAGCATTCTGGAAACTTTCCCAGAATCGTGAAGTGAAAAGACTTCCATGGTCTGAGTTAATCTCCAACGGCACACCATGAAGTGATACTATCCGAGAGATATACAAGTCTGCTAGCTGGCTAGCAGTTATACTCTCTCGAACAGGTAGGAAATGGGCTACTTTAGAGAGGCGGTCGATAACGACGAAGATAGCATTATTCCCTTTCCTGGTCCTGGGAAACCCAGTAGTGAAGTCCATACCAATCTTGTCCCATTTCCATTCAGGAATAGCTAAAGGTTGAAGGGTGCCAGCAGGTCGTTGATGCTCTGCTTTGACACGATGACAAACGTCGCAGTTAGCAATGAATTGAGCGATTTCTCTCTTCATCCTAGTCCACCAGAACCTCTGACGTAGGTCCTGATACATTTTGGTACTACCGGGATGAATCGTGAGAGGAGATTCATGAGCCTCCTTAAAGATTAACTGTCGTAGATGTTGGTTCTTGGGAACCACTAAACGGTTCTCGAAGGAAACAACACCTCTGTTATCAATGGAGAAACAACCTGCAACTCCTTTGTGAATGTTTCTCTTAATTCGGGAAATCCCTGTATCTTGCTTCTGGGCAGCTATGATTTGATCCATAAGGGTAGGTTTCGCCACCAAGGTGGAAAGGACTCCTCGAGGAACAATGTGAAGGTTAAGCTTACGAAATTCCTCGTGAAGAAGTGGTTGCCCTTGTTGTAACATCAAGTTGTTACAATAAGACTTACGACTTAGTGCGTCGGCCATGACATTGGCCTTCCCAGGGGTGTAAGTGATTCCTAAGTCGTAATCTGTGAGCAGCTCAACCCAACGTCTTTGCCTGAGATTTAAATCCGGTTGGGTGAAGATGTATTTCAGACTTTGGTGATCAGTGAAGATTTCACAGCTATTACCAAGAAGGTAATGTCGCCATGTTTTGAGTGCGTGGACTACAGCTGCAAGCTCTAGATCATGTGTAGGATAGTTATCCTCATGTGGACGCAACTGTCGGGATGCGTAAGCAATCACTTGACGATCTTGCATGAGTGTGCAACCTAGTCCTTGTCGCGAGGCGTCGCAGTAGATAATAAAATCCTTGGAAAAGTCTGGTGGTACCAGTACGGGTGCAGATGTCAGGCATCTTTTCAGTTCCTGAAAGCTGGACTCGCACTATGGGGTCCACTCAAACTTTTTATCTTTCTTGAGGAGTTCAGTTAGAGGTTTAGCAACCTTGGAGAAATTCTCGACGAAGCGTCGGCAATAGCTCGCTAAGCCAAGGAAACTCCTAACTTGCTTGACCGATTCAGGGGGAGTCCAATCAAGGACGGCTTGAACTCGCTCGGGATTGACAGCAATACCCTTGCCAGAGATCACATGACCTAGATAGGTCACTTCCGGCAACCAGAATTCACATTTAGAGAATTTGGCATAAAGGCGGTGCTCTCGAAGTTTCGTCAATACCAGCCTTAGATGCTCGGCATGATCTTTCTTGTTCTTCGAGTAAATGAGTATATCATCGAGGTATACCACGAAGAATTTATCCAAATACTCCATGAATATATAATTCATTAGCCGGGAGAAGGTGGCTGGGGCATTGGTTAATCCGAAGGACATGACGGTGTACTCGTATTGGCCATAACGAGTAACAAAAGCCGTTTTAGGAATGTCCCCGTTCTTGATCTTGATTTGATGGTAGCCCAACCTGAAATCCATTTCAGAAAAGACTGAGGATCCAGCGAGCTGATCATACAGGTCGTTCATCCTAGGGAGCGGATACTTGTTCTTTATGGTGACCAGATTGACAGGTCGGTAATCTACAACCATCCGTTCCGTTCCATCCTTCTTCTTGACGAAGAGGACGGGACAAGCCCAAGGGGAAGAACTAGGACGGATGAAACCCCTTTTCAAGGACTCATCGAGTTGTTTCTTAAGCTCAGCTAATTCTAAGGATGCCATCTTATAAGGTCTCCTAGAGATCGGGACAGTTCCTGGAATAAGATCTATCACGAACTCGACATCTCTGTCAGGTGGAACACCTGGCAGTTCTTCTGGAAAAACATCCGGAAAGTCACGGACTACCGGAATATCTTCGAGTTCTGGTAGAGGGTTGGCATTAAGAGAGTAGAGCTGACGCTCCTTTCGGGTCAAGACATTGACTGTCTTGCTGGATGGGTTTGTAAGTTGAACGGTCCTAGTGTAGCAATCAATCTTGGCGTAATGAGTTGTCATCCAGTCCATACCCAAGATGATGTTTATGTCCGAAGACTTGAGAGCGATTAGTGATGCAAGGAAAACAAGTCTATCAACAAGAATTTCATTCCCATGGCTTACTCTAGAGGTTTGCCATCTAGAGCCGGGAGTTTGAATTTCCATGGTGATGGGCATGTCATAAAAAGTCATGTTGTGCATTCGAGCATAGCTCTCAGATATGAACGAATGAGATGCTCCAGTATCGAAAAGAACGGATGCCGTATGGCGGTTAACAAGAAGCGTACCAAGGACGACGTTAGGATCCTCATAAGCTTCCTCAGCAGAGACATAGTTGACATGACCACGTGCAGTGGGGATTGGCTTGACATAATTCACCTTGCCGGTTGGCTTACCACGGCCAACGGGTTTTCCTGGCTGGTTCTGAGGACACTCACGCATGTAGTGCCCCGGTTCTCCACACTTGAACATGTCACAGTGCCAGTGTGTGGAGCAAAGTTGGTAGGTGGTCCTCCATAAGTCTTGGCAAGTGCATACTGTTGAGTTGGGTGAGGCGCCTCATAGGATGGCCTCGGTGTGTACTTGGGTGGCAGAGCAGTGTTAGGAACCCACACACGGCGCTTGTGAGAGCCAGAGCCAGATGAGGAACAAAAGTCACGAGGATGCTTGCGTGTGGCTTCGAAATCAGTCTGGCCCGTCTCAGCACTGATAGCTTTGTTCACCAACTTCTGGAAAGGAAGTGCACTCGTGCAGACGTAGATCTCGGCGGAGTTCAGGGCTAAGTCCCTTGCGGAACCTCGCCTGCTTCTTGGCATCGGTGGATACTTCCTCAGGTGCATAGCGTGCCAAGTTGCCAAACTCGCGACTATAGCCATCCACGGTTAACCGGCCCTGGGTGAAATTTCAGAATTCCTCCCGCTTGCGATCCATGAGACCTTCCGGAATGTGATGTTCACGGAATGCCTCACTGAACTCAGCCCAAGTAGTGATTTGGCTAGCAGGACGCATAGCCTCAAAGTTCTCCCACCAGAGACTGGCAGGGCCCTCAAGATGGTAGGCGGCGTAGATAACCTTGTCAGCTTCGGCCACACGGGCAGAGTGTAGCTTGTGGGTGATACTACGAAGCCAGTCATACGCATCCAGAGGTTCGGTGGAGTGATGGAACTTCGGTGGGCACATCTTTATAAAGTCGTTGATTGACACCACGTCATTCCTCTGACGAAACCCAGTGTTCTGCTCTATGCATTCCAGCAGACGGTTGGTCTCTCTCTTGTTCCATTCTGCCTCGAGCATAACTTCAGTCAAGGAGGGTGGCTGGGGCAGATTCTCATCTCTAGCCCCACTAGCCTCACCCTGCTCCTGAGCAGCAGGAGTGCTGCGAGTGTTGACCATCCTAGGAAAACAAAACAACGGTTTAGACAAGGATGGCAAAAACTTGACATAGGAGTGCATAATGTAATGGATGACACGGAATGCAGAGATGTTCATCCGTACGACATGGTAATATAGAAACTGCCATATATACACCAGTGGTCATACACACCATACATAGTTTAGTACAAGCCAAGGCTAAAGTACAACTGCAGTGAAAGACGATACATCCCATCAGAGGCATTCCAAGCTCCTATACATTATTTAACTACACCTCCGGAACTCAGTACACACTAAGTCATATTCCACAAGACGCGCAGGACTGTGGAAATACAACTACTACGATACTACTGCTGCCACGGTCTAGCTCAGACATTCCCGTAGTAATCTTCGTAAAGATTACTACCATAGCCTGGAAGTGGAACAGATGGATCTTGAAACTCTCGAGCACTCGAAGGCTGTGGACCATAGGGACATGGATGTGGCCTCGGGCCTGATGCTGGTGGTAACCGACGCCCACGTGGAGGTGTAATACCCCCAATGTCACGCCAATCCATACGATCAGGCAGATGAGTCCGCACGGGGTACAAATCCCGCATATCCAGATATCCGGCGTGCACAGCAGGTGCAAGCCGTGTCAAAGTAGTCCAGTGGGCGGCTCGAGTGTTATACAGCTCCATTCGGAGGGCACGGACCTCACGGTCCCTATCCTCCAGCATCTGAATAGTAGTCTGAAGCAGTGGCTCCTCATGAGCAGCATCAGTATACAGACCAGTGTAGTAGCCTTCCTCTCCGGGAAGTGAGGCTGGCATGTAACAGAACTCAGTGTTCAGCAGCAGGGCATGCCTAGCCCGAAGGATGGTCATCATCGAATAAGCGGCATCCTGCACTGCCATCTCGATGGTAATCCCGAGTCCATAAGACCAATGGATGGGGTCGTTAGCTCCGGGATATGAGGGGTATATCCGGACTGTGCAAAAATACTGACTCTGATTGAAATCCCGGTACTGTTCCTCCACGGTGTACTCAGGATACCAGCGGTAACCGGTCTCAGTCAACACACGAACTAGCATGGCCGTGTGACCGGGCACATTAATGCACCGAGTCAAACGAACCACTTGGTGAGGTGTGTGGCCAGACATCTGAAACACGAAGTAATGCAAAGGCATTAGTATTTCTGGAAGAAATCGGGCAGCATAACAACTCTAAATGCTCAAAAAAAGATTTTGAGACATCATAAAAATGATAGCTTAGCCACTCAACAATACCATATCAAGGTTCCGGGTCCTACTAATCATCATACTAAAAGGGTAGAAACTGAACTGAGGCTTGAAACCAACAATCCTAAGAGTCTACGGATTAGTAACACGTGAACCTAGTAAGGATAAGAGGCCTAGTCCTAAACCCCCGTAGAAAGAATAGACTAACTCAGATCAGAAGGGCATAAGGTAAGAAGTAAAAAGAGCCTTACGTTCCCTTCCACAATCAATTCCCCTACATATAACTAAGAATTTTTCTAGACTCAACATCGACCAGTTTGGCTTGAGAAACCTACAGGCAGTCCGGCTCTGATGCCAACGATGTCAGGACCCCGATCCTAAGTCACACCGATCTAGCTGTAACACGTCATATCACTTTGCGGCCTCACGCACGGTATCCCCACGGGTGCCACCTTACCTGGCCCGGGACCGTTTGTGCATTTTGGCACACGTATATAACAGTGTCGCTAGAATCCATATGACAGAGAACCCGGGCCGACATGGCTAGTTATAAACCAAAAGTGGCACTAAATTACAGAGACAGGCATTCATGACCCAGCAACGAACGTGTCGGTCATCAATGTATGAACCCAAGTCTTAGCAAGCTACATGGACTTAAAGGAATAACGCGTGACATTTCCCCTAAGGGACAGACACAGGAACGAAGAAGGACACATGCCGGCCAGCCTACGTGTTCCGAGCAGTAGCAAGCTACCAAGGCTCATTAGAAACACTAGGAGGCATTTCCCTGTAAGATAGGCTACCAAAGGAAAACAATTAGGTGTCGGATCCCACACATACCAAGCATTTCAATCATACACACAATATGCTCAATATGTGCAAATACAACATTGCATCACAACAGAACTCTATGACTCAAAGTACTTTATTTAAGAGGCTCCAAGAGCCATCCATAACATATCCATACAGATAGGGGTCACATGACCCAACACTCAAGTCATACAGTCATACAATCACAAGCAAATGCTACATGTCTGAGTACAGACAACTTAGAAAATAAAACAGGCTTGGTGTAGCCTGACTATCTACAAGGCCCTTCACAAGCTCCAGATCTCCGTCTGGGTAGCAAGCTACCCGTCGACATCAACGTCTATGTAGAACCCATAAGAAGGGGCAGGGTTCTCCTCTGCAACAGTTATTAAGCAAACATGAGTACAAAGGTACTCAGCAAGTCTTACAACAGAACCTATCATACATGCAACATTATCAATAAGGGGTAGTGGAGTTCATAACAGAAAGCCAGCTTTGACTCTTGGCTAACCTATACTACAACTCTCAACAGATTGCAAGATATTACTACGTACACGAGTCCTCTACTCACCATAACAATACACCACCGAGGATCCTCTTCCGTCATCCTACGGAAGGGCCATTCACGGCACTCACACTTGTCTTGAGGCTTTTAGTAGTATCCATCAACTTGTCTATGAACTGTAAGAGTAATCAAGTAGTCCGTACCGCGAACAACGGCTATTCGAATAGATTGATAACCCTGCAGGGGTGTACTTCTTCACACACGCTTCCACCACTTATCGCCGTTTACTCGACATGTACTCGACAACCTTCAAGCGGAAGCCCAGCGAGGGTGTCGGCCACGACCTGACTAACTACACAAGTCTCTCATCCAGGTTTATCGCCTATTTGGGTTCCATCCGTGGGGAGATCCGGCCGGGTTGTCGCTCACGGCCCCAAACAATGTGTACAGGGTTCCCGAGCCACCAAACGGGCGCTCGGTACACCCGGCCATGTACCTGTCGCATCACAGCCCATCCCGAGGGTCAGCGTTGTGCACGACCACCAGTAAACTACAAACACCAAAAACTAGTTGCAACTCCTGGACAAAGAACAAGGGCAGTTAATAAGACGAGAAGGCTTGGAGCGCCCGGAGCCCAATGCGTGGTAGTAACTGTAACTTGAATCACACATACAGATCTCAGGTCCTGTAGACGGTTCCAATGAAACAACCCACCACGTACTCCTACATGGCCTTTCATCGATACCTTTGCCAAACGTGTTCCACACTTCCCTCTCTTTACAGATATGATCATTTCACTCTGATCCATCACCCAGATGAACCAGACCTGACACAACTCTAAGCATAGCAGGCAACCTAAACAAATAGCATGGTGGATCACACATCACATGGCTCAAACAACTCCTACACATGCTAGTGGGTTTCAACTATTTACTGTGGCAATGACAGGTCATGCAAGGGAATAGGGTTCAACTACCGCAGCAAGTAGCAGTTCACATGTTGTTGCCTTAATGCAATAAAAGAGAGCAGGAGCGAGAAGATGGGTTTGTATTGGAATGATCAATGATTGCTTGCCTGACAGAGTGGTTGTCGGGTACTGCTCTTCAGTTGGATACCCAGAAGTATCCTCGGGAGCAGGACCTAACACGGAGAATATCAGCGATACAATCAATAAGCAAACAAATGCAACAATATGATGCATGCTCATGATATGGCAAGATGCATGTGTTTTGGGCTAATGCAACTATAACCAGAAGGGTTTGAGCCCATTTGAATCAAAGATTCAAATTGAAACTCAAACTATTATTTATTTAAGTGCATTATCATGTTTTAGAGTATACAGCAAGGTTAACTTGCTCAAACATGCATGAAACCAGTGCCATTGGAAAGATTGGATTTTTCTGATCAATTTTCATATATAAATCTTTTCCATCTGAGCTACTGTTAAATTTATATGATTTTTTGAAGTTTAAAGCATTTTCTGGAATTTCCTGAATTGTTTTTAAATCAAATAATCCCAGAAAATCCTTTACTGCGTCAGCATGACATCATGCTGACGTCAGCAAGTCAACAGACCTGATCCAGGTCAAACCTGACTGGTGGGTCCCTCATGTCAGTGTCTCTGGAGCTAATTCCGGTCAAAACTAGAAATGACTGGGTTTGACTAAGCGATGGGGCCCACTGTCAGTGACTATGGTGGTTAATCTAATTACTGTTAGCTCCTAATTAACAGGCCACGTCAGCCCACCGGAGTTTGGCCGGCAGCGACCATTTCGCACGGCGGTGACTCGTCGGAATCCTTGTTCCGGCGACCATTTGTCGCGCAGATGGGCTCTATGTGCTCCTGGTGATGCACCGCATCCAACGGTGCCACTGGTTGGTCGATTGGTCGCCGGAGTCGACGGCGACGAGCTCGTCCGCGGCAGCGCTCGCACGGAGTTGGCCGGGACGGCGTTGTGGTGCACGGTAGGAGGAGTTAGAGCTGGCATTGGCTTGTTGGTGATCTACTGATCTTAATGGCGTGCTCAGCTGCGAGGCACAGCGCCTGTGGCCACGGCGGCGAGTTGGCTGGCGGCGGTGAGCTTCGGTCAGTAAGGGGGCAGCGGCTACAAGGCATAATCGAGCCCGTGCAGAGAGGGGTTCGAAGCGTGAGCTCACAGCGGTCGCAGAGGGCGTCGAAGCGAGCTCGGGGGAGGTCGGACGACGGCGTACGGGCGGCGGCGATCTCCGGTGCCGAAGGTTGAAGACGACGGCGGGGAGGGCGTTGCAGGGCTTCTGGAGTTGTGTGCGTCGGTGGGGAGCTTCGGGGCGATGCGGCGGAGCTAATGGTGCGTCGGGAGGCAAGGGAGTGGCGTAGGGCGCGGTGGCAGCGATCGGCGGCGACGAGCTCGCTCGGTGGAGCTCGGCGGAGGGGAGAGAGGAGGGGAAAGACACGGGGGAGAGTGAGAGAGGCGCCAGGGGGTGCGTGGCATTGTCCACGGCGTCGAGGGGGCAGCCAGGCAGGCAGGAGGTGGCCGGCGCGTCGGCGGCGCTCGCCACCGAGCTGCTTCGTGCGCTGGCACGGCGAAGAAGACGGGGATGCCCCTGGTGGGCTGGGCTGTCTGGGCCAGCAGGTAAGTAGGCTCCGGTAAGTCTGCTTTTTCCTATTTTTTCCATTTACTTTTTGTTTCATTTCTTTTGCAACTTTGTTGAATTAATAAAAATGCCAGAACATTTTTATAACTCATAGAACTAGTCATGCCCACTGTATATAATATGAACAATATGGAACATTATAGTTTATGATTATTTGGGCACATAAAATATTTTATAGCATTTAAATGCCCAAATGCAAATACCGTATGAATTAATCCAGAGACCTTGGATGTCCTAGAAAATTGTGGACCATTTTTGGCAGAGGTTTAAAACCAAGGCAGAAATGATGAACATTTTTGAAGGGCATTTTGGGTACATTGAAAAAGATTTTAACAAACCCTAGTTGTTAGAAGAGGGGTGCTGGGGTTTCTGTCATTCCCATTTCAAGTTTCTTTGGAAAGTAAACATGATGCACATTCTAGCTAGTCCTAATGCAAGCACTGACTAGGGATGTGACACAGCGAGAGGACAAGACGAGTCCGGCACCGACAACCCAGTCGTATTGTTCGGACAACCAATCGAGTCCCCGAGGCCTGCCACGGTCATTGACCAGAATGCCTTGGTATCTCCAGAAGTGATGCGTCGCCTGTTTGGCGCACGCTCCAACGGGATTGTGGCCAACAATCCTCGCGAGGGACATCATCACTACCCCGACCCTGCACCTCCTCAGCCACCGCCCGCAAACCCCAGCGATGAAGCTCCCGGAGAAGCTTCAGCATCCACAAGGCAAGGCCACCTGGATATAAACGAGGTTGATTAGATCACCCGATTAGTGCCAAGCCTTTTCTAGTCCACACCCCGTGGCGTTGTAACCAGTATACCGACATGTAAATACAATTTACTTTTGCACCCTTGGAGCGCTCGTGCACCATTGTGTTAGTATGCGAATTCCTTTATTCTTTTCTCAGGTGTAACTCCTAGAGCACCTCACCGACAACCCCTACAGCGAATACGTCTTTTTACAAGACGTGAGTACCAGTAGCTTTGACCCCGACCTCGTAAAACGAAACCGACGATACAGATACCCCCACCATAACCCTATAAACCAGCCAGGCTGCTATATATAGGCCACACCGTGAACTTGCCAAGCATCCCGCACCCGGTGCTCTCCTCTCACAGCCTTTTCCTTCACCATGCCGATCCCTAGTATTTACCTGAGAACCCCAGAGGCATCCCCGGGTAGTTTCGTGAAGATATTGTGGGATTTTACCTGCAGTACCATGAGTGCTACCCGTCCACCCTAGTATGAGCTGCTCAAATCGAGGATCACACCATCCACCTCGAATTATTGGGCAGTGGTACACATCCCACCCGCAAACCCAAACCAAGACCCCGCAGAGGTTTCCTTCATAGGGAAATCCATGCCAACTCCACAGATAGCCATAGAGGCTGCCGCTTGCGAAGCGCTTGCTCGCCTTCGATTCGCAGTGCCCTATGCCAGCGAGCGGGGATATTACTACTTTCCAAGCCGTGCAGCACCCGGAGAAGCAGCATCTTTTCCTGGTGGGCGCATTGAGAGAGACCCGGTACTAGCCAACCTTACGCAGTATGTGATCGCGCAAGAGCGTCTGAACTAGCGGATAATGGGTTATCTCCAGAGCCTCGCCGATTTAAATCCTCGGATCGCCATCGGCAGACCACTAAGGCCCGGGCAGGAGAAACACATTCATCGACTGGTCAACCCACTCCCACCGATAGAAGAAGAGTGTCCCCCGGCACCAGAGACCTTTTCCCAGGACCCTGTTCATTTACCGTTTATATTTTAGACGTAACTACCACATGGGTGTAACCGTATCCTCTGTTTTTTTAGATCTGTGTGTTGCATCGTGTGTTAAATAAATCTTTCCTGTGTTGTTGCATCTGGTCCAGTGGCTTAACATAGATTTTTTCTTTCATCAGGCAACACCACAACAACAATAATACAACCCCGGCCACTCCACACAGTACACTAAGTTGCTAGTCCGCCTATACCTGCTTCATCAACCACCTCCTCCACACCATAGTCTCTTGAGAAGAAACTCGTGGAAATTTATTCAAGCACTAAATGCCTACCGCGCGCTAACCACCACTAGCACCTGCCACTCTCACCTAATCCCCGTGATCGCCGCCGCCGCGGAGAGCTAGCACCCGAGCCGTCGCATCACGACGATCGTCGAGGATCATCGCACACAAGAGCACCGATACCCCCAGCAATGCCGCCAACCCCACGCACACGAGGACCATGCACCAGTCCGGCATCACCTCCGCCATTAGAGCCTCAACCCGAGCTCCTGCAAACACAAACAGAGGAGAGGGAAGAAAGGAGAAGAAGAGAGGCCATATGTGAGGAGGAAGAAGTAGCACCTCCGCCGTTATATAGCTCGAGATCAGTGTACGGTGGGCGGAGTCCACCAGCGCCGCTCGTCGCTCGACCGCCGGTGTTCGGAGGCGAATCTGCGAGCAGTGCCGACAGCACGCTGGCCCGCGAGGTGAGTGCACGTTGCACCAGCAGCTAGCACACCGCGCACTACGGCAGTACGGCCTAGATGCCCTACGAGCTAGCCGTCACCGGTGGAGAAAGTGCGGGAAAGCGCGCGGGAGAGAGGAGAAGAGAGGACCAGAGGAAGAAGAAGAGGCTGACAATGGGCCCAGGTCCCACCTGTCAGTCAGTGAGAGCACTGTGCTCTCGGGTGCAACCAGCGTATTTGTAAATTTAGAAAAATACCATTTCTAAATTTACTATGTCCTAGAGTAGAACTACCTCGTTTTCCACGACAGTAGATTTTTCTTTTCCCGTGCTACGCCAGTGTTTAACACTGCAGTTTTCACCGCTGTTTGCTCATGCACTGTAGTGGCTTTTTATTTGCATAATTAGAGCAGTAAGAAATTTTGGTAGTATCCTTTTGTGGCAGTAGAAGATCTTATAGCAACCCTTAATAAATCTCGAGGACGAGATTTTTCTTAAGGGGGGTAGTGTTGTAACACCCCAAAAATTTAGCAATGTTTTATTAATCAAAAAATTTGCCGGTTAGTTAAAACTGTGCCTTTTACTGGATGTTTCTTTAGAATTCCAGGACCAGTCTTGTTCTGTTATGTTGGAGTTTTTACCCCTAGTAAAAACTTTTCAGCTAATTTTAGATCCTCTTATGCACCCATTAAAAACTTTGCTTATATCAGCAAGATTAATTATATAATTGTCTCCCTAAATTTTTCTTCTCTATATAAATGGTTGCCCTTAGTTTTAAGGCCTCTTTTGAACTACAACCACTTGATAAATTTATTTAAAATTTCAACCAAAAATTTGAAATGTCAAGTAATGCTATTAGATCACTTTTATGCAAGAATATAATTATTTCATTTAATATTTTGAGTTCCACAACATGTTTGCCAATCTGGTCCAGTAGACCAAATTGCACTACAACCCTATCAAATATTCCTGTAATGCTCCCACCAAAATTATGGGATGTTCATAGCAGTATGTTATCCAACTTTATGCAAAAACCCATCTTGGTCCTTTGGAAAATTTGAGTGAACCAACCTCTTTTCCTTTCTGGTTCAGTTTGATGTTTTGCACTGCAACCCTAGTCTATTTTGCTCTAGTGCCCTTGAGCTTCCTCATGCTTATAGTCTCTCTTGCAAAACCCTTAAGTCCAGAAGAGTGGGCCTATTGGGGTAGTTTTGGTTCATGAAGCAATGCTCTGCATTTTCTGTCCAGAACTGAAGTTTTGCAAAGCTTGCACTAACAAGTTTCTGATTTTGCCCAACTAGCCTTACCATCACCTCTTTCACCTAAGGAGGCCATGATCTGGAAAATTTGGTCACCCCTAGAGTTGCCTAGTGACCTCTGGCATTTTGTCAAACACCTGAGGTGCATGGCCAGATTTGGCATGATCTGCACTTTGCACTGTGGCCTTGCACCTACATCCATGCTGGCATGTCCACTGATCATAGTTTAGCCTCTAACCAAACCCTCCTATTTCCCAGCCTTACCCAAACCCTGTGGCATGCTCTGGCATTTTGTCGAGCAGTTCACGTGCGTGCTCTAGGCGCGCCCAAAGCGCATGTTTTGCACGCACGTGCACCGAGCCGCCGCGTCCCTCTGCAGACGACCCCGCCCGTTCTGGCCACTGCACTCGCACCGTCTGCATGCCCGCACTCTTCCCCACCGCAGAGACAGCTCTAGAGCCCCACAGTGCCGCCGTCAGGTCGGCCGCGGCAGCTAGCGGGCGGCCACAGCAACTCCTGCCGTGGGCAGCACCGCCCAAGCCTCCAACACTCGCCACCTGCCCCCTGGAGCAGCATCAGATCATCCACAAGTTCGTCCCCTAGCTCCCGTCGTCGCCACGTCGCCCTGAGCTACAAAATGGCGGTCGCCGGCGATCTTATCCACGGCCACCGCGGAACCGCCATCACCTGCCTATTTAAGGTTGCCCCGAGCCTCTCCGCAACCTCAGACAGCCAATAGCTACCCCGCGGAGCACCCCCGAAGCAGCAAATCGACCAGGGGAAGTCTTCTTCCCCAACTCCGGCGAGTACAGCCGCCGCCGCCCTCCAGTCAAATACATCGCAACCCGAGCCCCTTCCGCCCAGCCAGCAGCATCGTTCGACTACCTATGCTCTTTTGGAGCCGCCCGCCCTCTCAAACGAGCTTGGGAACCACCATAGGGCGAAGCCCAAAACCCACCAAGGCCGCCGTCCGCCGTGAGGCTCATCGCCGTCTCTTTCCTCCACCTCGGTCGACCATACGACCACTGGGAGGACCGCACCAACCCCGCGGATCCATCCCTGCACTCGAGCACCCTCGAGGAGCCGTCGTTCGCCGGCGTTGATCGCCGGAGCCGCGCCTCTGTTCGGCCAAAGAAGAAGGAGGCGGGGGCGACTGGTCAAACCTGACCAGTGGGCCCCCTCGGCCCTCTGTCAGCGAGACAGCGCCAGCCCACGCGTGCTTTAGTGAAGGCACAAAACCCCTGAGTATGTCTCCCCACTTCAAAAGCGTATTCATATCGAAACATTTTCCCATTTCTGTTTTATTTTAAAACCAGAGTTGACTGAACTTTGACTGGCAATATCTTTTAATCTATCATTCCAAATGACTTGATTCTTTTTCTGTTGTCTCCCAAATATTGTCTAGTTTATTTTCATATTTATATGTAAATTTTCCAGACAATTATTTTGGGCTGTCCTAAGTCTATGTGTTGATTTCCTTTTTTTCTTTTAGGATTTTTGAAGAGGGAGAAAACTTCCAAAATTCTTGGAATGCTTTTCTCCTCCCCTCTACTTGAAGGCAAGCATCCTGAACCCCGTTATAATACACGTTGTGTGTTGTTTGCTGTAACACAAGAACTCCATTGATATGCTAAAATGGAGTATCGTTATTCCATGTAGAAGCCTTACTCTTGCATATCAACTTGTGGTGAAAAATATTTTCTGTTATGTTGGTAGCAGTAATCACTTCTCATGCCTCATATGCCTGATGATAGTTCGGACGGAGTCCGAAGGAAAGTTGTGTTCCGGTGAGCACAGCTAAGTGACTGACATCTCGTGGTGACGAACGATGTGCAGTAAGGCAGGATGAAGCATGAGGGGTGGTGACCCTGTCAGAGAGCGGTGTCAAGCAATATGACATTAGCCATACAGTAAAGCTGAAACCTCCTGAGAGGACCGTAGATCGAGTCTTGTTCCAGTAACCCCCATACTTGTTTCGTGCTACCACGTGTCCCTGCTACAGGTAGGGTACGGTTCAGTAAATTTTCGACCCCTGTTCTATCACACACCATACAGAGAGGCCACGGTGGAAGATACCGTCTGCATCCGGTAGGCAGGCCACCGGGTCCGGGGGCATGGGTGTTTCGATTGGAGCCGAAGGGGATAGCTTCCCCGGTTTTCGCGCGCGTTATAAATTTTTGTGGTCCCATGCTAGTCGAGGTTGTAGCCTCCCCACTTAAAGTTTGGCTTAACTAGTGTCGTGGGTGATTCCAGACACCGGTAAGTTAGGCTGGTGTGTGCAGTCAGGTGCGTCTTCAAATTAAAAGACCGTAGGCGGAACTAGTCCAGAGGGACTATAAGAAATCCGTTATTCGTGGGTAAAGAGTGCACTCTCTGCAGAGATATTAAATCTATTCGAATAGCCGTGTCCATGGTTAAGGACTACAGTCTGGGATGGGTCGAGTGTCGGTCTTAGTGTCGGTCTTCGGAGGAGAAACCATTTAGGCCAGAACTTTATTTATGACCTATGACAGGTGGTGATTGTGATTTGTTATTATTATGGACTAACCATTCGTATTCTTTGGAACGATGAGTATCCTTGAGACGGTTCTACCTCCCGGATATTTATCGTTATTTACCTTCCATTATAAGCCCTTTATGTGATGTCGCTCAGACGTTCGACTGTGGCATTCTTTTTATTTATAAGCCCTTTATGTGATGTCGCTCAGACGTCCGACTGTGGCATTCTTTTTATTTACAAGCCCTTTATGTGATGTCGCTCAGACGTCCGACTGTGGCATTTTTTTTATTTACAAGCCCTTTATGCGATGTCGCTCAGTCGTCCGACTGTGGCATTCTTGTCTTTTATCTCTCCCATAAGCCCTTTCTGTGGTGTCGCTCAGACGCCCGACTGTGGCATGCTTGTTTTT
>LR738713.1:124752216-124762852 GCA_902687465.1 Secale cereale | reverse complement strand
ATTATGGACTAACCATTCGTATTCTTTGGAACGATGAGTATCCTTGAGACGGTTCTACCTCCCGGATATTTATCGTTATTTACCTTCCATTATAAGCCCTTTATGTGATGTCGCTCAGACGTTCGACTGTGGCATTCTTTTTATTTATAAGCCCTTTATGTGATGTCGCTCAGACGTCCGACTGTGGCATTTTTTTTATTTACAAGCCCTTTATGCGATGTCGCTCAGTCGTCCGACTGTGGCATTCTTGTCTTTTATCTCTCCCATAAGCCCTTTCTGTGGTGTCGCTCAGACGCCCGACTGTGGCATGCTTGTTTTTTTTATTTTGTTACTACTTTCTGATTGCATATGCCTTTTACTCGAATGTCCTGCTTGCGATTATAGTCTGTCATATCATTATTATCCTATTAATCATAATTTATCCTCGAGCATGTTTATGTCTCACCCATATTCTTAATGTTTGCGAGTACATTCAAAGTACTCACTGGCTTGTCCCTGGCTATTGTCTTGGCCAGATTCCTTGCGTGGGAAGGAACGACGTGATGACACCCCGGAGCCTACACTATTGGAGTTAGCAGCCTCGCGAAGATAGGTGTTATCCCGGTCAGCCGTTCCTGTGGGAGATGGAGTCCCATAGTCACCGATGATCCACAAACCGCTTCCGCCATCAATCACTAAAAGCTTGTGTTGTACTCACATGCCAGAATGGTCTTGTACTACATATTTTGCACTTTGCTTGGAGTTTCTGTAACAAGTTGGTGCCTCATCACCTAACAGTAATCCTGGGGCTGGTGAGCACAAGGTCCGCTTTTTGGGAAATTAATATCCTGAAAATCCGGTTATGACAAAGACCAAGCCGCCGCCAACGGGCCGATGTATCAGCCTGCCGTAAAGGCCAGAGATACAGCTAAACGAGCTTGAGCCCGGTCCCCGTCATAGGAGCCCGCCTATGTTCCTTGCAAATAGGGACACGCGCCCCACAGCTTGCCCAACACATCAGCGCTCTATGTGCGTCGACATCACAATTTCGCGCTCAAGATACTATTGGCAGCTGTACGGGCCAAGAGCTCGATTTCTTCATCAGCTCCATGTATCAAGTACGGCACCGCCTTCCGCTGAGTGTTCGGCGTCTCGGATATTGCACTATATGCATCAAAACTTAACTATGTCATGAGTTAATAGTTGGGTCGCCCAACTCCTGTGCTTACCTTCTTACGTTCAGCTAAGAAGGTAAAGGGAGAATGCATGCGATTATACTTCTGGCTAGTCCATCTAAGCACCTTAGGGGAGAAAGCTGAAAATTGACTCTTATAGTAAGCGTGAACTGGTCACCGATCCGATGACAAGTATTAAACTCAAAAAAAATGGCGATTTCTCCGTGTCATACACAGGGTTCTTCCTAGCACAAACCACGTAATTACAAAGGCATGCCTCGGCTCCCAAGTACATCACAAAGTATTGGGGGCTAGTCATTAGCTCCCGTCGTCAAGCTCCTATGGCTAAGTGAAAGTAATAAAGATGCATAGTATGATTGTCTAGTCTCTCTCACACACTACCGCCATCGGGTACCGAGATATCGGCTAAGGGTAATAGTGCAGGGATGAAACACCCCTCGTTATATTCACTTGGGGGCTGAAGCCGATGACTGGTAACTTTCAGAATAAACAAACGGTCACACATGAGTCAAAATAAAACCATCGTACTTTAAAATTGTTGGAAATATGACCTAGAGGCAATAATAAAGTGGTTATTATTATATTTCCTTGTTCATGATAATCATTTATTGTCCATTCTAGAATTGTATTGATCGGAAACTCAAATACATATGTGGATACATAGATAACAAGATGTCCCTAGTCAGCCTCTATCGGACTAGCTCGTTGATCAAAGATGGCCATGGTTTCCTGGCCATTGACATGAGTTTTCATTTGATAATGAGGTCACATCATTGGGAGAATGATGTGATGGACAAGACCCAAACTATAAACATAGCATATGATCGTGTCAAGTTTATTGCTATCATTTTTTTGCATGTCAAGTATATGTTCCTATGACCATGAGATCATGCAACTCACTTACACCGAAGGAGTACCTTGTGTGTACCAAACATCGCAACGTAACTGGGTGACTATAAAGGTGCTCTACAGTTATCTCCGAGGTGTGTGTTGAGTTGGCATGGATCAAGACTGAGTTTTTTCACTCCGTGTGACGGAGAGGTATCTCTGGGCCCTCTCGATAATACAACATCACAAGAAGCTTGTAAGCAATGTGACTAAGGAGTTAGTCAAGGGATGTTGTAGTACCGAACGAGTAAAGAGACTTGCCGGTAACGAGATTTAACTAGGTATGGAGATACCGACGGTCGAATCTCAGGCAAGTAACATACCGATAGACAAAGGGAACTACATACAAGATTAACCGAATCATTGACATCAAGGTTCAACCGATAAAGATCTTCATAGAATATGCGGACCCAATATGGGCATCTAGGTCCCGCTATTGGTTATTGACCATAGAGGTGTTTCTGTCATGTCTGCATAGTTCTCGAACCCGCGGGGTCTACACACTTAACGTTTGGTAACGATATAAGAATAGTTGAGTCATAGTGTTGGTGACTGAAGGTTGTTCGGAGTCCCGGATAAGATCTTGGACGTGACGAGGAACTCCGGAATGGTCCGGAGGTGAAAATTGATATATAGGATGATGGGAATCGGAGTCCGAAAGTGTTTCGGGGAGCATCATGGAGTTGTCGGAAGAACGAAAGGGGTTTCAGGGGGTCCCGACAACTGTTGCGAGCCTCATGGGCCAAAAGGGGGGAGGCACATCAGCCCACTGAGGGGCTACACCCGGTTCACCACTTCCCATGCAGCCAGGAGGTGGGGGCGCCCCTAAGGCAGCCGGCCCCCTCTGGCTTGGGGGGCAAGGCACCCGGGGGGCACCCAAACCCTAGGCGCCCCCATCTCCCCTTGTGGCCGCCACCCCCTAGGGGGAAATCCTAGGGTGTCCGCTCCCCTCCCTTCCCCCTAAATATAGTGAGGGAGAGAGATGTCAGCCGCACCCTTACAGGCCTTGGTGCTACCCCTCCTCTCCCTTGTAGCTCTTCTCCTTCTCCTTGTAATGCTTAGCGAAGCTCTGCCGCAATTCCTCCACCACCGCTGTCGCCATGCTGTCGTGCCGCCGGAGGACTCGATCTACTACTTCACCTTTGCTCGCTGGATTAAGGAGGTGAAGGCGTCATCAAGCCGTATGTGTGTTGAACGCGGAGGTACCGTCCGTTAGGCACTAGATTGGAGTTCGCGGGACGGTTCGTGATTGGATCGCGAAGACGTACCACTACGTCAACCGAGTTCTTTAACGCTTCAACTTAGCAATCTACAAGGGTATGTGGATCCAACTCTCCTCTCGTAGATGTGCATCTCCTAGATTGATCTTGGTGAACGTAGGAAATTTTTTGTTTCCCATGCAACGTTCCCCAACAGTGGCATCATGAGCTAGGTCTATGCGTAGATGACATCACGAGTAGAACACAAAGGAGTATGTGGGCATTGATATTTAGATTGCTTCCTTCATTAGTCTTATTTTGATTCGGCGATATTGTGGGATGAAGCAGATCGGACCAACTTTACATGTCCTCGTACATGAGACCGGTTCCATCGATAGACATGCAACTTGTTGCATAAAGATGGCTGGCGGGTGTCTGTCTCTCCCACCTTAGTTTAATCGGATTCGACAAAGGCGGTCCTTGTAGAAGGTTGAGTAGCAATTTGCATATCACCATTGTGGCTTTGCGTAGGTAAGAATCGTTCTTGCTAGATACCCATAGCAGCCACTTAAAACTTGAACAACAATTAGAGGATGTCAAACTTGTTTTTGCCGGGTATGTTGTGATATGATATGGACAAAGACATGATGAGATATATTTGATGTATGAGATGATCATGTTTTGTAATAGTTTATCACGACTTGCATGTCGCTGAATACGGCAACCGGTAGGAGCCATAGGATTGTCTTTAATTATTGTATGAAATGTGTGTCAATCATTAAAACGCTTTGTAATGCTTTACTTTATCGCTAAGCGGTAGCAATAGTAGTAGAAGCATGGTTGGCATGACAATCCAGATGGTAGCACAATGATGGAGATCATGGTGTCATGCCGGTGACGATGGAGATCATCCCGGTGCTTTGGAGTTGGAGATCAAAAGCACGGGATGATGGCCATATCATGTCACTTATGATTTGCATGTGATGTTAATCCTTTTACGCATCTTATTTTTTTTAGGATGACAGTAGCATTATAAGGTGATCCCTCACTATAATTTCAAGATAAAATTGTGTTCTCCCCAAGTGTGCACTGTTGCGAAAGTTCGTCGTTTTGAAGCACCACGTGATGATCGGGTGTGGTAGACTCTACGTTCACATACAACGGGTGCAAGACAGTTTTGCACATGCGGAACACTTGGGTTAAACTTGACGAGCCTAGCATGTACAGACATGGCCTCGGAACACAAGACACCGAAAGGTCGAACATGAGTCATATAGTAGATATGATCAACATGGAGATGTTCACCATTGAAACCACCTCATCTCAAGTGATGATCAGACTTGGGTTGGTGAATTTGTATCGTGTTACACTCGTACAATCGGAGGGATGTTGATTTGAGTGGGAGTTCTTAAGTAATAAGAGTAATTGAACTCATTTATCATGAACAATAGTCTAAGCTGTCTTTGCAAATTTATGTTGTAGATCAATGGCTCGCCTAGTAGCTCCCCTGAATTTCAATGCGTTCCTAGAGAAAGCTAAGCTGAAAGATGATGGAGGTAACTTTGTGGACTGGGCCCATAATCTGAGGATTATCCTCATGGTTTCCCAAAAGATTTATGTCCTTGATGCACCTCTTGGTGCGCCACCCACTCATGTGTCTGTGGACGTTATGAACGTCTGGCAGTCGCGTGTTGATGACTACTCAATAGTTCAGTGCGCCATGTTGTATGGCTTAGAATTGGGACTTCTAAGGTGTTTTGAACGTCACGGAGCATATGAGATGTTCCACGAGTTGAAGTTCATTTTTGTGAAAAATGCCCGGATCGAGAGGTATGAGACCTCCGATAAGTTCTATATCTGCAAAATGGAGGAGAACACTTCTATCAGTGAGCACATACTCAGAATGTCTGGGTATTACAACCGTCTGGCTGACTTAGGAGTTCAGCTCCCGCCTGAGGCGATCACTAACAGAGTTCTTCAATCGCTACCACCTAGCTACAAGAGCTTTGTGTTGAACTATAACATGCAAGGGATGAATAGGTCAGTCTCCGAGCTGTTCGCGATGCTGAAAGCCGCTGAGTCAGACATCCAGATGGAGCATCAAGTGTTGGTGGTCAATAAAACCACTAGTTTCAAGAAGAGCAATGGAAATAAGGGAAACTTTAAGAAAGGTGGCAAAGCAGTTGCTCCTCCCGTGAAGAATCGCAAGGCTGGACCCAAGCCAGAAACTGAGTGCTTCTATTGCAAGGGAACTGGACACTAGAAGTGGAATTGCCCCAAGTGTATGACTAACAAGAAGGGGGCCAACAAAGGTATATATGATATACATGTTATTGATGTGTACCTAACCAGCTCTCATTGTAGTGCCTGGGTATTTGATACTGGTGTGGTTGCTCACATTTGCAACTCTAAACAGTAACTACGGAATAGACGGAGGCTGGCAAAGGACAAAGTGACGATGCGCGTGGGAAATGGTTCCAAGGTTGATGTAATCGCCGGCGGCACGCTCGCTCTTTGATTACCATCGGGATTAGTGATAGACTTGAATAATTGTTATTTAGTGCCTGCATTGAGCATGAACATTATATCTGGATTTTGTTTAATGTGAGATGATTACTCATTTAAATCAGAGAATAATGGTTGTTCTATTTATATGGGTAATATATTTTATGGTCATGCACCCATTGTGAGGGGTTTATTCTTATTGAATCTCGATAGTGATGATACACATGTTCATAACATTGATGTCAAAAGATGTAGATTTGATAATGATAGTACCACTTTCTTGTGGCACTGCCGCTTAGGTCATATTGGTGTAAAGCGCATGAAGAAACTCCATGCTGATGGACTTTTGGAGTCTCTTGTTTTTTGAATCACTTGACACATGCGAGCCTTGCCTCATGGGCAAGATGACCAAAACCCCGTTTTCTAGAACAATGGAATGTGCAAGTGACTTGTTGGAAATCATACATACTGATGTGTGCGGTCCGATGAGTATTGACGCGCGAAGTGGATATCGTTATTTCCTCATATTCACCAATGATTTGAGTAGATATGGGTATATTTACTTAATGAAGAATAAGTCTGAAACGTTTGAATAGTTCAAGGAATTTCAGAGTTAAGTCGAGAATCATCGTAACAAGAAGTTTAAATTCCTATGATCCGATCGAGGGGGACAATATCGGAGTTATGAGTTTCACAATCACTTAAGACAATGTGGAATTTTTGCATAGTTGACGCTACCTGGAACACCACAGCGTAATGGTGTGTCTGAACGTCGTAAGCGTACCTTATTGGACATGGTGAGTTCTATGATGTCTCTTGCCAATCTTCCACTGTCGTTTTGGGGTTATGCGTTAGAGAAAGATGCATTCACTTTAAATAGGGCACCATCTAAATCCATAGACACGACACCGTATGAACTATGGTTTGGCAAGAAACCTAAGCTCTCGTTTCTTAAGGTTTGGGGTTGTGATGCTTATGTCAAAAGGCTTCAGTCAGAAAAGCTCGAACCCAAAGCGGACTAGTGCGTCTTCATAGGATACCCAAAGGAGACGGTTGAGTATACCTTCTATCTCAGATTCGAGGGCAAAGTGTTTGTCGCTAAGAATGGGTCCTTTATCGAGAAATAGTTTCTCTCGATAGAATTCAGTGGGAGGAAGATAGAACTTGATGAGGTTGTTGAACCTTCACTTGAACCAGAGAGTAGCGCAGTGCAGAAAGAAGTTTTTGTGGCACCTGCATCAGTTGAAGAGGAAACTAATGATGGTGATCATGATCTTTCGGATCAAGTTACTATCGAACCTCGTAGTTCAACAAGGATAAGTACTACTCCTGAGTAGTACGATAACCCTGTCTTAGAGGTCATGTTGTTGGACAACGATGAACCTACAAGCTATGGAGAAGCGATGGTGGGCCCAGATTCTGACAAATGGTTAGGGGCCATGAAATCCGAGACGGGATCCATGTACATGAAAACAAAGTGTGGACTTTGGAAGTATTACCTGAAGGGCGAAAGGCCATTCAGAATAAATGGATCTTTAAGAAAAAGAAAGACGCGGGCAGTAATGTCACCGTCCATAAAGCTTGAATTGTGGCAATTGGGTTTTCACAAGTTCATGGAGTTGACTATGATGAGACTTTCTCACCTGTAGCGATGCTTAAGTCCGTTAGAATCATGTTGGCAATAGCTGCATTTTTTATTATGAAATCTGGCAGATGGATGTCAAAACAACATTCCTTAATGGTTTCCTTAAGGAAGAGTTGTATATGATGGAACCAGAAGGTTTTGTTGATCCAGAGAATGCTGACAAAGTATGCAAACTCCAGCAATCCATTTATGGACTGGTGCAAGCATCTCAGAGTTGGAATCTTCGCTTTGAAGAGGTGATCAAAGCATTTGGGTTTATACAAGTTTTCGGAGAAGCTTGTATTTACAAGAAAGTAAGTGGGAGCTCTATAGTGTTTCTAATATTATATGTGGATGACATATTGCTGATTGGAAACAATATAGAACTTTTGGAAAATGTGAAGGGATATTTAAACAAGAGTTTTTCAACGAAGGACCTAGGAGAAGCCGCTTTCATATTAGGCATCAAAATCTATAGAGACAGATCGAGACGCTTAATAGGACTTTCACAAAGCACATACCTTGATCAGATTTTGAAAAAAGTTCAAAATGGATCAGTCGAAGAAGGGGTTCTTGCCTGTTTTGCATGGTGTGAAGTTGAGTAAGACTCAATGCCCAGCGACTACAGAGGATAGAGAAAAGATGAGTGTCATCCCCATATGCTTCAGCCATAGGATCTATCATGTATGCAATGTTGTGCACAAGACCAGATGTTAGCCTTGCCATAAGTATGGTCGGAAGGTTTCAAAGTAATCCTAGAATGGAACACTGGACAGCGGTCAAGAATATCCTTAAGTACCTGAAAAGGACTAAGGAAATGTTTCTCGTTTGTGGAGGTGATCCGGATGACTCTAAGTCTCGAACTAGATACATATATATTCATAATGGGGGAGCAGTAAGCTGGTGCAGTTCCAAGCAAAGCGTGGTAGCTGATTCTGCATGTGAAGCAGAGTACATAGCTGCCCCAGAGGCAGCGAAGGAAGCTGTCTGGATGAAGCAGTTCATGAAAGGTCTTGGAGTTGTGCCCAGTGCATTGGACCCAATGACTCTGTTCTGTGACAACACTAGTGCCATTGCTCTAGCCAAGGAACCAAGGTTTCACAAGAGAACCAGACACATAAAGCGAAGCTTCAATTCCATCCATGATTCGATCAAGGAGGCGGACATAAACATTTGCAAAGTACACACGAATCTGAATGTTGCAGATCCATTGACAAAACCTCTTCCACAGGCAAAACATCATCGACACCAAGATTGTATGGGTGTTATAATCATTATGATGTAATACTAGATTATTGACTCTAGTGCAAGTGGGAGACTGTTGGAAATATGCCCTAGAGGCAATAATAAAGTGGTTATTATTATATTTCCTTGTTCATGATAATCGTTTATTGTCCATGCTAGAATTGTATTGATCTGAAACTCAAGTACATGTGTGGATACACACAAGATGTCCCTAGTCAGCCTCTATCGGACTAGCTCGTTGATCAAATATGGCCATGGTTTCCTGACCATTGACATGAGTTGTCATTTGATAAAGAGGTCACGTCTTTGGGAGAATGATGTGATGGACAAGACCCAAACTATAAACGTAGCATATGATCGTGTCAAGTTTATTGCTATCATTCTTTTACGTGTGAAGTATATGTTCCTATGATCATGAGATCATGCAACTGACACCGGAGGAGTACCTTGTCTTTACCAAACAACGCAATGTAACTGGGTGACTATAAAGGTGCTCTACAAGTATCTCCGAGGGTGTTTGTTGAGTTGGCATGGATCAACACTGGGATTTGTCACTCCATGTGACGGAGAGGTATCTTTGGGCCCTCTCGGTAATACAACATCACAAGAAGCTTGCAAGCAATGTGACTAAGGAGTTAGTCACGGGATATTGTATTACGGAACGAGTAAAGAGACTTGCCAGTAACGAGATTGAACTAGGTATGGAGATACCGACGATCGAATCTCGGGCAAGTAACATACCGATAGACAAAGGGAACTACATACGGGATTAACTGAATCTTTGACATCGAGGTTCAACCGATAAAGATCTTCGTAGAATATGCGGGAACCAGTATGGGCCTCCAGGTCCCGCTATTGGTTACTGACCGTAGAGGTGTCTTGGTCATGTCTGCATAGTTCTCGAACCCATATGATCTTCACACTTAACGTTTGGTGACGATATAAATATAGTTGACTCATCGTGTTGGTGACCGAAGGTTGTTCGGAGTCCCGGATAAGACCCAGGACGTGATGAGGAACTACGGAATGGTCCGGAGGTGAAGACTGATATATAGATGACGGAAATCGGAGTCCGGAAGTGTTTCGGGGAGCACTGGGGAGTCGTCGGAAGACCGAAAGGGGTTTCGGGGGGTCCCGGCAACTGTTGCGGGCCTCATGGGCTAAAAGGGGGGAGGCACATCAGCCCACTTTGGGTCTGCGCCCCCCTCCCCTCACCACTTCCCACGCAGCCAGGAGGTTGGGGCGCCCCTAGGGCAGCCGGCCCCCTCTGTCTTAGGGGCAAGGCACCCGGGGGCACCCAAACCCTAGGCGCCCCCATCTCCCCTTGTGGTCGCCGCCCCCTGGGGGGAAACCCTAGGGAGCCTCCACCCCTCCCTTCCCCCTATATATAGTGAGGGAGAGAGAGGGCAGCCGCACCCTTACAGGCCTTGGCGCTGCCCCTCGTCTCCCTCGTAGCTCTTCTCCTTCTTCGTGTAGTGCTTAGCGACGCTCTGCCGCAATTCCTCTAGCACCGCTGCCGCCACGCCATTGTGCTGCCAGAGGACTTGAACTACTACTTCACCTTCGCTCGCTGGATCGAGGAGGTGAAGGCATCATCAAGCCGTATGTGTGTTGAATGCGGAGGTATCGTCCGTTCGGCACTAGATCGGAGTTCGCGGGACAGTTTCTGATTGGATCGCGAAGACGTACCACTACATCAATCGTGTTCTTTAACGCTTCCACTTAGCCATCTTCAAGGATATGTGGATCCAACTCTCCTCTCGTAGATGTGCATCTCATAGATTGATCTTGGTGAACGTAGGAAATTTTTTGTTTCCCATGCAACGTTCCCCAAGAAAAACATGCAAACGGGCCGCATTATGAAGCACAAGGTCTAGTTGACAACTTAAAACACTTAGTTAATGATTACATCCTTTGAGCACTGGCGTTCTATCGCCCAAGCACCATCCATAACTTGCGTGAAATACAGTTCGGGGCAGCGATGCTCCTTTCCAACCGGC
>LR738713.1:124713278-124752137 GCA_902687465.1 Secale cereale | reverse complement strand
GTGGCCATGTCCATTGCCTTGATCCTAGTACAATGAACCATGGTCTTCACAAAGGTCAGGCTCGCGCCTTCAAGGAATGCAGAAAGCTTCACGGCATCAATCCGGGGCGTCGCATCACGCAGCCTCTGCAACAGGCCAAAGTAGCTATCCGGAATAGGCTCCGTGGGCCACAGCCGGACGTAAAGATCCTTATGAAGGAAATATGTCCTAGAGGCAATAATAAAGTTGTTATTTTATATTTCTTTATATCATGGTAAATCTTTATTATTCATGCTAGAATTCTATTAACCGGAAACTTGATACATGTGTGGATACATAGGCAAAACACTGTGTCCCTAGTAAGCTTCTACTAGATTAGCTCATTGATCAAATATGGTTAAGTTTCCTAACCATCGACATGTGTTGTGATTTGATGAACGGGATCAAATCATTAGGAGAATTATGTGATGGACAAGACCATCCATTATCATAGCATATTGATCGTTCAGTTTTATTGCTATTGCTTTCTTCATGTCAAATACAGATTCCTTTGACTATGATATTATACAACTCCCGGATACCAGAGGAATGCCTTGTGTGCTATCAAACATCACAACGTAACTGGATGATTATAAATATGCTCTGCAAGTATCTCCAAAGGTGTTTGTTGGGTTGGCATAGATCGAGATTAGGATTTGTCACTCCGAGTATCGGAGAGGTATCTCTAGGCCCTCTCGGTAATACACATCATAAGAAGCCTTGCAAACAAAGTGACTAATGAGTTAGTTGCGGGATGATGTATTATGGAACTAGTAAAGAGACTTGCCGGTAAAGGGATTGAACTAGGTATGAAGATACCGGCGATCGAATCTCGGGCAAGTAACATACTGATGACAAAGGGAACAACGTATGTTGTCATAACAGTTCGACCGATAAAGATCTACATACAATATGTCAGAGACAATATGAGCATCCAGGTTCCGCTATTGGTTATTGACCAGAGAGGTGTCTCGGTCATGTCTACATGGTTTTCGGACCCGTAGGGTCCGCACGCTTAACGTTCGATGACGATTTGTTATTATATGAGTTATGTGATTTGGTGACCAAATGTTGTTCGGAGTCCCGAATGAGATCATGGACATGACGAGTAGTATCGGAATGGTAGAGAGGTAAAGATTGATATATATAACGATGGTATTCGGACACCGGAAGTGTTCCGAGGGGTACCGGGTACATATCGGAGTACCGGGGGGTTACCGGAACCCCCCGGGGGAATAATGGGCCTCGTGGGCATTAGGAGTGGAGCACACCAGCCCACAAGGGGTGGCGCCCCCCTAAGGAAGGAGGCCGGATATGAGAAGGAAGAGGGGCTTCGCCCCCCCCCCCTTTCCTTCCTCCCTCCTTCTCTTCATTTTTCCCTTCTGACAAATATGGTAGGGGGAGCCGAATTGGACTAGGGCCCCAAGTAGGATTCCTCCTACTTGTGGTGCACCCTAGCTGCTCCCCTCCCCCTCCCACCTATATATACATGTTAAGGGGGCGCCTAGAACACACACCAACATCATTTTTAGTTATGTGTGGCGCCCCCCTCCACCGTATACTCCCATGGTTATATTCTCGTAGTGCTTAGGCGAAGCCCTGCGCTGGTCACTTCACCATCACTGTCACCACGCCATTATGCTAACGGAACCCATCTACTTCCTCGACACTTTGCTGGATCAATAGTTCGAGGGATGTCATCGAGCTGAATGTCTGCAGAACTCGGAGGTGATGTACGTTTGGTGCTTGATCGGTAGGAACGAGAAGAAGTTCGACTACATCAACCGCGTTGTCAAACGCTTCCGCTTTTGGTCTACGAGAGTACGTAGACACACTCTCCCCCACTCGTTCCTATGCATCTCCTAGATAGATCTTGCATGAGCATAGGATTTTTTTAACAAAATTGCATGCTACATTTCCCAACAGTGGCATCATGAGCCAGGTCTATGCGTAGATGATATGCACGAGTAGAACACAAAGAGTTGTGGGAGGTGATAGTCATACTGCTTACCAGCAACGTCTTATTTTGATTTGGCGGTATTGTGGGATGAAGCGGACTGGACCAACCTTGCATGACCACGTTCATGAGACCGGTTCCACCGACAGACATGCAACTAGTTTTGCATAAAGGTGGTTGACGGGTGTCGGTTTCTCCTACTTTTGTTCAATCAAATTTGACTGCGGTCGGTCCTTGTTTGAAGAAGGTTAAAACAACAAACTTGAAGAAACACATTGTGGTTTTGTGCCGTAGGTAAGAATGGTTCTTTCTAGAAGCCCGTAGAAGCCACGTAAAACTTGCAACGACAAAGTAGAGGACGTTTAACTTGTTTTTGCAAGGCATGTTGTGATGTGATATGGTCAAGACGTGATGAGTTATATGTTATTGTATGAGATTATCATGTTTCGTAAATTATTGGCAACCGGCGGGAGCCTTATGGTTGTCTCTTTATTGTATGAAATGCAAGTGCCATGTAATTGCTTTACTTTATCGCTATGAGTTAGCAATAGTCGTAGAAGCAATAGTTAACAAGACGACCATGACGCTACGATGGAGATCAAGGTGTCAAGCCGGTGATGATGGATATCATGATGATGCTTTGGAGATGGAGATCAAAAGCACAAGATGATCATGGCCATATCATGTCACATATATTTGATTGCATGTGACGTTTATCGTTCATGTATCTTATTTTTCTTAGTATGGCGGTAGCATTATAAGATGATCGCTTAACTAAATTTCAAGGTAAAAGTGTTCTCCCTGAGTATGCACCATTGCTACAGTTCGTCGTGTTGATACACCACGTGATGATCGGGTGTGATAGACTCTACGTTCACATACAATGGGTGCACGACAGTTTTGCACGTGCGGAGTATTCGGGTTAAACTTGACGTGCCTAGCATGTACAGACCTGGCCTCGAAACACTTGAGACCGAAAGTTCGAACGTGAATTATATAGTAGATATGATCAACATAGAGATGTTCACCATTGATGACTACTCCATCTCACGTGATGATCGGACATGGTTTAGTTGATTTGGATCACGTATCATTTAGATGACTTGAGGGATGTCTATCTAAGTGGGAGTTCTTAAGTAATTTGATTACTTGAACTTAATTTATCATGAACTTAGTCCTGATAGTACTTGCATATCTATGTTGTACATCAATAGCTTGCGATTTAGCTCCCCTGTTTTTGATATGTTCCTAGAGAAAATTGAGTTGAAAGATGTTAGTAGGAATGATGCGGACTAGGTCCATGATCTGAGGATTATCCTAATTGCTGCACAAAAGAATTATGTCCTTTATGCACCGCTAGGTGACAGACCTATTGCAGGAGCAGATGCAGACGTTATGAACGTTTAGCCAGCTTGATATGATGACTACTTAATAGTTTAGTGTGCCATACTTTACGGCTTAGAACCGGGACTTCAAAAATGTTTTGAATGCCACGGAACATATGAGATTTTCCAAGAGCTGAAATTTGTATTTCAGACGCATGCCCATGTAGAGAGGTATGACACCTCTGGCAAGTACTTTTCCTACAAGATGGAGGAGAATAGCTCAGCTAGTGAGCATGTGCTCAGAATGTCCAGGTACTATAATCACTTGAATCAAGTGGGAGTTAATCTTCTAGATAAGATAGTGATCGATAGAGTTGTCTAGTCACTATCACCAAGCTATTAGAACTTCGTGATGAACTATAATATGCAAGGGATGCTGAAAACAATTCCCAAGCTCTTCGCAATGCTGAAATTGGCGAAGGTAGAAATCAAGAAAGAACATCAAGTGTTTATGGTTAATAATACCACTAGTTTCAAGAAAAAGGCAAGGGAAAGAAAGGGAACTTAAAGAAGACTGCCAAGCAAGTTTTCACTCCCGTGAAGAAGCCCAAAGTTGGACCTAAGCCTGAAAGTAAGTACTTCTACTACAAAGGAGATGGTCACTGGAAGCGGAACTGCTCCAAATATTTGGCAAATAAGAAGGATGGCAAAGTGAACAAATGTATATTTGATATACATGTTATTGATGTGTACCTTACTAGTGTTCATAGTAGCCCATGGGTATTTGATACTTGTTCGGTTGCTAAGATTAGTAACTCAAAACAGGAGTTGCAGAATAAACAAAGACTAGTTGAGGGTGAGGTGACGATGTGTGTTGGAAGTAGTTCCAAGATTGATATGATCATCAACGCACACTCCTATACTATCGGGATTAGTGTTACACCTAAATAAATGTTGTTTGGTGTTTGCGTTGAGCATGAACAAGATTGGATCGTGTTTATAGCAATACGGTTATTCATTTAAGTCAGAGAATAATTGTTATTCTGTTTACATGAATAAAACCTTCTATGGTCATACACCCAAGGAGAATGTTTTATTAAATCTTGATCGTAGTCATACACATATTCATAATATTGAAGCCAAAATATGCAGAGTTGATAATGATAGTGCAACATACTTGTGGCACTCCGTTTAGGTCATATTGGTATAAAGCGCATGAAGAGACTCCATGCTGATGAACTTTTGGAATCACTTGATTATGAATCATTTGATACTTGTGAACCATGCCTCATGGGCAAGATGACTAAAACTCCGTTCTCCGGAACAATGGAGAGAGCTAATGACTTATTGGAAATAATACATACCGATGTATGTGATCCGATGAGTGTTCAAGCATGCGGCGTGTATCATTATTTTCTCACCTTCACAGATGATTTGAGTAGATATGGGTATATCTACTTGATGAAACATAAGTCTGAAACATTTGAAAAGTTCAAAGAATTTCAGAGTGAAGTAGAGAATCATCGTAACAAGAAAATAAAGTTTCGACGATCTAATCGCGAAGGCGAATATTTGATTTACGATTTTGGTCTTCATATGAGACAATATGGAATAGTTTCACAGCTCACGCCACCTAGAACACCACAGCATAATGGTGTGTCCGAACGTCGTAACCGTACTCTATTAGATATGGTGCGTCCTATGGTGTCTCTTACCGATTTGCCTTTATCATTTTGGGGTTATGCATTAGAGACAGCTGCATTCATGTTAAATAGGGCAACATCTAAATTCGTTGAGATGGCACCATGTGAACTATGGTTTGTCAAGAAACCAAACTACTGTTTCTTAAAGTTTGGGGTTGCGATGCTTCAGACTGATAAGCTCGAACCCAAATCGGAGAAGTGTATCTTCATAGGATACTAGAAAGAAACTATTGGGTACACCTTCTACCATATACCCGAAGGCAAGATCTTTGTTACTAAGGACGGATCATTTCTAGAGAAGGAGTTTCACTCAAAAGAAGTGAGTGCGACGAAAGTAGAACTTGAAAAGGTAATTGTACCTTTGCTCAAATTGGAAAGTAGATCATCAAAGAAAACCATTCTCGTGATGTCTACAACAACTAGAGAAGAAGCTAATGATAAAGATCATGGAACTTCGTAGGTCGACCAGAAAACATCCCACACCAGAGTGGTACCGTATCCCTGTCCTTGAAGTGAAGTTGTTAGACAACAGCGAACCTTCGAACTATGAAGAAGCTATGATGAGCCCAAATTCCGATAAATGTCTTGAAGCCATGTAATCTGGGATATGATCCATGTATGAGAACAAAGTGTGGACTTTGGTGGACTTGCCCGATGATTGGCAAGCCATTGAAAATAAATGGATCTTTAAGAGGAAGACAGACGCTGATGGTAGTGTTACTATCTACAAAGCTCGACTTGTCACAAAAGGTTTTCGACAAGTTCAAGGTGTTGAGTTCGATGAGATTTTCTCACTCTGAGTGATGCTTAAGTCTGTCTGAATCATCTTAGCAATTGCCGCATTTCATGAAATTTGGAAAATGGTTGTCAAAACTGCATTCCTTAATGGATTTGTTAAAGAAGAGTTGTATATGATGCAACCGGAAAGTTTTTGTCAATCCTAAAGGTGGTAACAGAGTGTGTGGGCTCCAGCGATCCATCTATGGACTGGTAAAAGCATCTCGGTGTCGCGGGAAACCACAGGCACCTATGGGACCAGGAGGCCCCTTGCTGGTTTGGCAGGGGGGCGTCGCGTTGCACAAAGAGTAGACGAGCGTGGGGCAACACGACAAAGATCACGCGGGAAGTTTTACCCAGGTTCGGGCCGCCGCGAGGCATAAGACCCTACTCCTGCTTTGGTGGATCGTCGGTCGAAATGAGGTGGTGGAGTGTAGTACACTTTCCCGGCAGGGGTTGCCTCAGGGCGGCAGCTACTACGCACGTATGGGGTGTGAGTTATCCAACCTTATAACCATGTCTACGGTTGCCATGGGCCTCCTTTTATAGATCAAGGGGTTACCACAGTGGCAAAGTAGTCATTATGCACTGATAAGATAGCAACAGTGATACCTAACTCTGTGGGCTGACAAGGCGCATTAAATGCACCGCTCAATGTCACATCACTGGTTGCCCGGCAAGGCTTGCCGGGCTATCTTGTCAGCTTCGCGCCTGCTCACTTGACACGTCGCAGGACGGGTGTCATCGGTGGGGTTGTCTTGTAGAGATAGGCTGCCATGTGGCAAATTCTTGCCACTTAGTCACTCTGCGACTTGACACCGCACTAATCGACAACGTGAGTCATGCTGGAGTGGTTGGCGAGGTGGTTTAGCCTCCGCGAGTTCCAGCAGGCTCTTGCTGGGACGCCTTGGTTGTCTTCTTCTGGGGGTGGCCTTGCCCCTTGCCGGGCTCGCCTGCCCGACAAGGGAGGCCTTTCTCTTGGCGATATCTTGCTTCTATGGCTTGGTCTTGGTCCCTCTGATCTGCTTGTTGGTCCTTCGAACCTCTTGGTTCCTTGAACTCTGACTTGGGTTGGTGCTTCAATCGTGTACCCGTGCATGTGCACAGTTAGGGCAACAGACCCAGGGTATGTTGCACCGACAGAAGCCCCCGGGCCTGCCCCGAATGCACTGTCGAGCGTCGTTGGGGTAGGGCCTAATAAGTGCACACGCGGGACTGCTAAAGAGGCTGGTCTCTTGAGGTCTTATTAGCTTCTTCATTAGTCTTGATTCCGGGTCAGCTTCCGGTTTCTCCGCGCATTGTGTAAAGCCAATAGTGGTGGGGTCACTCCAGTAATGGCCCGTGAATGACTTTAACGCATGGGGTAGAAACTGGAATTCACTTTTCCCACCACGCCCTTATCCTTAGCCACGTATGCTACATGCATCGCGCGGGATAGGTAACGGAGGCGCGTGGTGCAGGAGAGCATCAAGGTGAGGGCCCGGTCATCTTGAATTGGCAGAGAAGGACGGTGGTCGCCCGTTGAGGGAGCAGCTCCCCTCCTCGGTTCGCCTATAAAAGGAGGGGTGGATGAGGACGGAGTCACCCATCCCCACATTCTTCCTCCTCTGTCTTCTGCTGGTTATGTTAGGAAAGAGAGCATGGGGCCGCGACCTGAGCTGCATCTTGAAGCTTCTCCTGGGCTTGAAGGGGGGACTCGGGCGGCACGGCGACAACGCCGGGGGTGGCAACTCTGGTGGGTTCACCGCCGGGCCGCCCGTGGCCCTGACTTTAGTGGGAGGGGACGCGAACAACACCACGTTGAGGCTCGAGGTGGGCCTGGCGCGTGGTAGTCAGTCGCTCCCCATTCTTCTTCCCTTCGCGGCACTGGAGAGGAGTTGTAGAAGAGATCTGTCGCTAGTAGAGGCGAATCTGACTCCTCCCAGGCGCCGTCTTCTTGCAGTGCAGGAGGCCTTCTTGCTCCGTATACGTCCCCAGGATGTGCAGTGACTTATAGAGCCAGGGCCCATGGGGACAACCATGCTCTCTGTGGGAAGACCCAGAGAGCATGGTGTCCGGCGTGATGGATGCGTTGAGGTCTTCGGGTGGTAGTGATGCGGATGACAGTGGCAACCCACAACGCGTCAAGAACGAGGATGACGTGTTTGACGTTGACTCCGTGCCACCCATCTGGTCCTCCGATGGCGTCACTACCCACGCATGCCCCCCATTTTTCTTCCTCCTTGTTGGGGAGCGGTGCTATCCTGATCCTGGGGAGGTGCCGAATCCCAGTTGTGCCCGCCTTTGACCTCTTCCTGTAGGAGATGGACAGGGGCAAAGGCATTACGGGGCACTTATCTTTTTTCAACCTTAAATCTGTAGGCACTTGCCAAATTTTAATTCAAATAATGTAATCCCTCGAGTCCATGTTCGTGTTCTGTAATGCTTGTACTTGTATCAGCATGTCATTGAAAAGATGAACCTTGTCGGGAACCCGTGCATGTGTATGTCCATGCAGAGGTGAGATACCTCTTTAATGTAAATAAACAATTTTTTCCGGCAAGCTATCCTGCCGGCACCCTTTTTGTCTGCCGGAGAATCATATCTGTCGGGGAACAGATGAAGGGGTCAGCCCCCCACCAACTTCATTTTACCAAAGGCCACTACAACCATCCCGTCCGAAGTAGCGTTCGAGTCAGAGATGGGAGCACCCAAGTCTCAAAAGAGTGGCGAGGTTTTCTTATGCACAAGTTATAGCTTACAGAACACTAACGAACAGGAGGTAGAACTTATCTGTTTGGCTTATCGGGGATCGCAGTGCCGGGCAATCTTCTCAACTCCTTGTCGAAGCCAAGTTCACGACCGGAACCTGCAGCTTTATGTAGATGAGAATGAATGTAGGATGCGATCCTATCTATATGCATATGCAAATGTTGATGAAATGCTCATGTAGTGATCTTGGAATGCTCATGCATGCATGCAATCTCGGTTGGGTTCCCCCTGCAGCGCTTATTTATTCTCTCTTGCATGGGGTCATCGCCCCGGCTTTGCACAAGGGGTTACATGCAGCTGAGGTAAGGCCTATACAAATGGGTGGCTACTGGGCAAGGCCCGACAGCTGCACCTTACGGGTAGAACTTGCGGAGATGCTCAATATTCCATGAGTTTTGCAACTGAATGCCATCTCCGGTCTCCAGACATACTGCGCCAGGCCTGGTGACTCGTACTACCCGGTAAGGGCCTTCCCACTTCGATGACAACTTGTTTGTACCCTTGGCATACTGAACACGCCTAAGGACAAGGTCACCTTCCTCAAAACACTGGGCATGAACCATGTGGCTATGATAGCGACACAGGGCTTGCTGATAGCGTGTAGCACGCGTAGCATCCTGGAGACGGTCTCCTCGAATAGCACAGTGTCGTCACGCCGGTGATGATCTTGCGCTACTTCATTGTAGGCAAGCACTCAAGGTGACCCATAAATGAGTTCTGTGGGGAGAACTGCTGCTTCCCCGTAGACCAGGGAGAAGGGAGTATGCCCGGTAGCTCGGTTTGGTGTCGTTCCAAGGGACCAGAGAACTACCGGGAGCTCATCAATCCACCGCCTGGCATGTTTTTGCAGCGTATCAAAAGTTCTTGTGTTGAGTCCACGCAGCACTTTGGCGTTCGCCCTCTCAGCTTGTCCATTGCTCCGAGGGTGTGCCACAGAGGCAAATGAGATCTTGCATCAGAGGGCATGAACATATTGCATGAAGGCGTGGCTCGTGAACTGGGTGCTGTTGTCGGTAATGATCCTTGCTGTAACTCCAAAATGACACACCAGATATTTCAAGAACTTGATAGTTGACTGAGCAGTCACCTTTCTCACGGCAGTCACTTCCGGCCACTTTGTAAAGTTGTCGATAGCAATGAACAAGAATTCAAAGCCCCCTATTGCTCGGGGGAAGGGGCCTAGGATATTGAGCCCCCAAACCGAAAATGGCCATGACAGAGGGATTGTTTGAAGAACTTGGGCAGGCAGGTGGGTTTTCTTGGAATGGAACTGGCAGGCTACACATTTCGTGACTAGCTCGACCGCATCTTGGAGGGTTGTGGGCCAATAGAATCCTTGCCGGAATGCTTTCCTAACTAATTCCCTTGATCCTACGTGGGAGCCGCACATGCCTTTGTGTATTTCAGCCAGCAGTTCCTTTCCTTCTTCCCGGCAGACACACTTCGATTTCACACCGTTGGGCCTCCTTTCGTAGAGAGTGCCATCGACAAACTGATACATACTAGCCCTCCGGGCTACTTTCTCAGCTTCATCTTGGTCGCCGGGAAGCTCTCCGGTTTGGAGGAAGTGGACAATGTGGCTTGCCCAAGTTGGAGCCTAGGGCTCGGCAACGAGGACTAGCGACACCTCCTTTGCTGCGGGAGCACACGCCTTGTTCATAGGGTCCATGGGCCCGACTGGAGGGGGTGGTCTGGCAGGCTGCAAGGAGTTGTTTCCGGCAGGGTCTCTGCCAGGAGCGGACGGCTCTACCGGGAGAGGCTTACCGGTGTCCAATTTTCCTTTTCCGGGCCATGGTTGCTGGGGATATGGAGGACTTAGTGTGATGGAGAACAAAAGTCCCTGGTTCCACAGGAAGCTTCTGTGCAGCACACTTTGACAGATGATCAGCTATGTTGTTTTTTGCACGGGGTACGTGCTCTTTTTGCAATCCGTCAAAGTGCTCCTCCAATCTCCTCACTTCCTCGACGTATGCCTCCATCAATGGACTTTGGTAATCCTTGTTGACTTGTCTCACCACAAGCTGTGAATCTCTTCGAATGATCAGTTTCTTAGTTCCCAATTCCGCTGCAATCCTCGGCCCGACAAGGAGCCCTTCATACTCAGCTGGATTGTTGGTTGCTTCTTCCCAGGAAAAATGCATTTGGATGACATACTTCAAGTGCTCCCCGGAGGGGGTGACGAGAAGCACGCCAGCTCCTACACATTGTAGGGAAAAAGCACCATCCAAATACATAATCCATTCTTGGAGTGATTCCTTGTTGGGGATAACTGTCTCTGTTATTTGCTCATCAGGGGTTGGCATCCACTTTGCAATAAACTCTGCCAATGCCCTGCTCTGAATAGTTGATGTGCTCTCAAACTTCAAACCAAAGCTGGATAACTCCAAAGCCCACTCCACTATTCTGCCGGTAGCCTCAAGGTTTCGGAGTGTCCTTTGCAATGGGAAACGAGTGACAACTGTAACCTCATGGGCTTGGAAGTAGTGGCGCAGTTTTTTGAGACCATGATGAGACCAAAGATAAACTTTTGCATGTCAGAGTACCTCGATCTAGCCCCCTGTAACAGGGAGCTGACGAAGTACACTAGGCGCTGCACCACTTTATTCCTTGCCGCGTCCTTGGGGTTGCTCTTGGTGCCATGCTCACTGTTGTCCTGATCCTTCTCTGACTCTGACGACCTCTGCTCACTCTCTGCCTCATCCACTTCTCGCTGTGCTACCAAGGCTGCACTGACCACTTGGTTGGTTGCTGCTAAGTACAACAGCAACGGCTCCTCGGGTTTGGGAGCAACCAAGGTAGGCACAGAGGACAAATAGGCCTTCATTTCTTGCAAAGTTGCATCTGCTTCCGGGGTTCACTTCATGGGCCCCGCCTTATTCAAAATTTTGAAGAACAGCAGGGCGTGCTTGGTAGACTTGGAGATGAATCTGTTTAGCGCGGCAACGCATCCTGTTAGACGCCTCACATCCTTAATTGTCCTCGGCGCTTGGATCTGCTCGATAGCCTTGATCTTGTCGGGGTTGGCTTCGATCCCGCGATGGGATACAAAGAACCCAAGCAGCTTGGCGGAGGGAACACCAAATACACACTTCTCCGAGTTGAGCTTCTAATTGATCTTGCGTAGGTTAGCAATGTCTCCTCCAAATCTTGGATAAGGGTGGCCCTATCCTTGGTCTTGACCACAGTATCATCCATATAGGCTTCTATGTTTCTGTGTAGATGTGGCTCAAAATCAATGTGGACTGCCCTTGCAAAAGTGGACCTGGCATTCTTTAATCCGAATGGCATGTGGACAAAGCAGTACGTACCACATGGAGTGATGAACGATGTCTTCTCTTCATCTTCCTTGGACATGAAGATTTGGTGATACCCAGAGTATGCATCCAGAAAAGAGAGCAAATCGCCACCTGAAGTGGAAACCACAATCTCATCAATACGTGCCAAGCGAAACGTGTCCTTCAGGCAAGCCTTGTTGAGATCTATGGAATCTATGCAAAGCATCCACTTCAAGGTGTTGTAGGCATAGTGGGATGCCGCAATGAATTTAGCCAGGGCCGGGCATCCAAGAATCCCATTGTATGGCAGGGGGAGATCAACCACATCAAACACAATTTTCTTATTCAAGTAGTTCAGTTCTCCCCTAAATGTTACCGGCAACGTGATCTTTCCCTTAGGATGACTCCTGCTGGAATTAACTCCTTGAAACGTGCTGGTAACCTCTAGCTCTTCCTCTGCTATTTGAAGCTTGCTGATAACTGCTGGGGAAATCAGATTCAACCCAGCCCCGCTGTCCACCAACATATGTGTGACCTTGAGGTTGGCGAATTGTTGGGGAGACCAACAACGGCAAGCATCCTACCGTAGTGGTACGGCTAGGATGATCCTCCTTGTCAAATATGATGGGTGTACGGGGCCGTTTGAGAGGCTTCCGGGCCTCTGGCGCTGGCTCCACGTCATTGACTTCTCGCGCCCACCGCTTGAGTTGACGATGAGAGACATGCAGAGATGCACCTCCGTCAATGCACAGGGAGTCAGTGGCCTTCTGAAACTGTTGCTCACTGGTTTCCTCTTCATCCCCTCCATCACTCTCATCATCACAGGCTCCCTTTTCTTGACCTCTGGCGAGCTTTCCTTGGTTACGAAGGGGTTTGCTGGGGAAATTTACTTCACTAATCGGCCCTTACCGCCAGCAACATTCTGACCCTTTCCCTTATCGCGCTTCTCATACTCTGCTCTCTGTCTCTTGACAAGCTGCTCAACCTGATGACACTCTTGAAGGTCATGGCCCTTGGTCCGATGAATCTCGCAATACGGCCCATCACCTTTCCCGGCTTTTTTGGCAGCAGCGGCTTCCCGGCAGTCAGTGCACATGGCAACTTCCTTGTCGGGGGCCTCATCTTTGGCCTTCTTGCCGGTACTTGGCGTACCCGATCCTTCGACAGTCATCACTGCCTAATCTCTCCGCTTCTTACTGCGCTTCTTGCTCTTCTTCTGACTGGTTGATTCATCATCATCCTCTGAATCAATATTGATGCAATCTTCCTCTCCGGTCAACTTCCTTCCATCCTCCATCCGAGCACACTTATCCACCAGCGTGTAGAGCTCCTTCACAGTCTTGGGCAACCACACATTCATCTTAGAACAAATCCGTCGGTTGCACACATTCGAGTAGGGTTTCTCCTTCCTTCTATTGGAGAAGCTGCAAGTCGCTGGGCCTGCCGGGTTCTTATAGGCCACCTGTGAAGGCGCCAATGAATTCGTGGCACAGGTCTGCCCATGATGAGATGGAGTTCTTCAGCAGGTACATTAGCCAAGACCTCACATTGGACTTGAGGGCCAAAGGGAAGTAGTTGGCCAACACCTTCTCATCTCTTCCACCTGCAGCATGTACAACGATGGTGTACATGCTCAAGAACTCTGTTGGGTTCAGCCTCCCGTCGTACTTCTCGGGTATCTCTGGCTTGAGCATGCGAACGGATGGCCAATGGACTTGCCGCAGCTCACGAGGAAAGGCAGTGCAGCTAAACTTAAAAGGTAGGCACCCGCCAATACCGAGTGTGGGCTCATCGACGTCGGGGCAGTCGCACCCGTCGGTCCGCCGGAGGTCATCGCGGCATTGGTCAATAATGACGTGCGCATCTCCTCTCTGCCTACCCTCTAGGGCTCGTCGTTGGCGTGGACGCGCTCGAGGGTCAGAACAGGCCATCGAGACATCGTCGGGGTCTTGATTCTGTTGCGCTCGCGTTGGCTTCCGTGGCGGCGATTGCACCATCGGGACGGCTCCCTCTGTACAGTCAGCCGCACGTGCCGCTGCTATCACTTGGGGAGGCCGCGGCAGGTCAGCTCGCCATGAGCCCCCAGCTTCGGCAAAACCGAGCAGACTTTGGATGGTTGCATGCCATTCCTCCATCTGCTCGACCGTTAACGGAAACCTCAGCAGTAGCTGAGCCCACGCCATGGCCTCTGGGTGTGTTCTTGGCACGGGTGATGCTGAAATCAATCATATCGTCGCTCTGCTCCTGACGGTGCCGGCGCCGGCAGCACTGTGCCCCCGCTGATGCGGGGAGACCACCTGGATGGCAGGGTGGTGTGGCGAAGGCGCACGAGGGCAAGTGGCTCCGTCGAGCGCAGCAGCTTGGACAACCCGCAGGGGAGGCGCACGCGCTACGACCGCACCTGTGGTGGGAATGGTCAGAGGGCGGCGATTCGCCCCGGTCCGAGTGTCGTTGTTGTGGTTGTGCTCGTCGGCGGGCGAAAGGGGCGCAGATGCAGTAACCCCTTCACCCGGGCCTTGGGGAGCATGGATGTCGATGTGTTGCTGATGCTGCTCTCCTCCGGTGCCTCCTGCTCCTACATCGGCCGCGGAGGAAGTGGTGACAGTGCCGCCTGCTCCGACCACATCCCCAACAGTGTTCACGTCCTCGTGTGCCTCCGCACCTCCCGTAGCGTTAGAGGCTGTGGGCGACGGAGCCTTCAAGGTGGATGGATGCGCCGAAGAAGCGGGTTTCTTCATGGGTGCTGTGGTTGATGGCGGTGTCGAAGATGATGATGGCGATGAAGATGACGCGCTGCACATGCCTTCAGGTTCGCGCAAGTGAGCCCCCTACCTGACACACCAAAGATGTCGCAGAAAACCATGGCCACCTATGGGACCAGGAGGCCCCTTGCTGGTTCAGCAGGGGGACGTCGTGTTGCACAAAGAGCAGACAAGCATGTAGTAACATGACAGAGATCATGGGGTAGCACAAAGACCCTACTCTTGCTTTGGTGGATTGATGGTCGAAATGAGGTGGTGGAGCGTAGTACACTTGCCCGGCAGGGGTTGCCTCAGGGCGGCAGCGACTACGCGCATAAGAAGGGTGTGAGTTATCCAACCTTCTAACCCTGTCTACAGTTGCCATGGGCCTCCTTTTATAGATCAAGGGGTTACCACAATGGCAAAGTAGTCATTATGCACTGATAAGATAGAAACAGTGCTATCATACCTAGCTCTACGGGATGACAGGGCGCATTAAATGCACCGCTCAACATCACATCATTGGTTGCCCGACAAGGCTTTCCGAGCTATCTTGCCAGCTTAGCGCCTGCTCGCTTGACACATTGCAGGACGGGTGTCATCTGTGGGTTTTTCCTGTAGGGAGAGGCTTCCATGTGGCGAATGGTTGCCACTTAGTCACTCTGCGACTTGACACCGCACTAATCGATGACGTGAGTCGTGGTGGAGTTGTTAGTGAGGTGGTTTAGCCTCCGCGAGTCCCTGCAGGCTCTTGCCGGGACGCCTTGGTTGTCTTCTTCTGGGGGTGGCCTCGCCCCTTGCCGGGCTCGCCTGCTCGGCTAGGGAGGCCTTTCTCTTGGCGATATCTTCATCTCTGGCTTGGTCTTGGTCCCTCTGATCTGCTTGTTGGTCCTTTGAACCTCTTGGTTCCTTGTACTCTGACTTGGGTTGGTGCTTCAATCTTGTTCCCTTGCATGTGCACACTTAGGGCAATAGACCCAGGGTTTGTTGCACCGACACTCGGAGTTGGAATATACGCTTTGATGAGGTGATCAAAGCATATGGTTTTATACAGACTTATGGTGAAGCATGTATTTACAAGAAAGTGAGTGGGAGCTCTGTAGCATTTCTGATATTATATTTGGATGACATATTGTTGACTGGAAATGATATAGAATTTCTGGATAGCATAAAAGGATACTTGAATAAGAATATTTCAATAAAAGACCTCGGTAATACTACTTATGTATTGGGCATCAAGACTATAGAGATAGATCGAGACGCTTAATAGGACTTTCACAAAGCACATACCTTGACGAGATTTTGAAGGAGATAAAAATGGATCAGTCAAAGAAGGAGTTCTTTCCTGTATTGTAAGGTGTAAAGTCAAGTAAAGACTAAAAACCCGACCACATCAGAAGATAAAGAGAGAATGAAAGTCATTCCCTATGCCTTGGCCATAGGTTCTCTAAAGTATGACATGTTGTGTACCAAACCTGTTGTGTACCTTGCCATGAGTTTGGTAAGGAGGTACAATAGTGATCTAGGAGTAGATCACTAGACAGCAGTCAAAATTATTCTTAGAGGAGTAAGGAAATATTTCTCGGTTATGGAGGTGATAAAGAGTTCGCCGTAAAGAGTTACATCGATACAAGCTTTTACACCGATCCAGATGACTCTGAGTCTCAATCTAGATACGTATGGAAAGTGGGAGCAATTAGCTAGAGTAGCTCCATGCAGAGCATGTAGACATAGAAATTTGTGTACATACGGATCTGAATGTGACAGACCCGTTGACTAAACTTCTCTCACAAAGCAAAACATGATCACACCTTAGTACTCTTTGGGAGTTAATCACATGGCGATGTGAACTAGATTATTGACTCTAGCAAACCCTTTCGGTGTTGGTCACATGGCGATGTGAACTATGGGTGTTAATCACATGATGATGTGAACTATCGGTGTTAAATCACATGGCGGCGTGAACTAGATCATTGACTCTAGTGCAAGTGGGAGACAGAAGGAAATATGCCCTAGAGGCAATAATAAAGTTGTTGTTTTATATTTATTTAAATCATGATAAATGTTTATTATTCATGCTAGAATTGTATTAACCAGAAACTTCATACATGTGTGGATATATAGAAAAAACACAGTGTCCCTAGTAAGCCTCTACTAGACTAGCTCGTTAATCAAAGATGGTTAAGTTTCCTAACCATAGACATGTGTTGTCATTTGATGAACGGGATCACATCATTAGGAGAATGATGTGATGGATAAGACCCATACATACGTCTCCAACATATCTATAATTTTTTATTGTTCCATGCTATTATATATTCTGTTTTGGATGTTTAATGGGCTTTATTATACACTTCTATATTATTTTTGGGACTAACCTACTAACCCAAGGCCCAGTGCAAATTGCTGTCTTTTTGCCTATTTCAGTGTTTCGTAGAAAAGGAATATCAAATGGGATGAAACCTTCGGGAAAGTTATTTTTTGAACGATATCAACACAGAAGACTTGGAGTACACGCCAGGAAGCGAGAGAGGCGGCCACGAGGGCAGGGGGCGCGCCCCCCACCCTCGTGGGCCCCCTCTGCCCCCCCTGAAGCCCCTCTTCAGCCTATATATACTCTCATACCCTAAAACATCGAGGAGACGGACGAAACCCTAATTCCACCGCCCTAACCTTCTGTACTCGTGGACGTGATGCAGAATCATTTCGGTCTACTTGTCATGGACGTGATGCCTATATACATTGATCATGCCTAGATATTCTCATAACTATGCGCTTTTCTATCAATTGCTCGACAGTAATTTGTTCACCCGCCATAGAATTATGCTATCATGAGAGAAGCCACTAGTGAAACCTATGGCCCCCGGGTCTATTCTCATCATATTAATCTTCCATCACTATTTACTTTACTTTGCATAATTTACTTTCAATCTCTATAACAAAAATACCAAAACTATTATCTTATCATATCTATCAGATCTCACTCTCATAAGTGACCGAGAAAGGATTGACAACCCCTTTTATCGCGTTGGCTGCGAGGTTCTTATTTGTTTGTGCAGGTGCGAGGGACTCGCGCGTGGTCTCCAACTGGATTGATACCTTGGTTCTCAAAAACTAAGGGAAATACCTACGCTACTGTGCTGCACCACCCTTTCCTCTTCGGGGGAATACAACGCAAGCTCGAGAAGTAGCACCCATCCGTTAGCATAGCATATTGATCGTTCAGTTTTATTGCTATTGCTTTCTTCATGTCAAATACATATTCCTTCGACTATGAGATTATGCCACTCCCGGATACCGGAGGAATTCCTTGTGTTCTATCAAACGTCACAACATTACTAGATGATTATAAAGATGCTCTATAGGTATCTCCGAAGGTGTTTGTTGGGTTGGCATAGATCAAGATTAGGATTTGTCACTACGAGTATTGGAGAGGTATCTCTAGGGCGTCTCAGTAAAACACACAATAAGAAGCCTTGCAAGCAAAGTGACTAATGAGTTAGTTGTGGGATGATGTATTACGGAACGAGTAAATAGACTTGCCGGTAACGAGATTGAACTAGGCAAGTAACATACCAATGACTGAAGGAAATATGCCCTAGAGGAAATAATAAAGATGTTATTTGTATTTCCTTATATCATGATAAATGTCTTTTATTCATGCTAGAATTGTATTAACCGGAAACTTAGTACATGTGTGAATACATAGACAAAACAAAGTGTCCCTAGTATGCCTCTACTAGACTAGCTCATTGATCAAAGATGGTTATGTTTCCTAGCCATGGACATGAGTTTTCATTTGATCAACGGGATCACATAATTAGGAGAATGATGTGATGGACAAGACCCATCCGTTAGGTTAGCACTATGATCGTTTAGTTTTACTGCTATTGCTTTCTTCATGACTTATACATGTTCCTATGACTATGAGATTATGCAACTCCCGAATACCGGAGGAACACCTTGTGTGCTATCAAACGTCACAACGTAACTGGGTGATTATAAAGATGCTCTACAGGTGTCTCCAAAGGTGTTCGGGGTGTTGGCATAGATCAAGAATAGGATTTGTCACTCCGAGTGTCAGAGAGGTATCTCTGGGCCCTCTCGGTAATACACATCATAATAAGCCTTGTAAGCAAATGACTAATGAGTTAGTCACAGGATGATGTATTACGGAACAAGTAAAGAGACTTTCCGGTAACGAGATTGAACTAGGTATTGAGATACCGACGATCGAATCTCGGGCAAGTAACATACCAATGACAAAAGGAACAACGTATGTTGTTATGCGGTTCGACCGATAAAGATCTTTGTAGAATATGTAGGAGACAATATGAGCATCCAGGTTCCGCTATTGGTTATTGACCAGAGATGAGTCTCGATCATGTCTACATAGTTATCGAACCCGTAGGGTCCACACGCTTAACGTTTGATGACGATCGGTATTATGAGTTTATGAGTTTTGATGTACTGAAGGTAGTTCGGAGTCCCGGATGAGATCACGGACATAACGAGGAGTCTTGGAATGTCCGAGACGCAAAGATTGATATATTGGACGACTATATTCGGACACCGGAAGTGTTCCGAAAAAGTTTCGGATTTAACCGGAGTGCCGGAGGGGGTTACCGGACCCCCCCCCCCCCCCCCCGAGGGAGTATGGGCCATAGTGGGCCATTGAGGGAAAGAGAGAGGCAGCCCATAGGGCTGGCCGCACCCTCCCCCTAGGGTTCCTAGTTGGACTATGAAAAGGGGGGATGCGCTCCTCTTCTTCCTTCTTCTCTCCCCCTTCCTTTCCTACTCCTAGTAGGAATAGGAAAGTGGATTACTATTCCTACTAGGAGTAGGAATCCTACTCCTAGGCGCGCCATACATGGCCGGCCGGCCGTCCCCCTTGCTCCTTTATATACGGGGGCAGGGGCACCCAAATACACAGCGAAAACATTGTTGTAGCCGTGTGTGGTGCCCCCCTCCACAGAAACACACCTCGGTCATACCATTGCAGTGCTTAGGCGAAGCCCTGCGCCGGTAACTTCATCATATCCATCACCATGTCGTCGTGCTGACGGAACTCTCCCGTGAAGCTCAACTGGATCAAGAGCTCGTGGGACTTCATCAACCTGAACGTGTGCTGAACACGGAGGTGTCGTACTTTCGGTGCTTGATCGGTTGGATTGCGAAGAAGTTTGACTACATCAACCGCGTCACTAGACACTTCCGCTTTCGGTCTACGAGGGTACGTAGACACACTCTCCCATCTCGTTGCTATGCATCTGGTAGATAGATCTTGCGTGATCGTAGGAAAATTTTAAAATACTTCGTTCCCCAACAGTGGCATCATGAGCCAGGTCTATGCATAGATGATATGCACGAGTATAACACAAGTGAGTTGTGGACGATACTAGTCATACTGCTTACTAGCATGTCATACTTTGGTTCGGCGGTATTGTGAGATGAAGCGGCCTGGACCGACATTACGCGTACGCTTACGCGAGACTGGTTTCACTGTTATGAGCACTCGTTGCTTAAAGGTGACTGGCGGGTGTCTGTCTCTCTCACTTTAGCTGAATCGAGTGTGACTACGCCCGGTCCTTGTGAAGGTTAAAACAGCACATACTTGACGAAAAATCGTTGTGGTTTCTGTATGCGTAGGTAAGAACGGTTCTTGCTAAGCCCGTAGCAGCCACGTAAAACTTGCAACAACAAAGTAGAGGACGTCTAACTTGTTTTTGTTGGGCATGTTTTGATGTGATATGGCCAAGACATGATGAGTTATACGTTATTGTATGAGATGATCATGTTTTGTAAAGTTGTCGGCAACTGGCAGGAGCCATATGGTTGTCGCTTTATTGTATGAAATACAGTCGCCATGTAATTGCTTTACTTTATCACTAAGCGGTAGCGATAGTCGTGGAAGCAATAGTTGGCGAAACGACAACGATGCTACGATGGAGATCAAGGTGTCGCGCCGGTGACGATGGTGATCATGACGGTGCCTTGGAGATGGAGATCAAAAGCACAAGATGATAATGGCCATATCATGTCACATATTTTGATTGCATGTGATGTTTATCTTATTATGCTTCTTATTTTGCTTAGTACGGCGGTAGCATTATAAGATGATCCCTTACAAAATTTCAAGGTATAAGTGTTCTCCCTGAGTATGCACCATTGCGAAAGTCCGTCGTGACGAGACACCACGTGATGATCGGGTGTGATAAGCTCTATGTTCACATACAACGGGTGTAAGCCAGATTTGCACACGCATAATACTCGGGTTAAACTTGACAAGACTAGCATATGCAGATATGGCCTCGGAACACTGGAGACCGAAAGGTCGAACATGAATCATATAGTAGATATGATCAACATAAGATGTTCACCATTGAAAACTACTGCATCTCACGTGATGATCGGACATGGTTTAGTTGATTTGGATCATGTGATCATTTAGATGACCAGAGGGATGTCTATCTAAGTGGGAGTTCTTTAAGTAATATGATTAAGTGAACTTTAATTTATCATTAACTTAGTCCTGATAGTTTTTTTGCATATCTATGTTGTTGTAGATCAATGGCCCGTGCTACCGTTCCTTTGAATTTTAATGCATTCCTAGAGAAAGCTAAGTTGAAAGATGATGGTAGCAATTACATGGACTGGGTCCGTAACTTGAGGATTATCCTCATTGCTGCACAGAAGAATTATGTCCTTGAAGCACCGCTAGGTGACAAGCCCCCTCCCGCTAATGTACACGCTTTGAACGTGTGGCAGACGCGGTCTGATGACTAGACGATAGTTTAGTGTTCCATGCTTTACGGCTTAGAACCGGGACTTCAATGACGTTTTGAACATCATGGAGCATATGCGATGTTCCAGGAGTTGAAGTTAATATTTCAAGCAAATGCCCGAATTGAGAAATATGAGATTTCCAATAAGTTCTATAGCTGCAAGATGGAGGAGAATAGTTCTATCAGTGAACACTTGCTCAGAATGTCTGGGTATTACAATCATATGACTCAACTTGGTTGCAAAGTTGACGAGGATAGTGTTATTGATAGAGTTCTTCAATCACTGCCACCAAGCTATAAAGGCTTCATGATGAACTATAATATGCAAGGGATGCAAAAGACAATTCCCGAGCTATTCGCTATGCTCAAGGCTGCGGAGGTAGAAATCAAAAAGGAGCATCAAGTGTTGATGGTTAACAAGACCACTAGTTTCAAGAAAAAGGGCAAGGGAAAGAAGGGGAACTTCAAGAAGAATAGCAAGACAGTTGCTACTCCCGCGAAGAAACCCAAGTCTGGAGCCAAGCCTGAAACTGAGTGCTTCTACTACAAAGGGACTGGACACTGGAAGCGGAACTGCCCCAAGTATGTGGCGGATAAGATGGATGGCAAGGAGAACAAAGGTATATGTGATATACATGTTATTGATGTGCACCTTACTAATGCTCGTAGTGGTACCTGGGTATTTGATACCGGTTCGGTTGCTAATATTTGTAACTCGAAACAGGGACTACGGATTAAACGAAGATTGGCTAAGGACGAGGTGACGATGCGCGTGGGAAATGGTTCCAAAGTCGATGTGATCGCCGTCGGCACGCTACCTCTACATCTACTTTCGGGATTAGTTTTAGACCTGAATAATTGTTATTTGGTGCCAGCGTTAAGCATGAACATTATATCTGGATCTTGTTTGTTGCGAGACGGTTATTCATTTAAATCTGATAATAATGGTTGTTCTATTTTTATGAATAATATCTTTTACGATCATGCACCCTTGAAGAGTGGTCTATTCTTGTTGGATCTCGATTTTAGTGATACACATATTCATAATATTGAAGCCAAAAGATGCAAAGTTAATAATGATAGTGCAACTTATTTGTGGCACTGCCGTTTAGGTCATATTGGTGTAAAACGCATGAAGAAACTCCATAGTGATGGATTTTTGGAATCACTTGATTATGAATCACTTGGTGCTTGCGAACCATGCCTCGTGGTCAAGATGACAAAACTCCGTTCTCTGGAACAATGGAGCGAGCAACAGATTTGTTGGAAATCATACATACTGATGTATGTGGACCGATGAGTGTTGAAGCTCGCGGCGGGTAACGTTATTTTCTGACCTTCACTCATGATTTGAGCAGATATGGGTATATCTACTTGATGAAACACAAGTTTGAAACATTTGAAAAGTTCAAAGAATTACAGAGTGAAGTAGAGAATCATCGTAACAAGAAAATAAAATTCCTACGATCTAATCGTGGAGGTGAATATTTGAGTTACGAGTTTGGTCTTCATTTGAAAAAATGTGGAATAGTTTCACAACTCACGCCACCCGGAACACCACAGCGTAATGGTGTGTCTGAACGTCGTAACCGTACTTTATTAGATATGGTGCAGTCTATGATGTCTCTTACCGATTTACCACTATCGTTTTGGGGTTATGCTTTAGAGACAGTTGCATTCACATTAAATAGGGCACCATCTAAATACGTTGAGACGATGCCTTGTGAACTATGGTTTGGCAAGAAACCAAAGTTGTCGTTTCTTAAAGTTTGGGGTTGCGATGCTTATGTGAAAAAGCTTCAACCTGATAAGCTCAAACCCAAGTCGGAGAAATGTGTCTTCATAGGATACCCAAAAGAGACGGTTGGGTACACCTTCTATCGCAGATCTGAAGGCAAGATATTCATTGCTAAGAATGGATCCTTTCTAGAGAAGGAGTTTCTCTCGAAAGAAGTGAGTGGGAGGAAACTAGAACTTGATGAGGTAATTGTACCTTCTCCCGAATTGGAAAGTAGTACATCACAGAAACTAGTTCCTGTGATTCCTACACCGATTAGTGAGGAAGCTAATGATGATGATCATGAAACTTCAGATCAAGTTTCTGCTTAACTTCGTAGATCAACCAGAGTACGTTCCGAACCAGAGTGGTACGGCAACCTAGTTCTGGAAGTCATGTTACTAGACCATGATGAACCTACGAACTATGAGGAAGCGATGATGAGCCCAGATTCCGCAAAATGGCTTGAGGCCATGAAATCTGAGATGGGATCCATGTATGAGAACAAAGTATGGACTTTGGTTGAGTTGCCCAATGATCGGCAACCCATCAAAAATAAATGGATCTTCAAGAAGAAGACCGACGCTAACGGTAATGTTACTGTTTACAAAGCTCGACTTGTTGCGAAAGGTTTTCGACAAGTTCAAGGAGTTGACTACGATGAGACTTTCTCACCCGTAGCGATGCTTAAGTCTGTCCGAATCATGTTAGCAATTGCCGCATTTTATGATTATGAAATCTGGCAAATGGATGTCAAAACTGCATTACTGAATGGATATCTCAAAGAAGAGTTGTATATGATGCAACCAGAAGGTTTTGTCGATCCGAAAGGTGCTAACAAAGTGTGTAAGCTCCAGGGATCCATCTATGGACTGGTGCAAGCATCTCAGAGTTGGAATATACGCTTTGATGAGGTGATCAAAGCATATGGTTTTATACAGACTTTTGGAGAAGCATGTATTTACAAGAAAGTGAGTGGGGGCTCTGTAGCATTTCTGATATTATATGAGGATGGCATATTGTTGATTGGAAATGATATATAATTTCTGGATACCATAAAAGGATACTTGAATAAGAATTTTTCAATGGAAGACCTCGGTGAAGCTGCTTACATATTAGGCATCAAGATCTATAGAGATAGATCAAGATGCTTAATTGGACTTTCACAAAGCACATACCTTGATAAAGTTTTGAAGAAGTTCAAAATGGATCAGTCAAAGAAAGGGTTCTTGCCTGTGTTACAAGGAGTGAAGTTGAGTAAGACTCAATGACCGACCACTGCAGAAGATAGAGAAAAAATGAAAGTCATTCCCTATGCCTCAGCCATAGGATCTATCATGTATGCAATGACGTGTACCAGACTTGATGTGTGCCTTGCTATAAGTTTAGCAGGGAGGTACCAAAGTAATCCAGGAGTGGATCACTGGACTGCTGTCAAGAACATCCTGAAGTACCTGAAAAGGACAAAGGATATGTTTCTCATATATGGAGGTGACAAAGAGCTCGTCGTAAAAGGTTACTTCGATGCAAGCTTTGACATTGATCCGGATGACTCAAAGTCACAAAACGGATATGTATTTTTATTAAACGGTGGAGCTGTCAATTGGTGCAGTTCCAAGCAAAGCGTCGTGGCGGGATCTACGTGTGAAGCGGAATACATAGCTGCTTCGGAAGCAGTAGATGAAGGAGTCTGGATGAAGGAGTTCATATCCGATCTAGGTGTGATACCTAGTGCATCGGGTCCAATGAAAATCTTTTGTGACAACACTGGAGCAATAGCGGCGAAGGAATCTAGGTTTCACAAGAGAACAAAGCACATCAAAAGACGCTTCAATTCCATCCGCGATCTAGTCAAGGAGGGAGACATAGAAATTTGCAAGATACATACAGATCTGAATGTTGCAGACCCGTTGACTAAGCCTCTTCCATGGGCAAAACTTGATTAGCACCAAGACTCCATGGGTGTTAGGATCATTACTTTGTAATCTAGATTATTGACTCTAGTTCAAGTGGGAGACTAAAGGAAATATGCCCTAGAGGCAATAATAAAGATATTATTTGTATTTCCTTATATCATGATAAATGTCTTTTATTCATGCTAGAATTGTATTAACCGGAAACTTAGTACATGTGTGAATACATAGACAAAACAGAGTGTCCCTAGTATGCCTTTACTAGACTAGCTCATTGATCAAAGATGGTTATGTTTCCTAGCCATATACATGAGTTGTCATTTAATCAACGGGATCACATCATTAGGAGAATGATGTGATGGACAAGACCCATCCGTTAGCTTAGCACTATGATCGTAGTTTTACTGTTATTGCTTTCTTCATGACTTATACATGTTCCTATGACTCTGAGATTATGCAACTCCTGGATACCGGAGGAAAACCTTGTGTGCTATAGAACATCACAACGTAACTGGGTGATTATAAAGATGCTCTACAGGTGTCTCCGAAGGTGTTCGTGGTGTTGGCATAGATCAAGAATAGGATTTGTCACTCCGAGTGTCGGAGAGGTATCTCTGGGCCCTCTCGGTAATACACATCATAATAAGCCTTGCAAGCAAATGACTAATGAGTTAGTCACATGATGATGTATTACGGAACGAGTAAAGAGACTTGCCAGTAACGAGATTGAACTAGGTTTTGAGATACCGATGATCGAATCTCGGGCAAGTAATATACCGATGACAAAAGGAACAACGTATGTTGTTATGCGGTTTGACCGATAAAGATCTTCATAGAATATGTAGGAGCCAATATGAGCATCCAGGTTCCGCTATTGGTTATTGACCGGAGATGATTCTCGGTCATGTCTACATAGTTCTCGAACTCGTAGGGTCTGCACGCTTAACGTTTGATGACGATCGGTATTATGAGTTTATGAATTTTGATGTACCGAAGGTAGTTCGGAGTCCCGGATGAGATCACAGACATGACGAGGAGTCTCGGAATGTCCGAGACGTAAAGATTGATATATTGGACGACTATATTCGCACACAGGAAGTGTTCCGGAAAAGTTTCGGATTTAACCGGAGTGTCGGAGGGGGTTACCTGACCCCCCCCCCCCCCGAGGGAGTATGGGCCATAGTGGGCCATTGAGGGAAAGAGAGAGACAGCCCATAGGGCTGGCCGCACCCTCCCCCTATGGTTCCTAGTTGGACTAGGAAAAGGGGGGAGGCGCCCCTCTTCTTCCTTCTTCTCTCCCCCTTCCTTTCCTACTCCTAGTAGGAATAGGAAAGGGGATTCCTATTCCTACTAGGAGTAGGAATCCTACTCCTAGGCGCGCCATACATGGCCGGCCGGCCCTCCCCCCTTGCTCCTTTATATACGGGGGCAGAGGGCACCCAAAGACAGAGAAGAAACATTGTTCTAGCCGTGTGCGGTGCCCCCCTCCACAGAAACACACCTCGGTCATACCGTTGCAGTGCTTAGGCGAAGCCCTGCACTGATAACTTCATCATATCCGTCACCATGCCATCGTGCTGACGAAACTCTCCCTTGAAGCTCAATTGGATCAAGATCTCGTGGGACGTCATCAAGCTGAATGTGTGCTGAACGCGGAGGTGTCGTACGTTCGGTGCTTGATCGGTTGGATCGCGAAGAAGTTCGACTACATCAACCGCGTCACTAGACGCTTCCGCTTTCGGTCTACGAGGGTACGTAGACACACTCTCCCCTCTCGTTGCTATGCATTTGGTAGATAGATCTTGTGTGATCGTAGGAAAATTTAAAATACTTCGTTCCCCAACAATGACGAAGGGAATAACATATGTTGTCATGACGGTTTGACCGGTAAAGATCTTCGTAGAATATGTGGGAGCCGATATGAGCATCCAGGTTCCGCTATTGGTTATTGACCAGAGAGGTGTCTCGGTCATGTCTACATAGTTCTTGAACCCGTAGGTACCGCACGCTTAACATTCGATGACGATTTCTTATTATATGAGTTATGTGATTTGGTGGTCGAATGTTATTCGGAGTCTCAGATGAGATCACAGACATGACGAGGAGTCTCGGAATGGCCTATAGGTAAATATTGATATATAGGATGATGGTATTCGGACACCGGAAGTGTTCCGAGGGGTACCGGGTACATATCGGAGTACCGGGGGTTATCGGAACCCCCTGGGGGAATAATGGGCCTCATGGGCCATAGGAGGGGAGCACTCCAGCCCATAGAGGGTGGCGCCCCTCCCCTAAGGAAGGAGGCCGAATAGGAGAAGGAAGAGGGGGTTCGCCCTCCCCCCCCCCCTTTCCTTCTCTTCCTTTTTCCCTTCTGACAAATATGGTAGGTGGGCCGAATTGGAATAGGGTACCAAGTAGGATTCCTCCTACTTGGGGCGCACCCTAGCTGCTCCCCTCCCCCTCCCACCTATATATACATGGGGAGAGGGCGCCTAGAACACACACCAACATCATTGTTAGCCGTGTGCAGTGCACCCCTCCACCGTATACTCACACGGTCATATTCTCATAGTGCTTAGGCAAAGCCCTGCGCAGATCACTTCAACATCACCGTAATTACACCGTCGTGCTGACTGAACTCATCTACTTCCTCGACACTTTGCTGGATCAAGAGTTCGAGGGACGTCATCGAGCCGAACGTGTGAAGAACTCGGAGGTGACGTACGTTCGGTGCTTGATCGGTCGGAACGAGAAGAAGTTCGACTACATCAAAGGTGTTGTCAAACGCTTCCGCTTTCGATCTATGAGGGTACGTAGACACACTCTCCCCCTCTCGTTGCTATGCATCTCCTAGATAGATCTTGCGTGAGCGTAGGATTTATTTTTTTCAAATTGCATGCTACGTTTCCCAACACCTTGAGGGCAGGCTCGGCCATCCGATGAAGCTCCATCAGCTGCTTAATCTGTTTGGTGAGGAGGGGAGGGTGATCGGGCGCCTTGAACTATGACCAAAAAAATCCGCAGTTTTGAGTCCTCTTCCTACATGGCATAGTGCTCTGCCGTAGCCGCCGCACTCCTTGGAAGTTCGGTGAAAACTCTTGCGGAGCGCCAGACTTGTGTTAGCAAGGCGAACCTGTTGCCACCAAAAACACTCTGCAATAAGTATTTCTTACCATCTACAATTTGCTTCACTTGGCGAAGCTCCTCCCGAGCACTGTGTGCCTCTGCCATGGCCTCCTGGAGCTCTTTTTCCGCCTTGGATAGCTCAGAGGATTGTTCTTTCTACTTCTGCTCAAGGGCTTCATGTTTCGTGACGGCGTCCTTGAGCTCCACCTGCACTTAGGCCACTCAAGCCTCGTGCTACTCACCGGCGGCCTTCACCGTCTCAAGTTCGGCCACCGCCTTTTCTGTAGCCGATTTCTTTTTGGCTGCCTCGTCCTCGGCCTTCTTCAGCACAGCCTTGAGGCCCTCGACCTTAGAGGCGGCGACTGCAGTCATACAACATCATGGCCTTAGTATACAATCTGGAATGTAGGTGTCCGGCGATGTTAACTATGCCTTTTGATAGGGGCTTACCTTGTGCCTCATGAAGCCATTTGTTGACAAGGTCAAGCTCTTAATAGACCTGCAAGAATAACATTATAATACTCTGAATTGCCGGATAGTATGAATTTCGGAGCTGGCTTAAAGGTTGTACCGAATATGCTGCCTTTCAACTTTTTATTTTCTTTCACAGCATCCGATAAGTGGGCCCTCAAGTCCTTTATCTCTTCAGCTTGCTTAAACTATTCATCCTACAGCTTGTTCTTTTTCTCAATGGTCCGTGTTAATACACGTTGACCGGCTGCCTCTTGCCCCTCAGCATATTTTTATCCTCTTGGGCAGTCTTTAGCTTCTCTTCCAGCTGACCTATAGAATCCGCTACTCAAATACATCAATGATTGGCTTAAAACATCATTGTAGTCGAACATATTTTTCGGATATTACTTTCTCACCATGAGATCCCCTCGTGGACTACTTCATTTCTTCTAGCTCGGTGGTGACATCATCTAGTTTTGTCCGGTTTATTTCAAGCTCCTGGGATAGCATGTTATTCTTCTCTTTGAGAACCTACGAACATAAAAGATCATTAAATCGGTTGGATTAACCGCTTCATGTCTCGGGGGCTATTGGCATATACTTATTAAAATTACACAAACTTTTACCTGCATATCCTTCGAGAACAGGTGAGTGACCCCCGCAAGTCCATCTCGGGCAGCTCGGATATATGCATCCACGGATCTGAGGGCATTGAACTCCTGCTCAGTAAAAGTTGGAGCATGCATAGCCTGTTTTCGCCACCGATGATTCATTGCGCTCTCCACTTCAGAATTTGTGATGGATACGTCATCTAAATCCTCTTGTGGTGGACAATTCGGCACCGCATCTGTATTGACTCTTGTCCTTGTTCACGAGTCTGGTGCAAGATTGACTGGTGATCGGCCGACAGGGTCCTCGGACGTGGTCCGGCGTACGCTCCTTCGAAAATAAGACGGAAGGAGAGATGTGACAATTCAGTCTTGTACCGAAGCACATATTAAAAGACTATACCTCTTTGATGAAGGAGGGGGCTCGACGGTGCTCCCTGTTTCTTTTCACTTCGGGCGCTCGCCCTACGTAGGTACTGACTTCTTGGAAGTTGCCCTCGATGTAGTACGGCAAGCCGAGCGTCGACCCTTTCGAACACAAGTCGGTGCAGTGGGTGAGGTGCAAGGGGAAGGCTCCCTTTGCGAGGGTGATGGCTGGGTACTTACATTGGAATAAGGGAGAAGGCCGGGATAATCGGCTATAATCGCCACTTTCGAGCCATCAGGGCTCACCTGATGATAAACCCCATCAATGAGCTCTATGAATATGCTTGGATCTTCTTCAAATCCGGGATCTTGGCTGAGAACATGCTCCTCTAGTTGTGGGGCGGGGCAATAAATCCCTTCGACCACCTTCCTCCACGTCGGTTTTGAAACAATCAAAATAGTTCGATCACCACATCTCAGTAAAGAGGTTGGATAATCTTCCCGACAATTTAAATGAACAAAGTCTTCTTTCTCCCCCTTATAAAGATCTGCCAAAATGGCGGCCAGGGCGGTTGAGGTATCCGGACCCTCGCGCTTATAGTGAGACGCGTCATCCGTCCCGTTGTAATGCCACATAGGGAACCCCATGTATTGAAGGGGTTGGACACATCGCTTCACTGTGATATCCATGACTTCAATTATTGTGAGTTCGGAATGGGCTAGTACCCTGATTTTGTTAACTAATCTCTTGACTTCTTAGCTGTCTTCCTGCTTAAAATTTCGGGGACGTCAATTAACGTGTTTCTTCAAAGGAGCGCTGGAGAATTCAGGAAGTCCGCGCCAAACTGGGTCCAAAAGGGGAACGTCTTCGACATAAAACCACTCCGAAGTCCACTCTTCGGGTTCCTTTTCGGGAGTGCCGGACAGGTAACCTATTCCGGCTATGCGCCATACTTCGGCACAGCCCACCTCGAATATAGAGCCCCCTTCGGAACGAGGGACAAGGCAAAAGAACTTTCTCCATAGCTCGAAATGGGCCTCACAACCTAAGAATAGCTCGCAAAGAGCAACAAAGCTAGAAATATGAAGAATAGAGCCTGGCGTGAGGTTGTGCAGTTGGAGCCCATAGAATTCCAGTAGGCCCCTGAGAAAGGGATGGATTGGAAAGCCTAAACCCCTCAGGATAAGAGGAACGAAACACACCCTCTCTTCCTTGCTAGGGTTGGGGGAGTTTTCTGCTAACGCCTCATTGTCAATTGAAGCTAACCCAAACCGTACGGAGACTAGATCTGTGGGGGGAGATATCCCTCCGTCTGAAGTCTATTCAGCTGGAGGTGGGATACTGAGCAGCTTCTCCAATCACCTGCTTGAGGGCCGCAGGGGAGCGAGGAAGAGTCGAGAGCGCTCGCCATGTTTTGTGGATTTTTGTGGTTTGCTCTAGAGGATCTCTGCACGATGTAGAATGGCATCTGAGATCCGATATCCTTAAATAGACGACATCCTTGCATGGTTAAAGGTGTATTTGTAAAAAGTGTGTGGACTGTTCGCATTCACTTGATGCGTGGAAATCGAGGCGACGACGGGAAGGAATCATCAAGACAGGGTTATAAAAGTCAGAACCAGACTGTCATCATTACGAAGTATAAAGAACCTACCTTGCAAGGCCGAAGACATGAAGTCGGATACTACATCGTCATTGAAGGCAAGTTCGGGGCCTATTGAGGGAGCCCTGGATTTGGGGTTCCTCGTGTGTCCGAACTACTTGTTGTGGGCCGGACTGATGGGCCATAAAGATAAAGCAGAAGACCATCCCTCGTGTCTAGTTATCACTCTTGTGTATGTAGAAAGGCAAATTAGATGTCCGGGTGTAATGTTTCCTTCCTCCGCAAGTCGACTCTATACAACCCAAGGCCCCCTCCGGTGTGTATATAAACCGGAGGGTTTAGTCCGTAGAGGCTAATAGAACAATCATATGCTAGACAGGTAGGGTTTAGCCATTACGATCTCGAGGTAGATCAACTATTGTAAACTCTATATCCATCAAGATCAATCACGCAGGAAGTAGGGTATTACCTGTGACACCCCGAGACCAGTGCGCCAGGTGTCAGCCAGTTATTCGTCATCGTTTCCATGTCATCTGCTTGCGTGTTGCATTTTGCCATGTCATCGTGTGCATTGCATCATCATGTTTTTGAAACTTGCATTCGTCCGAGCCCGCCCGTCCTTTCCGTTGTCCGTTATGAGCCCAGACGCACTTGCACGCGCCCGCGGCACCTCCGCATGTTTATTTTGTGAGTGGCCGGAAAACATTCTCGGAATGGGGTGAAACTTGGTGTGTGGTCTTATTATAGCATAGGTATACCGCATGTCAAGTTTCGTCGCATTCGGAGTTTGTTTGATAGCCCAACGGTTAACCGAGTTACCCGTCAAAGCCTTCTCTCTTTTGGCCCAGCACCCCTCCACAACAGCCCACTAGCCCATCCCAACCACCTCCATGCTCTCGGTCGTTGGATCGTGATCGCGTGGCCGAAAACCACTCCAGATTTGGACACTCCTAGCTCCCTCTACCTATATATTTGCCTCCCCCTCCTCAAATCATGGGCAAACCCTAGTCGTCTTCCACCACGCGCAGCCGGACAGGTCTGTCCCGCGATGGACATGTCCAGCCTCCACGTCCCCGCAACCAATCGGTGTCTGCCACGACACCCGCAACCACCCCTCCGGCCAACGGCAAGCCGCCACGTCGCCCCGACCAGCTTCCACCCAGCGCGGCCCACCTCCGGCCCGCTCCGGGCCGCGATGGGCCCGGATCCCGCCGCCGTGCAGCCCGCGCCCGCGTCCCGCTAGATCCCGCCTGGATCGGGGACTCCTCCTAGCACCGTCCGCACCTCCCACCAGCGAGCCTCGCCGGGGCTCGCCGCACCGCCCGCCGGCGACCTCGACCTCCAGGCAAGGAACCCGTCGCCCTCTCCTTTTCCTCCTTCCCCTGCCTCTCATCTTCCCTCTCTCCCTCTTCCGCGCAGGAACATCCACCTCCATGTCCTTGGATCCGAGCTCGCCGTCGCCGGATTTCGTCGACCCCCGCCGGATCCGGGATCCCCGTCCACGGGCCTCCCCATTTCCGGTCTCTGCCCCCTCGCCGGTGGCCGCCCCGCCGACCTATTCACCGGCGGCCGCCATGCCCGCTGCCTGCCCCTGCATCGAGCAGAGGAGGATGATGCCCTGCCTCCTGAGCCAACCCTCCTTCGCCTCGCGGGCCTGGCCCGCAGGCAGCGGCCCAGCCGCCGCTCCCAACCGGCCTGCCAGACCTCCTGCCTCTCCTCTTCCTGGGCCGAAGCCCGTGGTGAGAACCCCGTCAGCCCGCTATCCCTTGCCCTAGGCGTTAGATAGTATTCCCCCGCTCGCTCTGTGTTTTCTTTTCTAAGTCAAAAATTTGCTAAGTCCCTGAAATCTGTTAATTTTGCTGCATGTTTGAGTGGATGTATCTTTTTGTGTGTTGGTCCAATTTGAGCATGTGATATGTCAAAATGATCGTGGTGATATGCTCTTCATTTTGTTCCACTGTGGCTTGCTTGTTTGAGTTCATCTTGTTGCCCTAATAATAGTTGCAAGAGTGCTATATGTTTAAAACTGTTGTTAACAATAATTTTGTTAGCATGTTTGAGATGTGATAACTTTGTGCATGTTTATCCAAATGAAGCATATGATATGTCAAAATTTTCATTGTGAAGTGCTCTACATGATGGTTGATGTAGCATTCATGTTAGGTGTCATATTTCCATGTTAATCTCTGTTGCAAAAGTGCATATGGCTGTTAAGTGCTGAAACTTGTTATGAGATGTTGTTTTCACTTGTTCATTGCTATTGGTGTGATTGTCTTCATGCCACATGTCAATATGTTTTAGAAGCACAATCATATGGTATTTGCTGTGGTACAATCCACTTTTCATGATATGCCTTGAGGTGACTTAAACAAGCTTGTAAACATGTCATGCCAATGTTGCTGTTTTATACTTAGTGAAAAAACTGCTAAGTCTGGAATCTGTTAAACCTGATGCCATGTTTGCTTGATGCCCCACCCAAATCCATGCTTGTTTTAGTATATTCAATAATCATGTCTTATTGTCCATGTTATTGCATATCCATCCTTGCCCTTATTTGCACATATAGCCTGCTGTAGCTTATATATTTCTTGATCTCAAGTTGCTATAAATTTACCTGTCAGACTTTTATCAGCATGATCAATTTGGTGAAGCTTGTTGTTATTAATCCATGCATCCTATGGAGTTTCTCCAACAGAGTTGTCTGATGTATGTTATGTCTATTATATGTTCATGATCTTTATATACTTAGTAGAGTTGATATGCTTGTTGTTTTGTGCCTCCGAAGGTAGCATCGTGATGATGTTTTTGCCTTCCCAGATTTTGACTAAGTCTGGATAAATTAATTGCATCTTAACATGCTTGTTTAATTGTGTTCCAGCAAGTTTTTGGGTGTGCTCTAAGTTCACGCTTGTTAAGTATCATGTCTATTTCACATCCATGCCTATTGTTATCATGTTTGAGTGTTGTAGCATATATATGCCTTGCTTCAAAGTTGTTATGTTGCTGATGTTGGACAGCTTGTGGTTATACCTTGTTTCCACCACGGCGGTGAATACTTCACATCTCTTCATATTAACTTTTACTAAAAATTGCATAAAACTTGATCATGACATCCGCATCATGATAACAATCTTTGAATGTTAAATTGTTGTTGCTTTAATAATTGCTAATTGGTCATGGGGATTTTCCGGAATTGTTGTTGTTATTTCCGGCCTCATTTAAAATGACTAGATAGTGTAGTTTTACTTTGTTTCACCTCTTGCCATGTTTAATAAAAATATTTAATCTTGTCTTGTAGATAAACAAGAGTCAACTAAATAAATAAAATGGGGTGTTTCGTCAATATGCAACTCGTTGCATATTGAGCTCCACTTAACTTGTAGTATTGTTTGTGCACTTTGCCATGCCATGCATATCTAAACCGGACAAGCATCATACTTGATTGAGCATTATGACATGGTTATGATACGTCTGTTTACCATGTTGTTTGCCTTCTTTCCGGTATGCTCTTCTCGTTAGCTTCGGTTTTGTTCCGGAGTTGTGAGGTTTTGTTCGACTACTTCATGGACTTGTTCTTCTTCCTTGCGGAATCCCAAGCAAGATGACCATACCCTTGGATACCTTTACTATCATTGCCATGCTTAGTTGTCTCGATGCTATCGTTATATGTCGCGCTACCCGTCATTTATGTCAGCCTCTCCTTGTTGCCATGAAACCTCTAACCTTTGACACCTTCCTAGCAAACCATTGTTTGGCTATGTTACCCGCTTGCTCAGCCCCTCTTATAGCGTTGTTAGTTGCAGGTGAAGATGAAGATTGTTCCATGTTGGAACTTGTTGTTGGAATATCATAATATCTATTATTATTATTAACACACCTATATACTGGGCATGGGTGGAAGGCTTGGCCTTTTGCTCGGTGTTTTGTTCCACTCATGCCACCTTAGGCGCCGATAAACCGGCATTATGTTCCTTGATTTTGCGTTCCTTACACGGTTGGGTATATGGGGACCCCTTGACACTTTGTCTTTGAATAAAACTCCTCCAGCAAGGCCCAACATTGGTTTTAATTTGCCTCATTATAACAACTTAATTAATTAATTAAATTTGCATAGGGAGTCGCGCCCTCGAGATTCTTTCTACATAGCAAGGGGCAGTGCTGATGGTGTTGGTCCCAAACGGGCAACCTGCGGGGCCACCTTGGGGAAACCCGAGGGCTGGTTTTACTCGTAGCTTGTCCCATCCGGACATGGCTTGAGACGAGATACGCGCGGCTACTATTAGGGTGTCGGCACGCCGGGAGGTCTTGTTGGACTTGTTTTACCATTGTCGAAATGTCTTGTGCACCGGGATTCCGAGCCTGATCGGATTGTCCCTAAGATAAGGGGTAATATTATTATTACTTCTGCTGATCGTGAGAGCTTGTGATGGGCTAAGTTGGGACACCCCTACAGGGTTATGATCTTTCGAAAGCCGTGCCCGCGGTTATGTGGCAGATTGGAATTTGTTAATGTCCGGTTGTAGAAAAAATGACAGAGGATCCGAAGTAAAACACACAACTGTGTGAGTAACCGTGACTGTCTCTTTTCACTTTGAGAAGAGAACACGGTGGGGTTATGTTTGACTCGTAGGTAGTTCAGGATCTTTAGCGATCACTACTAGTTTGTGACCGTTTGCGTAGATGCTCATCTTATTCTTGTACTCGTAAGTTAGCCACCATATTATGCTTAGCCGCTGCTGCAACCTCACCACTACCCTCTTCCATACCCATAAAGCATTGCTAGTCTTGATACCCATGGTTATGGGATTGCTGAGTCCTCGTGGCTCACAGATACTACAACACCAGATGTAGGTACCGCTGAGAACAGTGCAGGAGCTGGTTCAAGTACTTCACTGGGAGCTCGATGAAGAGAATGGCCGTATGTATGTGACGTTTTCGACGATCAGTAGTGGTTCCTACTAGGGGCGATCGGACCTCGTGTTGTTTTATTTATGGTATCTTTCATTTGGATCTTCGTCCGTAGTCGGACTGTGATGTTATTTGGATGATGATTTGCTTATGTAATGCATTGTGTGACGTGGCGAGTGTAAGCCAACTACTCGTTTGCATTTTCATCCCTCTTTTACATGAGTCGTGCAAAGATACCATACTTGAGATCATTCTAGTATGAGATTATGCCTTTAAGTCGTGCCTCGACACGTAGGAGGTATAGTCTCATACTGGGCATTACAAGTTGGTTGTAATGCCCAGGATGGGATTATACCTCCTACGTGTCGAGGCACGACTTAAAGGTATAAGCCCATTCTAGAATGATCTCAAGTTTGGTATCTTTGCATGACTCATGTAAAAATAGGGATGAAATTGCAAAAGGATAGTTGGCTTACACTCGCCACGTCACACAATACAATACATAAGCAAATCATCATCCAAATAACATCACAACCCGACTACGGGCGAAGATCCAAATGAAAGATACCAAATACATAAAGCCACAAGGTCCGAATCGCCCCTAGTAGAAACCATTACTGATCATCGGGATAGTGCACATAGTATCGACTACGTTCTTCATAGAACTCCCAGTACAGCTCCGTGCCGTCACCTGAGTAGTCCACCATAGTACCTGCATCTGGTGTGGTGTAGAAATCTATGAGCCACGGAGGACTCAGCAATCCCGTTCCCAGGTAACAGAACTATCTAAGCCTTGGGTGTGGAACAAGGCTGAAGAAATAAAGGTTGCAGTTGCACTAGCACTAGCTTACGTGTTGAGAGCGAGAAGAGAAGTGCCACGAGCGTCAAAGTGGTCACAAAGTGATCCTATCTAAGCACGTAAAACATAACCCCACCGTGTTCACTTCCCGAACCCCTTTCGGAAAATGACCATCACGGTTACTCACGCTGGTAGTGTGTTCTGAACATGGTGTCAAGTTTTCTACAACCGGATATTAACAAATTCCCATCTGTCACATAATCGCGGGCACGGCTTTCGAAAGTTTAAACCCTGCAGGGGTGTCCCAACTTAGCCCATGACAAGCTCACAATCTGCGGAGTCGCGACTCCAAGGTGGGAAGGCCCGAGTATTCTCGGAATCCCGTGCTCAAGATATTCCGACTAAGGTAAAACTAATCCAGCTAATCCTCCCGGCGTGCTGACACCCTGATAGTAGCCGCGCGTATCTAGTCAGGCCACGACCGGATGGGCGATGCTACAGGTTATACCAGATACCTCGGGTTTCCCCAAGGCGGACCTGCTGGACCCCCAGTTTGGACCAACACTCATGTGGAGCACTGGCCCGGGGTTGTTAATTAAGATCACTTGATAGCTAGTCCCTATGCAAGTTTTAGTTATTAGGCAAAAGGGGTACCAATGTTGGGACTTGCTGGAAAAGCTTTAGCGCTAAGCGGGTTATCAAGGGGGGGCCATAAACCCCAACCGTGTTAGGGACGCATAATCAAGGAACATAACACCGGTTTATACGGTTCCTAGGGCGGCATGAGTGGAACAAAACACCATGCAAGAGGCTTAGCCTTCCACCCATTACCAATATATAGATGATTTAGTTTAAGAGTTATATAGTGTGATATCCCAACAATAACTTCAACATGAAGCAAGAATCTTCAAATCTTCTCCTGCAACTAGCAATGCTATAAGAGGGGCTGAGCAAAGCTTACGTAGCCAAATAAAGGTTTGCTAGGTTGGGTGGTTAGACAGATTCATGGTTACAACAGGAGGCTGACAAACAAACACGGGCCTCGAGGCAATAAGCTAAAGAGCAAGACATCTAGCAATAGGCAAAGATAGTAATGATATCTGGGTCAGGTCATCTTGCATGTCGAATCGTCGATGGGATCGTAAGATGGCTCCTCGTACTCAACCTCGGTAGTAACCTCGTTCTCGTGCTCGGTCTCGGCTTCCGGCTCTACTCAACACAAGAACACAACGAGGCACGAAATCAAACAAGGTGCAATGCACAATCAACATGATGCACGTATGATGCATGTATGATGTAATACATGTCAAGGGATGAAGCACACAAGAACAACACAAGACAACAAGTTTAAATGAGGCCGGAATCCACATATAGCGAGTCCGGTAAGTCCTCACTTGCTCATATGGCTTGCTGTAGCTTAGTTGTGACGCCCGAAGACCGATGCCCCAGAAGATTCCAGATGTTCCGGGTTTCGTCGTGTGTTTTATTTGTGCTTGCTCTTTTTATTTTGCATTGCATCATGTCATCATGCCATCGTGTCTTTTAATTTTAAAACTCAACTAAATAAATTGTGTGGATCTTCGATCCATTTAAATCGAGGGATATTCACATGGTGATTTCTCTTTATAACCTATACAAAGCCTCTCAATATTTAGAGAGCTATATTAAATTATTCCATTATTATGGAACTCACCATAACAAGCTTGCATCTTAATTCCTTCTTGTTTTTAAATCTTTTAAATCCTCCATCTTCTCCAAATATTTCATCCTATAGTTGTGGAGCTTTGATATATCAAAGTAGCCACATGCTAGTTGTTAGTTCAATTCCTATTTATTTGGCTCTTCCAAATAAATATTTTGCTTCTCTGTTTTTTTAATTGGTAGAGGAGACCCTTTTTTATTTTAATCTAGGCTGGCCCATCTCTCCTTTTTATTTTATTTTGTTTCTTGGTGTTTTAGCCCAGCCAATCTGG
>LR738713.1:124691012-124706793 GCA_902687465.1 Secale cereale | reverse complement strand
TAACCCTCTAACCTAGCCCACTCTAATCCCTCTCCCTCTCATCCCTTTCCCACGCCGCCACCGCACACAGGATCGCTCATCCCGAGCCTCTTCCCTCCGCTTCGATCTCCTCTTCCCTCGTCCTCCCCCACGCCGCGCAGCTACCCCCGACCGCGATCGCCATCTCCCTCCATTGCTCCTGACCTCGTCCTCCCAGCGCCCCCTCTCCGACGCGCCGCGCCCGCGCCTCGTCTCCGTCCAGCGCCGCCATCCCGCCTCTTCCTCCCTCTGCTTCGCCTCTGGCCCCGCAGGAATGACCGCACCGGGCAGCGCCGCGCCGGCCACCTCCTCCCCACGGCCGCGCCGCCTCGTCTGTGCCTCCAGCGGCTGCGGTCGCCGATGCCAAGAGACTGCCTCCGTCGCTCCGTATGGGCCGCCCTGGCCTTCGCCCTGCTCGGCCCGAGCTCTGCCTCCTCCCTCCAGCGCCAAGATCACCACCGCGCCCGACCCCTTGGCGCCATGTATGCGTCGTTCGCCGGCCTCCCCTAGCTGTTGGCGGCGCCGCCGCTTGCTGCCTCGACCACCTCATTGCCTTGCTGCTACCCACAAGGGGGCCAACTCCGATGGCCTCATTCGTTCTCCCGCCTCTGCTTCCTTCTGTCGCCCTGCCGTTGTTGCAAGATGAACTGGAAACCTTGCTGCCCCTTGTCGTTTCCAAGTTCAAAACGAGGGACCCAAGTATGTCAAGTACCAGGACGTCCATGACCCCTCAAGTTCATCTACGTGTACGACTACCTTCGGTGAAGACCCGTGTACGACTACCCTCGAAGAACCATGGATGCGCCAAGTACCCCTTCGGACCGAAGCCCCAAGTACCACTACGTGCATGTACCACTATCGTCACCCCGAGGACGTTCGATTCGTCAAGTACCTCTCCGAGATGAAACGAGAACGACTACATCCACTTCCGTCGACCCTCGAAGACCCATGGATGTCAAGTTCCGCTACCGATGCCCCGAACGAACTACGAACCGCGTGTACAACTACTTCCCTCGACGTCTCGAACCCCTTCGAAAACACACGCTCTGAAGGTATACCGCGAGACGACACCCGAGAATGTTGCTTCTTGTATGAGTTGCGCCTTATGTTTGTACCGTGCCCGAATCGTCGCTTGAGACGTTCCTTCTTGTTGCCATGCCATTGTCCCATGGGAACCCGGAAACTGGGAGCACCCCATCTCTTTTGCATGTCACGCTCTCCTTTATCTTTTGCACCGGACTCTCAACGAGCTACCGGAACCGATATGTTGCGTGGCATCATTTTCGGATTCGTCGCCGTGGCCCTTTCTTTCCACCACGGTGACAAATACTTCACATCTCTTCATATTAACTTTTAATTAAAATTGCATAAAACTTGATCATGTCATCCACATCATGATAAAAACCTTTGAATGTTAAATTGTTGTTGCTTTAATAATTGCTAATTTGGTCATGGGGATTTTCCGGAATTGTTGTTGTTATTTCCGGCCTCATTTAAAATGACTAGATAGTGTAGTTTTACTTTGCTTCACCTCTTGCCATGTTTAATAAAACCATTTAATCTTGTCTTGTAGATAAACAAGAGTCAACTAAATAAATAAAATGGGGTGTTTCGTCAATATGCAACTCGTTGCATATTGAGCTCCACTTAACTTGTAGTATTGTTTGTGCACTTTGTCATGCCATGCATATCTACACCGGACATGCATCATACTTGATTGAGCATTATGCCATGGTTATGATACGTGTGTTTACCTTGTTGTTTGTCTTCTTTCCGGTATGCTCTTCTCGTTAGCTTCGGTTTCGTTCCGGAGTTGTGAGGTTTTGTTCGACTACTTCATGGACTTGTTCTTCTTCCTTGCGGAATCCCATGCAAGATGACCATACCCTTGGATACATTTACTATCATTGCCATGCTTAGTTGTCTCGATGCTATCGTTATATGTCGCGCTACCCATCATTTATGCCAGCCTCTCCTTGTTGCCATGAAACCTCTAACCTTTGACACCTTCCTAGCAAACCATTGTTTGGCTATGTTACTCGCTTGCTCAACCCCTCTTATAGCGTTGTTAGTTGCAGGTGAAGATTAAGATTGTTCCATGTTGGAACTTGTTGTTGGAATATCACAATATCTATTATTATTATTAACACACCTATATATTGGGCATGGGTGGAAGGCTTGGCCTTTTGCTTGGTGTTTTGTTCCACTCATGCCACCTTAGGCGCCGATAAACCAGCATTATGTTCCTTGATTTTGCGTTCCTTACACGGTTGGGTATATGGGGACCCCTTGACACTTCGTCTTTGAATAAAACTCCTCCAGCAAGGCCCAACATTGGTTTTAATTTGCCTCATTATAACAACTTAATTAATTAATTAAATTTGCATAGGGGGTCGCGCTCTCGAGATTCTTTCTACATAGCAGGGGGGGCCGTGCTGATGGTGTTGGTCCCAAACGGGGAACCTGCGGGGCCACCTGGGGGAAACCCGAGGGCTGGTTTTACTCATAGCTTTGCCCATCCGGACGTGGCCTGAAACGAGATACGTGCGGCTACTATCAGGGTGTCGGCACGCCGGGAGGTCTTGCTGGACTTGTTTTACCATTGTCGAAATGTCTTGTGCACTGGGATTCCGAGCCTGATCGGATTGTCCCTAAGATAAGGGGTAATATTATTATTACTTCTGCTGATCGTGGGAGCTTGTGATGGGCTAAGTTGGGACACCCTTGCAGGGTTATGATCTTTCGAAAGCCGTGCCCACGGTTATGTGGCAGATTGTAATTTGTTAATGTCCGGTTGTAGAAAACATGACAGAGGATCCAAAGTAAAACACACAACTGTGTGAGTAACCGTGACTGTCTCTTTTCACTTTGGGAAGAGAACAAGGTGGGGTTATGTTTGGCTCGTAGGTAGTTCTGGATCTTTAGCGATCATTACTAGTTTGCGACCATTTGCGTAGATGCTCATCTTATTCTTGTACTCGTAAGCTAGCCACCATATTATGCTTAGCCGCTGCTGCAACCTCACCACTACCCTCTTCCATACCCATAAAGCTTTGCTAGTCTTGATACCCATGGTTATGGGATTGCTGAGTCCTCGTGGCTCACAGATACTACAACACCAGATACAGGTACTGCTGAGATCAGCGTAGGAGTTGGTCCAAGAACTTCAGTGGGAGTCCGAAGAAGAGAGTGGCAGTATGTATGTGACGTTTTCGACGATCAGTAGTGGTTCATACTAGGGGCGATCGGACCTCGTATTGTTTTATTTATGGTATCTTTCATTTGGATCTTCGTCCGTAGTCGGACTGTGATGTTATTTGGATGATGATTTGCTTATGTAATGTATTGTGTGACGTGGCGAGTGTAAGCCAACTACTCGTTTGCAATTTCACCCCTATTTTTACATGAGTCATGCAAATATACCATACTTGAGATCATTCTAGTATGAGCTTATACCTTTAAGTCGTGCCTCGACACGTAGGAGGTATAATCTCATACTGGACATTACAAGTGTGTATGTGTTGAACCGTTGCTCCGTTTTGAGCGTGCCCTATATGAAACTTGTGTGATTTTGCATGTAGAAGCATAATATCATGTTGTTTTCATGTTTGGAGTGTGTTTGCTTGATGTTTGGGTGCATCTTGCATCGATGCCATGCTTGTTTTGTTTTGCTCATATCTTCTAGGTCGTATCTCCGAATTAAACAAACTTCGTATGTAACTTGACTAGAATTTCGAGTAGATCATCATGGTGCATGTTAACTTGCTGTTTAACAACTTTAACTTAATGTTTGTTCAGATCTGGACCAATGTCGAAATGTGCATATGAGGACTTACCGGAATTGTATATGTTGTTTCCGGCCTCATTTAAACTTGTTGGTTTGTGTTGTTCTTGTGTGCTTCATCCCTTGCCATGAAATGCATCATATAGACTTGTCTTGCATCATACTTAGTTGAGCTTCTTTTCGTGTTCTTGTGTGGTATGTTTACCGTGTTGCTTGCTTCTTCTCGTTAGTGTTTTCTCCGTTGCGATCGTGAGGATTCGTTCGTCTACACGTGGTTCGTCTTCAAGGCTTCTTCTTCGTCTTCTTCATGGATCCATTCTTCTTCCTTGCGGGATCTCAAGTAAGATGACCATCACCTTGGATATCTTTACTATCATTGCTATGCTAGATGTCTCGATGCTATCGTTATATGTCGCGCTACCCATCTTTTATTGTCAGCCCCTCTCCTTGTTGCCATGAAGCCTCTAACCTTTGACACCTTCCCGGCAAAACCGTTGTTTGGCTATGTTACCCGCTTGCTCAGCCCCTCTTATAGCGTTGTTAGTTGCAGGTGAAGATGAAGTTTGATCCATGTCGGATCTTGGTGTTGGAATATCACAATATTTATTATTATTATTAACACACCTATATACTTGGCAATGGGTGGAAGGCTTGGCCTTTTGCTCGGTGTTTTGTTCCACTCATGCCACCTTAGGAGCCGATAAACCGGCGTTATGTTCCTTGATTTTGCGTTCCTTACACGGTTGGGTATATGGGGGCCCCTTGACGGTTCGTCTTTGAATAAAACTCCTCCAGCAAGGCCGAACTTTGGTTTTAATTTGCTCATAATAAAAACTTCATTAATTAATTAATTGCATAGGGAGTTAGCGCTACCCGAGGATTCTTCTACATACAGGGGGGCCAGTGCTGATGGTGTTGGTCCCAACCGGGGGTCCTGCGGGGCCACCACGGGGAAACTCGAGGTTTGATTTTACCTGTAGCATCACCCATCCGGTCGTGGCCTGAGACGAGATACACGCGGCTACTATCAGGGTGTCGGCACCCTGGGAGGTCTTGTTGGACTTGTTTTACCATTGTCGAAATGTCTTGTGCACCGGGATTCCGAGCCTGATCGGATTGTCCCTAGATAGGGGTAATATTATTATTACTTCTGTTGATCGTGAGAGCTTGTGATGGGCTAAGTTGGGACACCCCTGCAGGGTTATGATCTTTCGAAAGCCGTGCCCGCGGTTATGTGGCAGATTGGAATTTATTAATGTCCGGTTGTAGAAAACATGACAGAGGATCCGAAGTAAAACACACAACTGTGTGAGTAACCGTGACTATCTCTTTTCACTTTGAGAAGAGAACACGATGGGGTTATGTTTGACTCGTAGGTAGTTCAGGATCTTTAGCGATCATTACTAGTGTGCGACCGTTTGCGTAGAAGCTCATCTTATTCTTGTACTCGTAAGTTAGCCACCATACATATGCTTAGCCGCTGCTGCAACCTCGCCACTTTACCTCTTCCTACCCATTAAGCTTTGCTAGTCTTGATACCCATGGTTATGGGATTGCTGAGTCCCTGTGGCTCACAGATACTACAACAATAGTGGCAGGTGCAGGTTGCCGATGACTTGACGCGAGAGTGATGTCCTTTGCGTTGGAGTTCTTTCTTCTTCTTCTTCTTCGGTCTTGGGTTAGGTTCTGGGTCGGCAGCCTGGGATAGCAGATGGATGTCGTTGTGCTTTTCATGTTTGCATCCGTAGTCGGATGCCTTGTATTGATGATGTTGTATTCATGTGACTTGTATGTATTGTTGTATCCCCATGTATGTATGTAATGGTACGATGTAATGATATCCATCTTGCTAAGCGCTTGAGATGCGGTTGTGCCCCAATCACATATGAGTCACGTGATCGGGATAGAATCGCATCTTGGGCCTGATATTACCTCCATAAAGAGGGCCCGAACCTTGGTAAACATCGTGTCCCAGCGTCTCTTGTTACCACCAATCCTTAGACTCACAGCTTGGGCCCCCCTACCCGAGATCTGCCGATTTTGACACCGACAGTCTCCTCGACCAGCTTACTGATTCATCGAGGAGCTGATCTCTTTGTGTCTTGGTCTGGCACTTGGTGCTGCAAACTTTCCCTCGAGCATGTGCACAGTTTGGTGCAACTGGCCCAATATCTGTTGCACCGACATGAGGGAGTCCAGGATAAAGGGGTCCTCGGGCCATCGGTCTATTGCCTATGGGCCGGACTGAAGGGCTATTGTGAAACCAAACTAGAGCGTAACTCATGACCGGATAAAGATCTTCGGAGCCGTGGTGTGCCCTCCAAGTCAAGATCAGGAATGATCTTTCCTTCATTGCGACCGACCTTATGTAACCCTAACCCTAACAGTGTCTATATAAGCCGAAGGGTTTTTAGTCTTTAGGGCTAGAGCAACATCCAACACCCCATCAACCTAGGGTTTAGCTCGCCTGATCTCGAGGTAGATCGACTATGTAACCATATCATACACATTGAATACAATCAAGCAGGACGTAGGGTTTTACCTCCTAGAGAGGGCCCGAACCTGGCTAAACATTGTGTTGTTCGTCCCTTGTTCCCCATCGATCCTAGACCCACAGCTTGGGACCCCCTATCTGAGATCCACCAGTTTTGACACCGACATCTGGTACACAACATGGCATACATAATAGAGCCTATGGCTGAGGCATAGGGAATGACTTTCATCCTTTCTCTTTCTTCTGTCGCGGTCGAGCTTTGAGTCTTACTCAATTTCACACCTAGCATTACAGGCAAGAACCCTTTCTTTGATTGATCCATTTTGTACTTCGTGAAACCTTTGTCAAGGTATGTGCTTTGTGAAAGTACTATTGGGGTTCTTGATCTATCTTTACAGATGTCGGTGTACAAAAAGAGGGGTACACTTTTTGTACCCCTATGACTGTGCACGGGCAGTCTGAGCCACGGGCACCACCACACCAAGCACGACAAGGGAGGTGAGCCAGGTTAAGACCGAAGCTTGATGGAGACTGAAGCCCAAAGCCAAGACCACAAAGAGCAAAGGGACGAAGCGGATTCCCCCGGCAAGGTCCTTGCCGGGAGCCAGTTTCAGCAGCCCCGGCAAGATCCTTGCCGGGGGCGGCTTTAGCAGCCCCGGCAAGACCCTTGCCGCGGCGACTCGCCCCATGCCTACGGAGCGGATCACCCTTGAGTCCACTGCCCCCATGGGGCAAGGATTCGGGAGACATCCTGTCGGGGCCGGATTTCGGGAACACAATATTCCAGAAATTAACCCCTAGTGTCATCACCAGCCCAGGATTACTGTTACTGGTGGACACATCCTTGTTACAGATTACCAAGCATTTACAAGAATTTGATACAAGACCATAACGGTCTACTGATATAACAATGACTTCGGTGGTGGATGAAGAAATTGGCTTGCGGATCTCCACATCGATGGGGCTCCATTCCAACAGGAACAGCTGACCCGGATAACTCCTATCTCGCGTGGTTGTACTCCTAGGCCTCGCACGGACGTCACTGTGGTACTCCTTGTAGAACCCCTAACCTGGCCAAGTAAATAGCCAGGGACAAGCCTGTGAGTACGTTTGAATGTACTCGCAAACATCATGGACAAATGATATAACAAATGCAGCAAAACAATTATATGGTCATGGTGAATTAAACTATATGCACATGCTCATGATATACTTATATTAAATGCATGCTGACAGGAATTAAAACATGGCATGATGAATAATATTTAGTGCAGAAAATAAATATTAGCATCAATAAAATATAAAAGGAATGCCGATCGGGTATCAAGTGACACCACGGTCGGTCTTTGAAAAGAAATGCCAGTCGGGTGTCTAAAAGAGAAATCGGACGATACCATCCGAGAACTCAGGCGACGCCACGAAAGGACTTGAAAAGGAATGCCAGTCGGGTGTCCACAAGAGTAGTGGCGTGATAAACCGCCTGACACTCGAGGGACGCCACAGAAAGGACTTGAAAATAACGGCGAGTGTCCGGGGTAGTCTGGCCAGCCCCTGAGACACTCTGGAAAGTAAAATAAGAGCAGGGGGTTAGTTCACAAATATAATCACATCATCAAATATACTAATGGTAACACCAGTAGCAACAATAGTTATCCTGCAAAATAACCATGCTCAAATTAAATTATTTCCTCCGGAGACCGACTCTAAGACCGACACTTGACCAACCCAGACTGTAATCCTTAACCGCGGACACGGCTATTCGAATAGGTTTAAACTCTGCAGAGGATGTACTCTTTACCCACAAGTATAGGATTTCCTTAATCAGCATCGGGACACTGACTAATTCCCATTATGGTCTTTGGGTTGAAAACACACCTAACCAGCACACACCAGCTTAACTTTTCTGCTGCCAGGAGTCACCCAAAACAACAGTTAAGTAAAACTCTAAGTCGGAGAGGCTACAACCTCCATGAGCATGGGATCACTATTCAAACGCGCGGATTACAAGGGTACACTCCCTCTCGGCTACAACCGGAAACACCCATGCCCCCTGACCTGATGACTGGATTTAGTCCAGGGCCCTGGAAACCCTCATCATGGCCCTCTGTACGGTGTGTGCATGGAAAGGGGTTAACAACTTACTAAACCATACCTTACCCGAGGCAGGGACAAGTGGTAGCACGGAACAAGTATGGGGGTTACCGGAACAAGACTCGATCTACGGTCGACTCAGGAGGCTTATGTTTCCTGCGGTGGTTAGCACAACAAAAAATATTCTTTCAACCATATCATCAGGACAGGGCCACAACCCTTGCCTGCTTCCACATATATTCCATGACACCACCGTGTCAAATATGGCCCGTGCCCACCGGCACGTCCAAAGCAGGAGTACACTCCTGGGCTCTCATAACTTATGCATAATAGAACTAGAGTAGAATGCATGCAAGAGAAAAATATGCTCATGATCCTGCATGCACTACTAGCAACATGCAATTTAATTGAATTCAACATAGTCATGTTTATGTTATTCTAGCAAATAGTTCACTACGCAGTCATCATATCGAGTGTTCAAGATGCTTGCCTTGAGTATGCAAAAATACGGGGTGCACTCCAAGGTTTTTGAAATAAACATCTTCCCTTCATTTCCTATTTCAAAAATATTTGAATTACCACATATAGCAAAGTAGTGATAAAAAGTTGATTGGAAAATTATGAAATAACTATTAAAATAAACTAGACCAAATTTTGGGAATAACAGAAAAAGAATTATATTATTTGGAGTTCATGTGATTTACTATGGATTTATTAATCTGGAAGGAATAAAGAATTTGGACTATTTAATGGATCCAGTAGAGACAGAGTATAGGAAAAAATGTTCACCTAGTCTGGAAAAATATAGCATGTTTTTAGGAGTCTACAGAAATTGGAATCATTGAATTTGGATGTGATTTGGTGGTTATGGGGATATTTGAAAAAGTGCTGGAAGGAATAAAGAAAAGGATCGAAGCGCGCCCTGAGCGCTGTTTAACTTCACGGCCCCACTGGGCCGAGCCCAATCGCCCAGCCGCTCGGGGGGGCCGCGCAGGCGTGACTTCCAGTCACTGACGGTGGGCCCCGCCTGTCGGGTTCGTCTTTCACCTCTCGCGCGCGCCCGAACAGGACAGAGGCGAGCTCCGGCGTTCGCCGCCGGCAAACGACGGCGCCCCACGGTGAGCCGAGCCCATCGTTGGGTCGAGGAGGCCGAGGCGGTCCCGCCGGTGGCTTGCATGGCCGGCGGGAGGCCCTATCTCGCCGGCGACGAAGATCCCCGAGAGTCTCCGGCGGACACGAATTGGGCGTTTCGCCCACGGTGGTTCCCGAGCTAAAATAAGAGGTGGGATGGATTCATGGGGTAAGGGGGAAGCTGTCGGTGAAGAGATTGGAGGTGGGGAGGCTGTGTTCTTGTCGGAACCATTGGAGGGGTGGCGGTGGCCGTGGTTGTCGGGGACGGAGAAGACGACCGTCTCCGGTCGTTTTGCTTGCTCGGGAAGGCTGGTGGGGTCGGGAGAGTGGCCGTCCTCAGTGCAGCGGCCCAAGGGGGGCTTTTATAGGCGGGAGCGGCCGTGCCCGTGATTTCCAGAGACAAGCCGAGGTGGCGGTGGCCATTAATGGAGAAACGCGGACGGTGGCGAGTAGGCGTGGCCGGCGCGGTTAGGTGAGGGCGGGGTCCCTGCGAATTAGAGGCGGGGTTGTGCTGGCGGCCTCGGAGCGGAGCCAGGTGCCCCGGGTGGCGCCGTCCACGGTATGCCGCGGCGGCGGCCATTTATGGCGGCGGGTGAGGCCGGTGGCGAGGTGGCGGGGTTCTGTGGGGACGGCGGCCGTCCATATTGATGCCAGGGGGGGCCAGTTGACTCAGGAGAAGCCGCGTGTCCCGGAGGTGGCGTGGCGGAGACGGTTTTTGTCGGGCGGCAAGGAACGGAGGCGATGGACGGTGGAGGGTGGCGCTAGGGGACGGGGAAAGGTGTCGGTAAGCTTCGGGGTGGTCGGGCTGATCCAGTGATGAACTAAGGCGAGCGTGGGGAACAATAAAGGGCAGCAGCAGGTCGATGCCAGGGCCTGCAGTCCCGGCGCTCTGGCCACGCTCTCTGCACGCACCCAGCGTGCTCGACAGAATGCCTGGGCATCCTAGGGTGCTCCAATTGAGCTGATTCTTTGGCAGGGTGTTAACATTGGATGTTATAGGAGTGATGGACATGATGTTTAGGCCAGAAGGTAAAGTCTCTAATGTAGTTAGGGACGGGGCACATATTTGGTCATGCACATGACCTGTTTGACAAAATGATAGAGCCCTCTAGGGAAGCTTGTTGGAAGTGGGATTTGGCAGTATAGTGTCTCTTTAGATGGTAGAGATGGTGGTGAAGTTAGTTTGTTAAAAGAGAAAACTTGCTAATGCAAGTTTTACTGAAATTCAGTTTTAGACAGAAACTTCAGAGGGGTTTTTGGTGGACTTATAAAATTCAAATGGAGCTGATCTCTTGGAGTTAAGAGTTTGGTAGTAGGAACTAGAAGATGGCCAAGTGTCAAAATCTTTAGAGCAAGGAAAAATGGGGTTGCAGTAGAAACCTAGAAAATGGGCAGAAATAGAAAAGAGGATGATTCACTCAAAATTTTCAAAGGGAAGGAATGGGTTTTTGCAGAAAGGTGATCCATAGGCATCACATGACTCCTCAAAATTTTGGTGGAATTTTTAGAGAATTATTTAAAATAGCTGTAGTGCAAATAGAAGCATATGAAGAAAAGAAAAAACTATTAAAAGAATTTTCTATGGAAATAATTCTTATTATTATTAAACAAGTAATGAAATGTTTCAGATGATTATCAGAGCCCACAAAATACTGCAAAAAAATTTCTATATGGAGGGAAGAAACAGAAACAAAAGGTTCTAAAAACACTAAAGATCTTTTTGTAAATCAAAAATTTTTGTTTCTAGAAAATTTTATTTAAAGAAAAAGTAATTAAATTTTTGGGGTGTTACAAACTCTAACCCCCTTAAGAAAAATCTCGTCCTCGAGATTTGTTAGGGTAGTTATTAAAAATTTAGCCCACCCTTTCTGAGGAGATTCTGCTGAGCAAAAACAAACAAAGCTGAAACCTAGCTCGATACTATTGGCGTAGGGCTACTGATAATTGGTGCAACCACAGTGTGTTCTACTGTTATGACAAATTTGGGATAAGTATAATTTCTAATCCCAAATTTGCTCGTCGCACTCCAACGCACAGTGCTCTCTTTGGCTGACAGGTGGGTCCAGGACCCACTGTCAGTCTCTTCGCCTTCCTCTTCCTCCGGCTCTTCTTCTTCCTCTCTCTCTCGCGCGTGCTCACCGCACTATCTGCTGCTATGGCGTCTAGCGCGTAGGGTATCTAGGGTCGTACCGTGGTAGTGTGCGGCGTGCTGTCACTGGCAGCGTGCACTCACCTCGCGGGCCAGTGCCCTGTCGGCACTGCTCGCGGATTCGTCTCCGAACACCGGCGATCGAGCGACGAGTGGCGCTGGTGGACTACGCTCACCGTGCACCGAGCTCGGGCTATAAAACGGTCACGGTTTTCTTCTCCTGCCTCGCACTTCACCTCACTTCTCCTCCTTCTTCTCCTTCTCCTTCTGGCCGAAGGAGCTCAAGACGAGGCATCAATGGAGGACGTGGGATCGGAGCTGATCACGATCCTTCTGGCCGGTATGCTGGCAGCATTGATCGGCTCCTCGCTTCTACTGTGTGTGATGATCTTCGACGATCGCCGTGATGCTGCTGCTCGGGTGGTGGCTCTCCGAGGCGGTGGTGATCATCGGGACTAGGTAGCAGTGTCTGGTGCGTGAGAGAGTGTATGTGTGCTCGGCAGTGGGTTCTGTAAAAACCCACGAGTTTTTCTTCGGAAAAACTCTGGTGTGATGGGAGTGATCGAGTCGGTGTATTGGGTGCTGTCTGTGTGTGTGTGGGTGTGTGAGTTGCACTTAGTGCAGCTAGCAGAGCAGGTGTGGTCTTGTGCGAGATGCCGTGATGGCACGCGACTTGAATCTATGGTGATAAAGTCTTGTGAAGAAGGTCCTTAAGAAATCTTTCCTCTAAGTGTAGGTAAATCATCCTGATACATAAAATATCAGGTAGGTAGATCCTGGTGAAAACAAGAAGTGTGATAGTAATGGGCACGGTGCTTAGGGGGTGTTAGTAGCTGGGTTGGAGCAGGGCTTTCTTTATAGGTAGCAGAGTCCTCCGTCACATGCTTGTGGATGGGACAACTCAGATATCGGCCGCAGGCACATGCCTTACAGGTCGACTGCTAGGTTTGGCACCAACTATCAAAAGTTGTCGGCTGGCCAGTGTGTAGGCTTATCGGATGAGATAGGCTTGTCTGTGTACAGGAAAAGTTATGGATGGTGTGGAAACCTAGGGATAGTGACCAGGCTAGGATAGGATTAGCCAATGGTCAGCCTGGCTCTGATACCAAGTCTGTCGGGGCCGGATTTCGGGAACACAATATTCCAGAAATTAACCCCTAGTGTCATCACCAGCCCAGGATTACTGTTACTGGTGGACACATCCTTGTTACAGATTACCAAGCATTTACAAGAATTTGATACAAGACCATAACGGTCTACTGATATAACAATGACTTCGGTGGTGGATGAAGAAATTGGCTTGCGGATCTCCACATCGATGGGGCTCCATTCCAACAGGAACAGCTGACCCGGATAACTCCTATCTCGCGTGGTTGTACTCCTAGGCCTCGCACGGACGTCACTGTGGTACTCCTTGTAGAACCCCTAACCTGGCCAAGTAAATAGCCAGGGACAAGCCTGTGAGTACGTTTGAATGTACTCGCAAACATCATGGACAAATGATATAACAAATGCAGCAAAACAATTATATGGTCATGGTGAATTAAACTATATGCACATGCTCATGATATACTTATATTAAATGCATGCTGACAGGAATTAAAACATGGCATGATGAATAATATTTAGTGCAGAAAATAAATATTAGCATCAATAAAATATAAAAGGAATGCCGATCGGGTATCAAGTGACACCACGGTCGGTCTTTGAAAAGAAATGCCAGTCGGGTGTCTAAAAGAGAAATCGGACGATACCATCCGAGAACTCAGGCGACGCCACGAAAGGACTTGAAAAGGAATGCCAGTCGGGTGTCCACAAGAGTAGTGGCGTGATAAACCGCCTGACACTCGAGGGACGCCACAGAAAGGACTTGAAAATAACGGCGAGTGTCCGGGGTAGTCTGGCCAGCCCCTGAGACACTCTGGAAAGTAAAATAAGAGCAGGGGGTTAGTTCACAAATATAATCACATCATCAAATATACTAATGGTAACACCAGTAGCAACAATAGTTATCCTGCAAAATAACCATGCTCAAATTAAATTATTTCCTCCGGAGACCGACTCTAAGACCGACACTTGACCAACCCAGACTGTAATCCTTAACCGCGGACACGGCTATTCGAATAGGTTTAAACTCTGCAGAGGATGTACTCTTTACCCACAAGTATAGGATTTCCTTAATCAGCATCGGGACACTGACTAATTCCCATTATGGTCTTTGGGTTGAAAACACACCTAACCAGCACACACCAGCTTAACTTTTCTGCTGCCAGGAGTCACCCAAAACAACAGTTAAGTAAAACTCTAAGTCGGAGAGGCTACAACCTCCATGAGCATGGGATCACTATTCAAACGCGCGGATTACAAGGGTACACTCCCTCTCGGCTACAACCGGAAACACCCATGCCCCCTGACCTGATGACTGGATTTAGTCCAGGGCCCTGGAAACCCTCATCATGGCCCTCTGTACGGTGTGTGCATGGAAAGGGGTTAACAACTTACTAAACCATACCTTACCCGAGGCAGGGACAAGTGGTAGCACGGAACAAGTATGGGGGTTACCGGAACAAGACTCGATCTACGGTCGACTCAGGAGGCTTATGTTTCCTGCGGTGGTTAGCACAACAAAAAATATTCTTTCAACCATATCATCAGGACAGGGCCACAACCCTTGCCTGCTTCCACATATATTCCATGACACCACCGTGTCAAATATGGCCCGTGCCCACCGGCACGTCCAAAGCAGGAGTACACTCCTGGGCTCTCATAACTTATGCATAATAGAACTAGAGTAGAATGCATGCAAGAGAAAAATATGCTCATGATCCTGCATGCACTACTAGCAACATGCAATTTAATTGAATTCAACATAGTCATGTTTATGTTATTCTAGCAAATAGTTCACTACGCAGTCATCATATCAAGTGTTCAAGATGCTTGCCTTGAGTATGCAAAAATACGGGGTGCACTCCAAGGTTTTTGAAATAAACATCTTCCCTTCATTTCCTATTTCAAAAATATTTGAATTACCACATATAGCAAAGTAGTGATAAAAAGTTGATTGGAAAATTATGAAATAACTATTAAAATAAACTAGACCAAATTTTGGGAATAACAGAAAAAGAATTATATTATTTGGAGTTCATGTGATTTACTATGGATTTATTAATCTGGAAGGAATAAAGAATTTGGACTATTTAATGGATCCAGTAGAGACAGAGTATAGGAAAAAATGTTCACCTAGTCTGGAAAAATATAGCATGTTTTTAGGAGTCTACAGAAATTGGAATCATTGAATTTGGATGTGATTTGGTGGTTATGGGGATATTTGAAAAAGTGCTGGAAGGAATAAAGAAAAGGATCGAAGCGCGCCCTGAGCGCTGTTTAACTTCACGGCCCCACTGGGCCGAGCCCAATCGCCCAGCCGCTCGGGGGGGCCGCGCAGGCGTGACTTCCAGTCACTGACGGTGGGCCCCGCCTGTCGGGTTCGTCTTTCACCTCTCGCGCGCGCCCGAACAGGACAGAGGCGAGCTCCGGCGTTCGCCGCCGGCAAACGACGGCGCCCCACGGTGAGCCGAGCCCATCGTTGGGTCGAGGAGGCCGAGGCGGTCCCGCCGGTGGCTTGCATGGCCGGCGGGAGGCCCTATCTCGCCGGCGACGAAGATCCCCGAGAGTCTCCGGCGGACACGAATTGGGCGTTTCGCCCACGGTGGTTCCCGAGCTAAAATAAGAGGTGGGATGGATTCATGGGGTAAGGGGGAAGCTGTCGGTGAAGAGATTGGAGGTGGGGAGGCTGTGTTCTTGTCGGAACCATTGGAGGGGTGGCGGTGGCCGTGGTTGTCGGGGACGGAGAAGACGACCGTCTCCGGTCGTTTTGCTTGCTCGGGAAGGCTGGTGGGGTCGGGAGAGTGGCCGTCCTCAGTGCAGCGGCCCAAGGGGGGCTTTTATAGGCGGGAGCGGCCGTGCCCGTGATTTCCAGAGACAAGCCGAGGTGGCGGTGGCCATTAATGGAGAAACGCGGACGGTGGCGAGTAGGCGTGGCCGGCGCGGTTAGGTGAGGGCGGGGTCCCTGCGAATTAGAGGCGGGGTTGTGCTGGCGGCCTCGGAGCGGAGC
>LR738713.1:124631357-124688978 GCA_902687465.1 Secale cereale | reverse complement strand
TTTAGGCCAGAAGGTAAAGTCTCTAATGTAGTTAGGGACGGGGCACATATTTGGTCATGCACATGACCTGTTTGACAAAATGATAGAGCCCTCTAGGGAAGCTTGTTGGAAGTGGGATTTGGCAGTATAGTGTCTCTTTAGATGGTAGAGATGGTGGTGAAGTTAGTTTGTTAAAAGAGAAAACTTGCTAATGCAAGTTTTACTGAAATTCAGTTTTAGACAGAAACTTCAGAGGGGTTTTTGGTGGACTTATAAAATTCAAATGGAGCTGATCTCTTGGAGTTAAGAGTTTGGTAGTAGGAACTAGAAGATGGCCAAGTGTCAAAATCTTTAGAGCAAGGAAAAATGGGGTTGCAGTAGAAACCTAGAAAATGGGCAGAAATAGAAAAGAGGATGATTCACTCAAAATTTTCAAAGGGAAGGAATGGGTTTTTGCAGAAAGGTGATCCATAGGCATCACATGACTCCTCAAAATTTTGGTGGAATTTTTAGAGAATTATTTAAAATAGCTGTAGTGCAAATAGAAGCATATGAAGAAAAGAAAAAACTATTAAAAGAATTTTCTATGGAAATAATTCTTATTATTATTAAACAAGTAATGAAATGTTTCAGATGATTATCAGAGCCCACAAAATACTGCAAAAAAATTTCTATATGGAGGGAAGAAACAGAAACAAAAGGTTCTAAAAACACTAAAGATCTTTTTGTAAATCAAAAATTTTTGTTTCTAGAAAATTTTATTTAAAGAAAAAGTAATTAAATTTTTGGGGTGTTACACATCCCCGTAGTGGCATGCAGATCTTTGTGAAGACATTCAAGACCAGATACACGCTAAGAAGACGGCGACCCTTGGCGGGATCCCAGCCAAGGAAGACCACAAGACCTCCGGCAAGCATCTTGCTGGGGATGACAGCGGGCGCCGCGGCAAGACCCTTGTCGGGGCCCCGGCAAGGCCCTTGCCGAGGACACCCGCAGGGCCACCATCAGGCCCACGCCAGCTAAGCATCCACCGCCCCATGCAGCTGCCGACCCAACCAGCTGGGCAGACACCTGCGTGGCAACATGCAGATCTTCGTGAAGACCCACCATTGCGCCACCTCAGCTGCCTGCCTGCCTACATGGCATCTCAGGCATCGTTGGCCAGGGCGCGTGTCGACACAAGAAGGAGCAGCGACGGACAAGACGGATGTCTCCCCCGTCCCCGATAAAGCAAGGACACCTAAGCAAGACGCATTAAATGTGCCTTGTCATGTAATGCGAGGGATAACCTCGCATCACTGTACCCTTTCCACCTCCTGTGTGCCACTGTAGCGACCCCTTTTCACTATAAAAGGAGGCCCGAGGCGACCAGGAGGAGGATTCGGCTTTTTGGAGCTCCTCAGGCCCCGTAGCTAGCTGAAGAACGCAAACATATAATCCACCAAAGCAGGAGTAGGGTTTTACGCATCCTCGCGGCCCGAACCTGGGTAAAGGAACCGTGTGCTATCTGTTTGATCTGCTCTTCTCTCAACCCCGCGCCCCGCAACCGTAGTAGGGATTCTTGTGATCCCATAGGTGTCGTTTCCAATACCCCGGCATCTTTGGCGCGCCAGGTAGGGGGTGCAGTTGTGAGAATCGGCTCTAGCAGTTAGCCCAGCACTCCTTCGTCTTCGTGGCTCTTTGATAAGGAAGGAGGCCGGAAGATCAGCACTCGAGCGGCTACAAATAGAAGCTAAGTTACATTGAACCCTGGATGTTTCCATCCTATTATTTAAAGTTATTATCCTCGGAGCTGTCATTCTTTGTGCAAAAAGAAACCTGCACGCAAATGGGGCCCTTCCCGATCGGCAACGCCTTTGCTCTGTTTCGAGTCCACTCAACAGTTCAAACGGATGCGTTGGAAATGGTAGGGTAGCCTTCCGCAATTGGCAAGGTTCTCGACTCTGACTCGAGTCAAACTCGATAGTTCGAGCGGCTGCGTCAGGGGCGGCAAGGTGGCTCACCCGGCAGCACGCTCGCCCGGCAGGCCAATGGGGACCCGTCCCCAAGACGCCGCCTTGGGTTTTTCCGCGCCGGCAAGCCTACCCAGCTAGCGTAGGGTGGACATACAAAGAGGAAACAAACAGGGAAATAACATGCATAATTCCAAAGATATTTCAAAGTTATATTACATCATTGATGCGGTTCTAACTAAAGATAAAATTTGTCTTGGTCATGAACCCGCAGCGGCGAAGAAGACCGGGATGCCTAATCCCGGCGCTGGCCTTCTACCCTCTTGATTTCGTCGATGCAGCTGATGACGGGCTTGATGCGCTCCTTGAGCGCCATGAGGTCAGTACCCTCCGGCAAGCTATCCATCGCGGCTTCGAAGTCGAGGGCGGGATTCCAAAACGCCATCTTGGTGAGGACCTTGGTCATGACCCCCCGGCAAAGTCGCCGGGCCTCCCCGGCGAGCGTGGCCGTTCTGTTGGAGTGAAGATCAGCCAAGGCGCCGAGGACGCCCTCGAAGAACAGGGTTAGCTTGGCATTGACGGTCCCGCTCCACTCAGGGGCATACCTCACGTTTGGCATCCCCATGAGAGCCAACTGCGAGGTGACCCTGCCGGCGATGTCCTCCAGCCGACTGATCCACCTGTTCTCGCCCGCCACATATTCCTGGTGGGAGGCGGCCTCGTCCGCCCGCGGCTGCTTCTCCTCCTCCAGGCTCCTGGTCAAGGTCTCCTCCCGAGCCGAGCTCTCCGACAACATCTTCTCAAGATTCTCCAGCTTTAGCTTGAGATCTCTCATGGAGTCTTGCGCTTCGAAGAGCTCCCCAACCCTGCTGATGGCCGCTCCATGCGCCTTTGCCAAGGCGCAGTTGAGCATGTTCTTCTCGTTGGACAACTTGAGGGCCTGCTCCTTCAGCTCGTCCCGCTCTACCTCCAGCTCCTTCACCTTGCCGGCATGGACCAGAGCCTGGGCATCGAGTGCCTCTTTGTGCCTCTGCCCCAGCTCGCGAGTCCGCCGCTCGACAAGGACCTCGAGCTCCTCATCCTTGCCGCGGAGCGTTGCGGCAAGCTTCGCCTCACGCGCGGAGAGGTCTTCCTCCTGGGAATCCAAGGCGGCTTGATGCTGGTTCCGGGCGGCCTCGGCCGCGGCAGCCAAGCTCGCTGCCTCTTCCTGGGCCTTCTCGACATCAGACATCTTCATAATGAGCTCTGCATCGCGCTTGGCCAATTCTTCCTGGAAGGCCCTCTGCTCCTCGCGGGACTGGTGAAACCAGGTTTGCGCCTCAGCAACGCGCGCCTGGAAGTCCACCTCCGCCTCGTCCACCGTTGCCATCCTGGACTTAACCTTGTCTAGACAGGCACGGTAGAGCGCTTGGAGCTTCCGGAAATTGGCCCCCATAGCGCGGAAGAGCTGCTCTTCTGGGGAACCATCGCCGCCGGCGCCCGGTTCATCGACCACCTCGAGCCCGGTGGCGGCGAGCACCTCACCGTCGAAGACTTCCCCTCCGGCGGGCACTCGGGAACTTGACGCCCCTGCAAGATGGACGAACAGGTCGTCGCCCACCTTCAGGTATCTGCCGGGGCCCGAGGTTGTGGAGGAAGAAGGCTGATCATCAACCGCCTCTTCCTCGGCTGTGGCCTTGCCGGCCTCCTCGGCAAGCTCACCGCTGGCACCCTCGGCAGCATCCTTGGCGGTCTCGTCGGCGCCGGCCACGCCAGCATCCTTGGCGGCCTCCTCAGCGGCGATCCTGTCGGCATCCGCCGCGGCCTCCTCAGCAATGTTCCCGATGACGGCGTCCACATCCTCCATAGCTAAAGGAGGGCCTGGGCAGTAATGGGGACGATGAAGCCAAGAAAAAGAAAAAGGGGAAAGCAGAGACAGAAGACAGGTGACTCACCAGTGCCAGGCTGTGAAGCAGAAGTCCCCTCCCCGCCAGCGTTTGGCGCCGTGGCAGAGCCACCAGCGCCCAAGCTCCCCTCTTCCCCCATGGGTGTGGGCTCCATGCTTGGTGCCCTTGCCGGGGACGCCCCTCGCGGCAGCGTAGTCGATGGGGGTGGTGTGTTGGGGGTAGCCCCCAGCGGCTCCTCCTGCTGTCGCTCCCGTCCTACAAAACCGACAAGGTCAGCACCGTAGCATCGAACACCTACCACATATCGAGCAAGAAGAGGGTGATGAACTTACGCTGGGGGCTGTGCCGGGGGCTGCTGTCCGGGCTGCTCAACACCACCAGTGGTGTTTCTGAAGCCCCAGCCGAGGGCTGGCTGCTCGCCGAGGCCTTCGCGCTCTTTATCCTCTGGGCCAACGTCTCTGCATCCCTGCAAAAGCAAAAAAACGGATCAAGATGAGTGACCTGGTTCGAGGGAATGGAAATGGCAGTAAGGAACGGAGTACTTACTCATCATCCATCTCCTCCTCCTCCACCGCTTTCCTTTTCCTCTTCGGGCTGAGAGGTCCAAGATCAAAGGGGAACTCCGCGTCGACATCCGAGTCGACGTCTGCCGAGGCAGGCGAAGAAGGCGGAGTTTGTGCGCGCCCAGATGGAGAAGGAGTTGTTGCCTTCTTCTTCTCAGCGGCCTTCGTCAGCCTCCTCGCCGTCGTGGCCCTCGTGTGGCGCCCGGACCCCTCCAGGGCCAATTGAGGCTGCGCAGCCTTGCCGGGCCGGACCGGCTCACCGGAACTGGCCCGCCGCAGGACTCGCCCTCTTCCCCTGGCTGGCGCCGAGCTCGCCGCCAAGTCCTCAGACGACGACGACTCGTCGGCCGCGTCTTCGACCAGCGGAGCTCCGGTGCCGGCACTGCTAGCCTCTCCGGCGGCCGCCGCCCACTGGGCGAGCTCCTCCTCCTCCGCAGCCGTTGCGTCCTTGTCCTCCACACCCCCGGCGCTGCCGGCCTCCATGGCAAGTTGCGCCTCCCTCGCCCTAGTGGCGATGTAGTCCAGCTCTGCCTGGGTGGTGTCCATGACAAGCCACCGCTCGGCATCAGGTTTGACGTACACCTCGACCAGAGAGTCGAAGAATTGCTGCACGTCCGCGTCCGCCGGCTCCTGCCAGCTCGGGACAGGGCCGTGCGCGTTGCACTCCGGCATCATGGCGATGATCTCGGACTGACGCGAATTGTTGCACAACGGGACCACCCCCACTAGCAACTTGAAGAACTGCCCCTTGATGGCCTTGCCGGCCTTCACGGCAGCCCTCGCGGCCTTGCCGGTCCGTTCGACCTCGCCATCGGGACCCACGTCAAGCTAGAAGAGCCGCTGGCAGAAATGGGCATGCCCCATCACCGTGAAGTTGTGGTCGAGGCCAGGGCGGAGCCGCATAACGTCAGCCGGATTCCTAAAGAGCTAGGCTGGGCTCCCCATGTTGTGCAACGGGGCGATCCGACGGCGAATGAAGTCCGCCCCGATCATCTCAAGGGTAAGTCCGGCCTGGGTGAGCCGAAGAATCCTGGTGGTGGCGACGCTGAGCCTCCCGTCGGCGGTGTCGACGTCGCTCCAATCGCTGCCATGCACCGGCGGCACTCGGCGGACCCTGCAGAATCTTGGCGGTTCTTCTTCTTCAATCCAGCACCACCGGCCGCGCCATTCATCCCACCTCTCCTTCACGGCGCCGTCCGGGTATGCTCCCTTGGATCTTGGAATCCAGGTGATGCATCCAAAGACGGCACCTCCCGGCTGGATCCGAGGGGTGAAATAGTGGCGGAAGAGCGCCGTGTTGGGCTGCACCCCGACGAAGCCCTCGCAAAGGTGCGCGAAGAAAGCCATGCACGCCACCGCATTCAGAGTAAAATCCAAGAGGCAGAAGCCAAAGGTGTGCATGACATCACAGAAGAAATCGGAGAAAGGGGGACATAACCCGCAAGAAAAATAGTCGACGAAGAAGGGATACCGGGTTGGGCCAGGTTCGGCGCAAGCGGCAGGAATGACGCGCGTCACCGGATGTTCCAAGTTCTTCCCCCCGTCTTCATCCCCCAAAGGGGCTTGAAGGCGGACCGGAGCTCGTGGACGTCGACCGTCCAGGGGAAGAAGAAGGCGGACTTTGTCCGGTCCCCCAATAGCACGCTCTCCGGCGGCTCCACGGTCCTGGCGCCCTTGGCCGCCCCCTTGCCCTTGACGGACTTGGACGTCATGGCGGCTGAGAAAGTCGGAGGTCTGAGAGAGGGGGAGAGTAAAGCAACGGCGGCAGGCGGCAGGCGACGGCGGAAGCTTCAGAAGCAAGGAAGAGAGGAAGCGGCGGCTATGAGATTGGAAGAGGCGCGAGGAAAGCGGAGGAAGTGAGCAGCGCACCTTCGGTTATTCCTTTTTATGGGGGGAAACGCAGGCCGTCCCCTTTCGCATTAACTGCAACGTGACGCATGCCTGCGGAAACCGCCCCGCGCATGCCGCCCACGTCACGCACGCCCCTCCACCCCGCGCCGCGCACGCGGATCGTGGGAGGCGCAGCGCGCGGAAAATCTTACCACGGTAAAAACCGTCCCGCCTGCCCGTGCACCGTTCTGGGCCTAGCCCAACAACGTGTCGCGCTTATGTGTGGCCCAGGCCCGGGAGCTCCTGTCGGTGTACAAAAGGAGGGGTACAGTTTTTGTACCCCTATGACTGTGCACGGGCAGTCTGAGCCACGGGCACCACCACACCAAGCACGGCAAGGGAGGTGAGCCAGGCTAAGACCGAAGCTTGATGGAGACTGAAGCCCAAAGCCAAGACCACAAAGAGCAAAGGGACGAAGCGGATTCCCCCGGCAAGGTCCTTGCCGGGAGCCAGTTTCAGCAGCCCCGGCAAGACCCTTGACGTGGCGACTCACCCCACGCCTACGGAGCGGATCACCCTTGAGTCCACTGCCCCCATGGGGCAAGGATTCGGGAGACATCCCCGTAGTGGCATGCAGATCTTTGTGAAGACATTCAAGACCAGATACACGCTAAGAAGACGGCGACCCTTGGCGGGATCCCAGCCAAGGAAGACCACAAGACCTCCGGCAAGCATCTTGCTGGGGATGACAACGGGCGCCGCGGCAAGACCCTTGCCGGGGCCCCGGCAAGGCCCTTGCCGAGGACACCCGCAGGGCCACCATCAGGCCCACGCCAGCTAAGCTTCCACCACCCCATGCAGCTGCCGACCCAACCAGCTGGGCAGACACCTGTGTGGCAACATGCAGATCTTCATGAAGACCCACCATTGCGCCACATCAGCTGCCTGCCTGCCTACATGGCATATCAGGCATCGCTGGCCAGGGCACGTGTCAACACAAGAAGGAGCGGCGACGGACAAGACGGATGTCTCCCCCGTCCCTGATAAAGCAAGGACACCTAAGCAAGACGCATTAAATGCGCCTTGTCATGTAATGCGAGGGATAGCCTCGCATCATTGTACCCTTTCCACCTCCTGTGTGCCACTGTGGCGACCCCTTTTCCCTATAAAAGGAGGCCCGAGGCGACCAGGAGGAGGATTCGGCTTTTTGGAGCTCCTCAGGCCCCGTAGCTAGCTGAAGAACACAAACATATAATCCACCAAAGCAGGAGTAGGGTTTAACGCATCCTCGCGGCCCGAATGTGGGTAAAGGAACCGTGTGCTATATGTTTGATCCGCTCTTCTCCCAACCCCGCGCCCCGCAACCGTAGTAGGGATTCTTGTGATCCCATAGGTGTCGTTTCCAATACCCCGACAATAGATTTTGGTGCCCAATATGTAAGCAGCTTCACCGAGGTATTTCATTGAAAAACTCTTATTCAAATATCATTTTATGTTTTCCGAAATTCTATATCATTTCCAATCAACAATATGTCATCCACATATAATATTAGAAATGCTATAGAGCTCCCACTCACTTTCTCGTAAATACAAGCTTCTTCGTAAGTTTGCATAAAACAAAAGGCTTTGATCACCTCATCAAAGTGAATATTCCAATTCTGAGATGCTTGGACCAGTCCATAGATGGATCGCTGGAGCATGCATACTTTGTTAGCATCCTCGGGATCGACAAAACCTTATAGTTGCATCATATACAACTCTTCGTTAAGAAACCCGTTAAGGAATGCCGTTATGACGTCCATTTGCCAGATTTCATAATCATAAAATGCGGCAATAGCTAACATAATTCTAACAGACTTAAGCATCATTACGGGTGAGAAAGTCTCATCGTACTCAACCCCTTGAACTTGTCATAAACCTTTTGCGACAAATCAAGCTTTATAAACGGTGACATTACCATCGGCGTATGTCTTCTCCTTAAAAATCCATTTATTCTCAATGGCTTGCCGATCATCGGGAAATTCCACCAAAGTCCATACTTTGTTCTCATACATGGATCCAATCTTGGATTTCATGGCCTCAAGCCATTTTTTGTAATACGGGCTCATCATAGCTTCTTCATAGTTTGTAGGTTCACCATTGTCCAACAACATGACTTCTAGGACTGGATAACCGTACCACTCTGGTGCGGAACGTACCCTAGTCGACCTACGGAGTTCAGTAGTGACTTGATCTGAAGTATCATGATCATCATCATTAGCTTCCTCTTTGGTTGGTGTAGGCATCATGGGAATTGCTTTCTGTGATGTGGGACCTTCCAATTCGAGAGAAGGTACAATTACCTCATCAAGTTTGACTTTCCTCCGACTCACTTCTTTCGAGAAAAACTCCTTCTCTAGAAAGGACCATTCTTGGCAACAAAGATCTTGCCTTTGGATATGTGGTAGAAGGTGTACCCAATGGTCTCTTTAGGGTATCCTATGAAGGCGCACTTCTCCGCTTTGGGTTTGAGCTTATCAGGCTGAAGCCACTTGACATAAGCATCGCATACCCAAACTTTGAGAAACGACAGCTTAGGTTTCTTGCCAAACCACAATTCATGCAGTGTCGTCTCAATGGATTTAGACAATGTCCTATTTAAAGTGAATGCGGATGTCTCTAATGCATAACCCCAAAACGATAGTGTAAAATCGATAGTGACATCATAGAATGCACCATCTCCAATAGAGTATGATTACGATGTTCGGATGCACCATTACACTGTGGTGTTCCAGGTGGCGTGGGCTGTGAAACAATTCCACATTGTCTTAAATGCATACCAAACTCGTAACTCAAATATTCACCTCCACGATCATATCGTAAAACTTTATTTTTTTATTATGATGATTCTCCACTTCACTCTGAAATTCCTTGAACTTTTCAAATGTTTCAGACTTGTGTTTCATAATATACCATATATACTCAAATCATCTGTGAAGGTAAGAAAATAACAATATCCACCGCGTGCTTCAACACTCATTGGACCGCATACATCGGTATGTATTATTTCCAATTAGTCACTAGCTCACTCCATTGTTCCGGAGAACGGAGTTTTAGTCATCTTGCCCATGAGGCATGGTTCACATGTCTCAAATGATTCATAATCAAGAGATTCCAAAAGTCCATCAGCATGGAGTTTCTTCATGCGCTTTACACCAATATGACCTAAGCGGTAGTGCCACAAGTATGTGGTACTATCATTATTAACTTTGCATCTTTTAGCATCAATATTATGAATATGTGTATTACTACAATCGGGATTCAACAAGAATAAACCATTCAAAAGGGGTTCATGACCATAAAAGATATTAATCATATAAATAGAACAACCATTATTCTCTGACTTAAATGAATAATCGTCTTGCAATAAACAAGATACAGATATAATGTTCATGCTCAACGCAGGCACCAAATAACAATTATTTAGGTTTCAAACTAATCCCGAAAGGTAGATGTAGAGGTAGCATGCCGACGGTGATCACATCAACATTGGAACCATTTCTGACGCGCATCCTCACCTCATCCTTAGCCAGTCTTCGTTTATTCCGTAGCTCCTATTTCGAGTTACAAATATTAGAAACCGAACAGGTATCAAATACCCAGGTGCTACTACAAGCACTAAGGTACGCATCAATAACATGTATATCAAATATACCTTTTTGACGTTGCCATCATTCTTATCTGCCAAGTACTTGGGGCAGTTCCGCTTCCAGGGGCATTTCCCCTTGCAATAGAAGCACTCAGTCTCAGTTTTGGGTCTAGCATTGGGTTTCTTCACGGGAGAGGCAACTACCTTGCCATTCTTCTTGATATTCCCTTTCTTTTTGTTGCCTTTCTTGAAACTAGTGGTCTTATTAACAATCAACACTTGATGCTTTTTCTTGATTTCTACCTCCTCAGCCTTAAGCATTGCGAATAGCTCAGGGATCATCTTCTCCGTCCCATGCATATTATAGTTGGTCACGAAGCCCTTATGGCTTGGTGGCAGTGACTGGAAAACTTTGTCAACCGATGTCTTATCTAGAAGATTTACTCCCACTTGATTCAAGCGATTGTAGCACCCAGACACTCTGAGCACATGCTCACTAGCTGAGCTATTCTCCTCCATCTTGCAGGAAAAATAACTTGTCAGAGGTCTTATACCTCTCAACACGGGCATGAGCCTGAAATACCAATTTCATCTCTTGGAACATCTCATATGCTCCGTGGTGTTCAAAACGTCTTTGGGCCCTGATTTCTAAGCCGTAAAGCATGGCGCACTGAACTATCAAGTAGTTGTCAGAACGTGCCTACCAAACGTTCACAACATCCACAGACGATGCTAGAGGGGTTGGCATGCCGAGCGGTGCATCAAGGACATAATCCTTCTGTGCAGCAGTGAGGACAATCCTCAGACTACGGACCTAGTCTGCATGACTGCTTACAATATCTTTCAACTTAGTCTTTCTCTAGGAACGTATTAAAACATGGAGCTACAGCGTGAGCTATTGATCTACAACATAATTTGCAAAGAAAATTTAGACTATGTTCATGATAATTAGTTTAGTTAATCAAATTACTAATGAACTCCTACATAAATCAACATCCCTCAAGTTGTCTAAGTGATACATGATCCAAATCAACTAACCCATGTCCGATCATCACGTGAGATGGGGTCGTCATCAATGGTGAACATCTTCATGTTGATCATATCTACTATATGACTCATGTTCGACCTTTCGGTCTCATGTGTTTTGAGTCCATGTCTGTACATGCTAGGCTCGTCAAGTTTAACCCAAGTATTCCGCATGTGTAAAACTGGCTTACACCCATTTTATGTGAACGTAGAGTCTATCACACCCGATCATCACGAGGTGCTTCGAAACGATGAACTTTTGCAAAGGTGCATACTTTAGGGGCAACACTTTTATCTTGAAATTAAGTGAAGGGGTCATCTTATAATGCTACCATCGTCCTAAGAAAAATAAGAGGCATAAAACTATAAACATCACATGTAATCAATATACGTGACATGATATGACCATCATCATCATTGTGTTTTTTATCTCCATCTTCAAAGCACCGGCATGATGTCCATCGTCATCGGCATGACACAATGGTCTCCATCATCGTGTCATCACGTGGTTGTCTCGCAAACTATTGCTTCTACAACTATTGGTAACGCATAGTGATAAAGTAAAGCAATTACATGGCGTTTAATGATTGACACGCGGGTCATGTAATAAATTAAAGACAACCCTATGGCTCCTACCGGTTGTCGTACTCATCGACTTGAAAGTCGTGAACCTATTACAAAAAAACATGACCATCTCATACATCAACATATATCACATCATGTTTTGTCCATACCACATCACAACATGCCCTGCAAAATCAAGTTAGATGTCCTCTACTTTGTTGTTGCAATGTTTACGTGGTTGCTAGGGAAAACTATAAGAACCGTTGTTATCTACGCAAAGACACAACGGTGATAATCAAGTTGCCTTTAAACCTTATACAAGGACCGCCTTTGTCAAATCAGATTCAACTAAAGTAGGAGAGACAGAAACTCGCTGGCCACCTTATGCAATACAAGTTGCATCTTAGTCGGTGGAACCAGTCTCATGTGCGAGGACATGTAAAGTTGGTCTGAGCCGCTTCATCCCACAATACTACCGTATCAAAATAAGACAAGAGAGGTAAGAAATTTGACTATCAATACCCACAACTCTTTGTGTTCTACTCATGCATATACGTCTACGCATAGACCTAGCTATGATACCATTGTTGGGGAACGTTGCATGAAAATCAAAAAAAATCCTACGAAACACCCAAGAACCAATCTAGGAGATGTATAGCTACAAGAGGGGAGTGTGTATACATACCCTTGTAGACAAAAGGTGTTAACGTCGTAACGCGGTTGATGTAGTCGTACTCTTCATGATCCAGTCGCGATCCAATCTGATCTAGTGTCGAACGGATGGCACCTCCGAGATTAGCACATGTGCGGCTTGGCGGCGTCCTCTCCTTCTTGATCTAGCAAGTGAGAGAGAGGGGGTATATGAGATCGGGACCAACACAATGGTATGGTGGTGGTGGTGGCAGCGGAATTCCGGCAGGGCTTCGCCAAGTGCGTACTGGTGAAAGGTTCGAGGAGTTGGGAGAGGTAACGGGCAAGGGTCGAAGGGTGGCTTCCCCCAACGCCTCCCCACCTTTCTATAGGCATGGAGGGGGCTGGTGGCTTGCCCTCCAAGGCCCTGGGGTCGTTGGCCTAAGGGGGGGAAAGCTTCCTTTCCTTCCCCACCGATCGCTATCCCCCCTTTTCAGGGATTCTGATCTTATCCCTTGGGATATATTACTATTCCTTTTAAGGGAGGATCTTGGTGCGCCTAGACCAGGGTTGTAGGTACTTTCCCCACTACCCATGTTCATGTGGGTCCCCATTCCAGGTGAGCCCCACTCCAGAACCTTCTAGAATCTTCCCGGTAAAATACCCAAAAAACTCGAACTTTTTCCGAAACCCCGATAACACCTTTCCATATATGAATATTTACCTCCGGACTATTCTAGAGCTCCTCGTGATGTCCTAGATCCCATATGGGACTCCGAACAACCTTTGGAATTTCCACTATTAATATCTCAATACTAACCTAGTGCTACCGAATGTTAAGCGTGCGACCCTACGGGTTCGAGAATCATGTAGACATGAACGAGACTCCTCTTCGGTTAATAACCAATAGCGGGACTTGGATGCCCATATTGATTCCTACCTATTCCATGAAGATCTTTGTCGGTTGAATTACAATGTCAAGGATTCAGTTAATCATATATACAATTTTGTTTGTTCGGTGGTATGTTACTTGCCCGAGATTCGATCGTCGGTATCTCCATGCCTAGTTCAATCTTGTTACCGGCAAGTCTCTTTACTCGTTCCATAATACAAGATCCCATGAATAAACTCATTAGTCACATGCTTGCAAGCTTATTATGATGTTGTATTACCGAGAGGGGCCAGAGATATCTCTCCGTCACACGGAGCGACAAATCCCAGTCTCGATCCATGCAACCCAACAGAGACCTTCGGACATACCTGTAGAGCACATTTATGATCACCCAGTTACGAAGTGATGTTTGATAGCACACAAGGCATTCCTCCGGTATTCGGTAGTAGCATGATCTCATGGTCAAAGGAATAGATACTTGACATGAAGAAAGCTATAGCAAATAACTTAAATGATTTGATGCTAAGCTTATGGTTGGGTCTAGTCCATCAGATCATTCTCCTGATGATGTGATCCTATTATCAAATGAAAACTCATGTCTATGGTTAGGAAACCTTAACCATCTTTGATCAACAAGCTAGTCTAGTAGAGGCATACTAGGGAGACGGTGTAGTTTATGTATTCACACATCTATTTAAGTTTCCGGTCAACACAATTCTATCATGAATAATAAACATTTATCATGAACAAAGAAATACTCCCTCCGTCCCAAAATAAGTGACTCAAAAATGACTCAACTTTGTACTAACTTTAGTACAAAGTTGAGTCACTTTTGAGTCACTTATTTTGGGACGGAGGGAGTATGATAATAACCAATTTATTATTGCCTCTAGGGCATATTTCCAACAGGGGGTCCCGTGTGCACGGTACACGCCGTGCGCATGGGGTTCTACAGTGGCTCGAGCCCACGTGCACGGGGGTGCGTGTTCCAGTCACATAAGCCTCCTAGGCGGCCCGTGTGCACGGGGTTGCCTAGGAGGTGATGCATTCGTCTTGTTGCACTCCTTCTTCTCCATGGCCTTGGGGTCCTTCTCCTCCTCCTTTGGGATGTCCCTTATCTGCTTCATGGCGTTCATCTTTGTACCTAATGACACATAGCATGTTTTGGTGAGGTAACATCCAAGTTCCATCCATATTCATATTGAGCTCGTATAGAAGTGAGTTCACCTTTATCTCGATGGCCCTTACACGAGCCCTTGTTATAAGTCCTTTTGTAGCTTGAGGAACCATGGTAGAGTCCATGGGGATGGTCGAGGGATGCTCTGCATCATCTAGGGTGCTCAAACACCCAAGAGTACTAAGCTACTTAACTTTCACTTCCACGTATCACCGTGGAGAAATCAAACCTATTCACCAAATGCAATAGCAAGGGCACATGGAGTGCCCAAGTTCCTCACTCTCAAATCCCACCAAAGCAACAAAATCTATGGAGGAATATGAGAGGAAGAACAAGAAAGAGAACACAAATAACTCTGAGATTTAGATCCGAAGGGTTCCCCTCACTAAGAGGAGAGATGGATTGGTGGAAATGTTGATCTAGATCTCCTCTCTATTTTCCCTTAAAACAAGCAAGAATCATGGGAGGACTAGAGAGAAGGCAAAGCTTATGGAGGTAAACAATGGAGTAAAAATCTTAGCCGAAGCCGTTGGGGGAAATGGGAAGAAGATCCCCTAATATAGTGTCCCCACAAATCTAATTGTTGTGCACTCTGCCCATGCTCAAGTGGTAATGCCACTCGGGGAAGCGGCGATTCTAACCATTGCAAAGTAACCACGTGAAGTGCTGGAGCAGTAGTGCCACCGGAGCGGTAGTACCGTCCATCCATCAGCGGTACTACCACTTAGGATCACCTGGTACAGAGGAACAACGGTACAGTGAGGCGCCAGAGCGGAAGTGCCGCCTGAAGCAGTACTATCATCCTAGTACCGCTCTAGTACAACAACAAAAGGATAAAATAGGTGGTAGTGACCGCGGTAGTAGACAACAAAAGTACCACATAAGCAGTATTGTCGGGCTACTGATGGTTCTATATTTTACGCATTTTTAGAGCTCATTTGTTACATGTTCTTTCATATATTACGTCCCAACGAACCAAATAATTGTCCATTATCTATGATTAACAGTTTTTACACTTTTCATTGTGATCATTGCACATTTGTGTATTCATTTTTTTCCTTAGTTTTCTTTGTTTTCTTGTGTCTATAGGAGTATAGGAGTATTGGAACAACCTGGGACAAAGCATGATGAAAGAACCAAGGATGGTTTCAATACGGAGTCACCCAGGGGCCAGACTTAGCCACCCCAAAGGTCCTAAAAAGTAAAAAAAAATGCTCCAAATCAATATCTAAGACGAGGAATGGATCGGCATCGTTCATATTAATCCAACGATCTCAAGAGCGTCAAATTTTGAGTTCGTATAAAGAAATGGCAACCGCTTTACCGGAGAAGGTCACAACAAAAGACGGTTGATACGTATCCAACGTATCTATAAAAAATTTATTGTTCCATGCTATTATATTATCCTTCTAGGATGTTTTATGGGCTTTATTATACACTTTTATATTATTTTTGGGACTAACTTATTAACCTAGAGCCCAATGCCAGTTTCTGTTTTTTTTTTCTTGTTTTTGAGTTTTACTGAAAAGGAATATCAAACGGAGTCCAATTGACGTGCCAATTTTTGGTGATTTTTTCTGGACCAAAAGAAGCCCCAGAAGTAAAAGGGATGGGCCAGGAGAGCCAAGAGCTACCCACGAGAGTGGGGGCGCGCCCACTCCAGGTGGGCGTGTGCCCCTGTCTCGTGGACAGCCCGGAGACCCCCCTGACTTGTGCCCTATGCCAAAAAATCCTATAAATACTGAAACCTCTGGAAATTAACCTAGATCGGGAGTTCCACCGCCGAAAGCCTCTGTAGCCACCGAAAACCAATCTAGACCCCGTCCCGGCACCCTGTCGGAGGGGGGAACCCTCACCGGTGGGCGGTGGCCATCTTCATCATCCCGACGCTCTCCATGACGAGGAGGGAGTAGTCCACCCTCGGGGCTGAGGGTATGTACCATTAGCTATGTGTTTGATCTCTCTCTCTCTCTCGTGTTCTTGAGATGGCACGATCTTGATGTATCGCGAGCTTTGCTATTTTAGTTGGATCTTATGATGCTTCTCCCCCTCTACTCTCTTGTAATGGATTGAGTTTTCCCTTTGAAGTTATCCTATCGGATTGAGTCTTTAAGGATTTGAGAACACTTGATGTATGTCTTGCATGTGCTTATCTGTGGTGACAATGGGATATCATGTGATCTACTTGATGTATGTTTTGGTGATCAACTTGCGGGTTCCGTGACCTTGGGAATCTATGCATAGGGGTTGGCACACGTTTTCGTCTTGACTTTCCGGTAGAAACTTTGGGGCACTCTTTGAAGTTCTATGTGTTGGTTGAATAGATGTTTCTGAGATTGTGTGATGCATATCGTATAATCATGCCCACGGATACTTGCGGTGACAATGGAGTATCTAGGTGACATTAGGGTTTTGGTTGATTTGTGTCTTAAGGTGTTATTCTAGTACAAACTCTATGATAGATTGAATGTTCCTACGGACTCTTGAATAGATCGATCAGAAAGAATAACTTTGAGGTGGTTTCATACCCTACCATAATCTCTTCGTTTGTTCTCCGCGATTAGTTACTTTGGAGTGACTCTTTTTTGCATGTTGAGGGCTAGTAATATGATCTAATTATGTTATCCTTGTTGAGAGAACTTGCACTAGTGAAAGTATGAACCCTAGGCCTTGTTTCCTATCATTGCAATACTATTTATGCTCACATTTATCTTTAGCTACCTTGTTGTTTTTATATTTTCATATTACAAGAAACTATATCTACCATCCATATTGCACTTGTATCACCATCTCTTCGCCGAACTAGTGCACCTATACAATTTAACATTGTATTGGGTGTGTTGGGGACACAAGAGACTCTTTGTTATTTGGTTGCAGGGTTGTTTGAGAGAGACCATCTTCATCCTACGCCTCCCACGGATTGATAAACCTTAGGTCATCCACTTGAGGGAAATTTGCTACTGTCCTACAAACCTCTGCACTTGGAGGCCCAACAACGTCTACAAGAAGAAGGTTGCGTAGTAGACATCAACGGTGTTCCATGCCACCGCAGCCTATCGTTTTGCGAGTCATATGACGTGCATACAGCTCCTAAAGTTGCTTCTCTAGACGTAATTCTTCACCGTTTTCATCCCCTATTGTTCCCACGGGTTCCTTGCTCATAAAGAAGAGACACGGGGAGGATAAGGCTCATCTAGAGCCCTTGGATGACCACATCAACGGAGGAGATACTAGGAGACCTTCGTATAAGCACGATCAACCCTAGGTGACTTCTATCTCTCATTCATTCATCCACGCAGCCGTCATCCATATCCATTATTGCTCCAAGACCACCTCCATCGAGAAGAGAAGGGCCAAGCCAAGAGGAAGAAGAAGGGGTGCCTCCACCACATTTCTGATGGAAATATGCCCTAGAGGCAATAATAAAATGGTTATTATTATATTTCCTTAATCATGATAAAGGGTTATTATTCATGCTAGAATTTTATTGACCGGAAACTTAAATACATGTGTGGATACATAAACAAATACTGTGTCCCTAGTGAGCCTCTACTAGACTAGCTCGTTGATCAAAGATGGTTAAGGTTTCCTAACCATAGACATGAGTTGTCATTTGATAACAGGATCACATCATTAGGAGAATGATGTGATGGACAAGACCCACCGTTAGCATAGCATATGATCGTTCGGTTTATTGCAACTCCCGATCATGAGATCATGAGATCATGCAACTCCCGAACTTTGAAGGAATTCCTTGTGTGCCATCAAACATCACAACGTAACTGGATGATCATAAAGATGCTCTACAGGTGTCTCTGAAGGTGTATGTTGAGTTGGCATGGATCAAGACTGAGAGTTATCACTCTGTATGACGAAGAGGTATCTCTGGGCCCTCTCGGTAATACAGCATCACAAGAAGCTTGCAAGCAAAGTGACTAAGGAGTTAGTTACGTCATGATGTATTATGGAACGAGTAAAGACACTTGCCAGTAACGAGATTGAACTAGGTATGGAGATACCGACGATCGAATCTCGGGCAACTAACATACCGACGGACAAAGGGAACTACGTATGTTGACATAAAGGTTCGACCAATAAAGATCTTCGTGGAATATGTAGAAACCAATATGGGCATCCAGGTCCCGCTATTGGTTATTGACCGGAGAAGCGTCTCAGTCATGTCTACATCATTCTCGAACCTGTAGGGTCTTCGTTGACGATATAGTATTATATGAGTTATGTATGTTAGTGACCGAATGTTGTTCGGAGTTCCGGATGAGATCATGAACATGACAAGGAGCTCCGAAATAGTCTAAAGTTAAAGATTGATATATGGGATAATAGTGTTTGGTCTCCGGAAGGGGTTTTGGATGTTTCCCAAAATGTTCGGGTACGAGAACACTTTATTTGGGCCAAGGGGTAAAGCCCACAAGGCTTTAGGATGGTGTAAAAGGTGTTTTGCGGAGGCCAGGGAGCTAGACACCACGGACCCTGGCGTCTGGTCCTGGAGTCCGAGAAGGACTCTTGCCTTGCGTGCCAAACCGAATTTGAGGAGGCTCTTTCTCCAAGAAACTACCCCAGGGCTCAACATATAAATAGAGAGGCAGGGCTAGCACCCGGAATACATCAATATTCACCAAGCCGTGTGCTCGCAACCCCGCCCCCTCTAGTTTATCCTCCGTCATAGTTTCTGTTGTGCTTGGCGAAGCCCTGCGGATATTGTTCTTCACCACCACCGTCACCATGTCGTCGTGCTGCCGGAACTCATCTACCACTTTGCCCCTCTTGCTGGATCAAGAAGGCGAGGACGTCATCGAGCTGAACATGTGCTGAACGCGGAGGTGTCGTATGTTCGGTACTTGATCGGGGAAGATCATGAAGGTGTACAACTACATCAACCTAGTTGATAAATGCTTCCGCTTAGCGATCTTTAAGGGTATGAAGATGCTCTCCCCCTCTCGTAGCTATGCATCTTCATGGATAGATCTTGTGTGTGCATAGAATTTTTTTGTTTTCCATGCAACATTACCCAACAATTTCACCGCCGGTGGCGCCATCATCACCACCAGCGGCGCCGTCATGCGCCTCCCCTCCATCGGCTTCACGTCGGCTTGTAACTTGCCCTCTCCCTATATGATGTTTAGTTGTTATGTTAGTTCTTGAGGAATTGGATGAACCCTTGCATGATTAGTACTTTGTTGAATAATTGATCCAATCATTCTATTTATATATATTGTGTTGATTGTCCCATCGTGTTGTGAAGAGCGCTCGTGCAGCATTAGCCCCTTGTGGACTGAGGCAAGTCATGTTGGTGAACAGGCTGGTCGTGGAGGGTAGGTGGTGACAGGCCTATTCTCCCTTCGTCCCTGGTCATTGCAATAGGGATTTTGGAGAACCACTGAACTTAAGGCCGTGGCCACGGGGAGTTCACTCCCCTTAATCATCATTGTGACAACCGGAGTGGGGAAGCACGGTGGTGGCACGAGTGTACGCGGTAACCGGAGTGGGAAGCATACTTTATTGGCTCAGCTCACGCGACATCATATACAAGTGGATTAGTGATACAAATGGAGAGCGATGTCTATCATGTGTTATCAATTTCATACTTGTGGTGATGCTCCAATTCCCTCGAGAACGTTTACTACTCAAGCACTGTTTCCCTTAGTTTAGTCCCTTTTAATTTTCTACCTTTTATTTCTTGTTTGTAGTTTAGTAAACACTATCCTTTTATTTGTCTTCCTAGCAACTTACTGTAATAGGCTATTTCGAAACGATGGTTTGGATGCGTAGTAACTGGTAGCATAGTTGTGGGGTTTGCAATTCCTTCCTGTTTTCTCCATGTGGGTTCGACATTTCACTTATCATGAAAGTGCTACAACAACCTTGTGCGCTTGTAGGTCATCAGCTACTATCGTGGTAGTGTTGTGATCATTAAAAAGGTATCTAGTAGGATAAAAACAAGCGGTAGTAGTGACAGTAGCTCACATTTAGTGAAGCCGCACAGTACTACCGCCTGGGAACTGAGAAACTGCCCAAGCACGGTAGTTGAAAGCAATAAGACCAAAAATGCCATAACTTCTGCAAATGAACTCTGATTTCGACGAACTCAAGCTTGATAGAAAGCTAACAACAAGAGCTATCAAATCCTGGCTGGAAATCTTCAGAAGTAGAAAGAGAGATATGCCTATGATATAGAGGTGTGAAACCTCCATCGGTGAAGAACCAGCAAAAACTCCAACATCGAAAACACAATAGATGATGCATACGAAAATTGTTTTCGATGAACTTGAGCTTGTCATGAAGATGAACAGGAGCTCCAAACTCATAAAGAGAAAACCAAACAAGAACCACAAAATATGATGCAAGGATGCAATGGTTTGAGATCTCTATGAACGTACGACCAAGCTACTCACTCAAGAGCCCTCTTGATAATACGACAATCAGTCCTATAACCATGTCTCCCAACTAACACCATGAGACCGGTAAAATAGAAAACCTATCAAGGCCAAACCTTAGTCTTGTGTATAATCCACTTGAGCTAGATTATGACGATCTTGACCTCCTCAAGTTGGACCACCTTTATTTATTGTGTTGTCTCGATGAAGACTAGTAGATTTCTCCCCATACTCCACTATGGATGGGCCACTCTCTGGCACATCTTCACAAGTCCATTCTCACCACAATGGATGGCAAGCCTCAAGCATGTGATCTCTTCGTGATGATCCACTTGAACTTGCACAACGAAACCTAACCCCACATAGAACCACCACACAAATAGATCATAGGTTAGTACACAAAAGCGTAGCGGACAATGCTTTCCATACCATGAGATCACTTGATCTCACTCGGTACATCTTCTATGATTTGTGGGTTGATCAACTTGTGAATCAATTATGTGTACTTAGTATTGATCAACATTGTATCTTTTCTTCTCTCTACATAAAGATGATGTCTTGAAGGTAAACATGAATGTTCATACAATCTTCTTCTTCAAGACATGCTTTCACTAGGCACAACACTCACATGAACAAACTTTGGATAACTCCTTGAATAGCACCTTGGTCAACACATAATCTTCTTCTAATAACCTTGAAACCAAAAAATGGTCTTCAAGAAATGCATATGGACAAACTCTTCAAATATAACTCAAGGCATCCATTAGTCCATAGGGATTGTCATCAATTACCAAAACCAAACATGGGGGCACCATTCTCTTTCACTCGTCCTCCCTCGCCTCCCGTGGTTGTGTTCCCCATCGCCTCGCCAACTACTTCTGCCGTGCTCCCTCCCATCACCGACTCGAGGATGGGCGCCTCCTCCACCGCCTCCGGTTGACGGTCGAAGTCGCAAGCCAAGGGCCCGAGGGTAAAGCTATCAGCAATGGAGGAGGTATTAGTGAATATTTCGGCAATGGAGGTGGTGGTGCTTGTAGGAGATATGCCATAGAGGCAATAATAATAGCTATTATTTATCTCCAATTTCATAATTATGTTTATTTTCCATGCTATAAGTTCAATGGTCCTTGAGTCAGTATATCCATAAAGTTTCACGGGTAAACCACATGCCCGTGTGGAAATAAACGGCAAAATATATCCCTACTCATGCCTCTAAGACTAGATCAAGCATTGCATGATGGTCACGTTTTCCTGAACATGGGCATGACTATGCTGGCAAGTTTGAGGACACAATGTTGTAAGAACACTTTGTTGAATTGACACATATTGATGTTATGCTATGAGATACATTCATCACGAGTTAATGGTTTCATAACATAGAGAAAGTTAGCATTTGCATAATTCCTTAGACCATGAGAGTATCGGGTTCCTCCATGCTTTCATGAACTTTGGAATTTTGTTAAACGTTATCCGTAACAGGGTGGCTATTGAGGCGACTTTTGGGTTCATGGAAAAGTATGAGAAGGGACTTGATAGCTCAAGATTTGGATTTGCTCCTATGATGATGAAGATATCTTCTTTGGGCCCTCTTGGTGTTACAGTATCCATCATCGTCTCGCCGGACACAATGTGATTTGATCACAAGGATACCCGAACGCGGAAATGAGAGAAGAGAACAAAACCGGTAACAAGGAAACTGGTAGAGTGAACAAGTTGTTGATTCACACAGATGCCATTAAATCTCACCTCGTGCATTGTAACATATCACGAGCAACGGGAACAACATTCAGTAATTACATTTTCGCTCGAATATTCATTTATGTGGGTATAGGGATCAATATGGATGTTCGTCGTTCCGCTATTGATCATTAGTCAGAAGGAGTTCCGGTCATGTCTATAGTTCACCGAACCTACAGGGCCGCACACTTAAGGGTCATTTATCTTGTAAGTATTAGACAAGGAGTCCGAGAGATTGTTGCGGGAAAAGTTTTGGAGATGACATCAAAGTTTCACAGAGAAAACCGGAAATGTTTTGGAGACAAACTTCATACCCAAAATGTTCCTGAACGCATCCAATATTATTTTATGGGGGGCCGAAAATGTTCCGGACCTTCCGGAATTTTTTTCAGATTAAACGGACGCTAAGAAATATTTCATGAATAATGAAGTGAATAGTTGAAACACTATTAAGGGACAAACCCTTTTGGTGGCTTTTCAGAAAGCCGCCTTTTGGGGCTTTTCTCGAAAGTCAAATGTGATGGCATGGGGTGGTGGAACCCCTTTTGAGGGGCACACAAGGTGGTCGACCCAAGTAGGGGCTCCTCCATGGAGCTCCACTTGCCCCATTTTTATTGTTTATGGTGAAAATATCCCAAGAGCTTTTTGGTATTTTACCATGGCCTCAACCCCAGCTATAAATAAATGCTTTTGCTTTCTATCCAGCAGCTGATGCTTTATGTAGTAAAGAAGGAAATTCTTGGAGTTAGCACGGTACTTAGGTCTCTGGAGCGAGTGACGGATTATCTCTTTTGGAACATTAGAGGTTGTGGACAGCACTCATAGCATTTCCTACATCCCCAGCATGGAGTTCCAGACTCCTTGATCAAGATGACACATTCCTGGTACCACAAACAAGGAAGCTAGCATTTCTAGCGTTGGCAGGCAAAGGTAAGTAAGCTAAAACATGGCAGTCTGAAGACTTGTCTGAAAGCTGAGTGCTTCAAAAGGATTGATTTGCTAGTCTCGGTCAGTTGAATCAAAAATGAACAGAGATTTGATTTATGCGTAGATTAGTGTTCTCCTCCGGGCCAGTGTTTTTGAGGCATAGCCCAGGTGTTTTTAGCGAAGCCGAAAGGTAGTTCCGTCGGGAAAGAAGAATATCTCGTCATACCAACTATATGCTTTGTTCATGTCTGCCATTTCGTTTATCATAGAGGCGCGCAGCGAAAACGTGTCCAAGAAAGAGGTAAGGCTTTCCATAAGTCAGAAAGAAACCTTCTTACTAGCAGGTTGTCCTTTCTTTGCCTATTCATTCTATCTAAGAGCGGATTCGTCGGTGCAAGAGTGCTCGATCAGTGACCTCCTACGCACTGCCGGCTTTGGGCATACTAGCTCGCTGCGGAAGAGAATGAAGATAAATAAGGTGAATGTAACGTAGGGCATAACACATAGAAAAGCCCTTTTTATCCAAGGTATGATTGTTTTCCTATTGCCTTGTCTTTCTGCTATCTTGAAATAGCTGTTATTGTCTTCCTGGTCAGCTTTCGACGAGTGACTCTTGGTTGCGGGGCCAGGGGGACCTACTATCTACTTAACCGCTAGGCAAAGAGGGAGGACCAGTCTCTTTCTTTCAGCTTTGAACGGAAGCCCTTTTTCGGTAATATCCCTGCTGGATAAATAAAAAGTCCTGGTTTAAGAAAACTAGAGGAGCTGGAAATAGGATTTCTGATCTGGGAATTGCTGGTTTCTGAGGGAAGGAAACTTTAGGTTAAGAAATCAAAGCCAAGCTGGTACAAACATTTCCCATAGTGGTTATGGTTGCTAATGGTCAGAACATAATCAGTAAAGCAGTGTATCGGAGGGGGTACCTAGAAGGTGCAAGGAGTTGAATTTGAAGCTAAACTGAGGCTGTTGCCACTGGTTGCCTATGACATGGTGCTAGGAATGGATTGGTTGAATACTCCGCTGGGGAACATGAAGGTGAATTGGAAGGAGAAATACATGTCTTTAGGGAAGGTGAATTGGTATAAATCAAAGGGGTAGCAAGCTCAGTGGCAGGAGAGCAGCGTGGTGTAGCTCCCCTTGGTTGCAAAGATCAAACGTGTAGTTAAGTATGCGAGGAGTGAATCAATAAGGTTCCACGGTTCAGTACTCTAATTGATCAGTTAATAGCAATTATAGACTCTCATTCAATTGAAATAATGGGAAACAATAGCAAGGGTAGTATCTGCCTGACGTCTTTCATCTATTAATTCAGTAGGAAAGAAGTAAGAACCCGACGCAAGTAAATAGAAACTTCAATCTAATAGGGCGTAAGGTGAGGCCACGTTGCTTGGTCCCATTACCTGAGGATTTGATCCCCTCAGGCGATGAAGGACACAACTTCAACACGCAGTGTTTTAGGGAACACTCGCTATATAGGAATCAGATGGAGAAGTGGCTCCAATACTTGAAATGGTATTGGATGTTGAATATGGACTTGGACATGGGTACTGATCCCCTTGTGCTACTTGCACGAGCTCTCGATCCACCCGTAGTTCTAACCGGATGGAAAGTAAATCAGACTGATCCAGTATTGGTGAAGTTTGCTCTGGAAGGTCTATGACTATGTTGGACAGAGAGGACTTAATTGGATGCCTCCAGTTTTAGGAGAGTCCTAACTAGTCGGGTGTAAAGATGTGATTTCTCTTTACCCTTGGATTACACTTTACCTTGGAAAAGGAGGTGTAGGAGAGCACTCGTTGTTCTCTAAGGCCTGAGACCATAAGACTTTAGGTGTCTCTGATCGTCAAGCCCTATAGGCAAGTAGGTGGTAACACCGGGGGGCCTATAGGTAATGCAACAGCTTCCAACTGTTGCATACCCCCATTATATATTTTGTATATATTTGTAGTTTAGTAATCGGAGCAGATGATAGACCAGAGAACGAACCTGAGATGGTAGGGGACAATAGAGGATAACAAGCCTGAAAAGTTCAAGGGCCTTTTTCCAGTTAATCTTCCGAGGAGAGTAGTTACCCGGTTTTGATGCCGATTGAAGGCTTTATTGTCCTTGCTTTTTTGCCTAGTCCGGAGTTTTTATTATTATCTATTGCTTGGGATTGGATTTTACACTATTCATTCAATACAAAATATCTACTCGTGGCCGGTGAATCGACGAAACTATGTCCTTGGCTTGTTTTGGGAAGAGAGGCTAAAGGCTATCTGACCCTTTGCTATTGATTCCATTCCTGAAAATTGTTCCTTCTTTCCCACTTGGCTTGGATTCAAGGGGCGGGGATTCAATAGCTGCGGAGTCTATATTAGTTAGATGTGTCCTTCAAACATCCCCTGTAGAGCACCAGCTCTCATTCCTGGCCAATGAACCGGGCGTATTCACCAGATCCTTGTATTATATATAGTGTAATAAAAGTAATGGAATTGCTTTGTCCAATCCAACCTCACAGCTTATTCTGCCGTAACCTTCTTTGCCGAAAGCCTTTGTCTGTGGCTATCTTCTACATTCTCTGCCATTTTCCGTCATCCCCTTGATCGACTCTGTCCCTAAAGCAAAGAGCCAATGCCAGCTAGTCTTCTCCTCCTTAAAGCTTATGGGCTAACCGAGTGTCGAACTCATACCTTCTACGCTCCGTTCCTGGGATTGGCTAATGCCTTTTTCCAAACTATAGGATATCCTGGTTTGTGCCGGCGGGATTTCGGTCCATTTTCTTCGCATTCTATTCCGAAAAAGGGCTAGGCTAAACCTAAGGATTTCAAACCTGACCTGACCTTAGGCTGACGACTGCTTCGAGAGCAGATAGAGCATCCTCTTCAGGGCATGAATCCGATTTTCATCAATCCGAATAGTAAATGGTCGTTCTTCAGCAGCTTCCTCCTTTGATGCTTCCTGCTCTGCACTCGTGAGACTCCCTCGTCAAGCCAATAGAACAAGCCCTATGATGAGCCTAGCCCTGCTATCACTTCGGGGAGGGGGAAGTAGGGATTGTTCTTTCCGGGAAGGAAGGGCCATGTTAGGCCGTGTGGTCGATCCCTTAGTTCCAGTCATCCAGGCAGGGTTTGCTCTTTTCTTCAAAGTTCGTTCGATAGCTGCCATTCATCCCTTGTCTCCTATGGGTTTGTCTCTTAAAAAGGTTAGAAATAGTGGTATACTCTGGTTAGCGAAGAGGACAACCGAAGCAAATTAAGAAGAAGTCAAGGTCTCGGTTCCGTCTATATTAAGTAAATATGATGTAAAGCTTTTGTTTTTCATTTGAAAGATAAGTGAATAAGAATATCCTTGGCAAAAGAAAGAAAGCCGAGCACGACTCCTATCACTTTCTTATTAGTCAGTCACATCAGGCTTGGGTCACAAGCGCTAGCACATCGGGCTTCATAACCTAAAAAAGAAGTGCTTTCCACCTCTTTCTTGCTGCAGTTGCAGGTCGAAGATGAACCTTGCTGTTTAGTTTCTGCGTGACAAGCTGGATTGTGTTACGCGAAAGTAAGGCCATGCCCGGTTAAAAGAAATCATTATTGCTGCTTACTCCAATCCTAAACAAGCATCAAAACGCACATAGGCTAGCGTGAGCGGTAAGGAGAGAAAGAAAGCAGCAAGTCAGCTAACCCCCCGACAACTGGAGCGTAAGCAGACGTAGCTGAAAAAACGTCACCTCATAGGTTAGCTCAAAACGTCGAGGTGATAGCTTGAGGTCCTAATCTTACTGAGTTGTTTTGAGGATAAGTGGGAAGGCTCAATAGAACGGGATCCTCACGTAACCAATGGAGCTTCGCCTTAACTACAAAGTGGAGGGTGCTTCACTCACGCTGCTTTGCTAGATGGATGCAGAATAGTTGGATGGAGTCTCGCATGCGAACATCCGTACGGCCATGTTGAAACATAGTCCATTTGGGGCTTGCCTATTGACTTGATAAATTGACCTAGCCAAAACATATGGAAGGTGGTTATAGCCCCGATTCGTGTGAAATCAAACAATTCTTATGGAAATGATAACCTGCACTGCAGGGCGTATCCTTATTGGTCTTTGGTGTCATACCATCTACCTACTCCCGCATAAAACCCGTTTATTTGGATCCCATCAACAAGATAAGATCCTGCTACTAGTTGGCTTTGATCGATGGTGGAAGGCCGATTTTCTTTCTATATGAAGCTAAAAAAACGCCAGTCACTATCCTTATTCTTCACCGTCGTCTTCGATTATGAACGTTAGAGGTAAGTCTCCATTACGCACCCGTCTCTCTGCCCTGACCCAATGGACCGCTCTCCAATAGTAGCGCGAACTGTTTTGATAAAGTCGAAGGCCCTCACGTACGAGTCAAAGCTTATAGGGGTCATTGAGCTCTTCTTCCTTATGTAATAGCGTGGCCGAAGCGAGATCTTCGGCGCTTTCCTCGGCTAAGTAATGATTCCAGACCGCGGTAGCATCGATTCTTTTTAATAGAGCGCCAATTTCCTTTTGGAAATTGATGACAAGGGCCAGGCGGGCATTTTCGTCCATTGTGAGGGAGCGTTCCTCAGGAAGAGTTACAGGAGCCCCCCCCCTCCCCGCGGGAGGAACGGCGCCACAGCGCGTGACAAATCATCATCGGAAAAATGAATCCAAATACTTGGGACGGAAGCACTAGCTCCGCTATATTCGGAAGCGAAGACGAGTGCTTCGGCCGCAAAAAAGAATGAGGTAAAGTGAAAGAAAAGAAAGCCTAATCTGATAGTTAGTAAGGACAGAAATAAAACAAATAGAATCTGAATGATTCTCTGGGCAAAGAAAGATAAAAAAAATATACATCGAGGTCCAACACAAAGTTAGGATTCGATTGGAAACCACGAATAGGAATGAAACGGCAATAGCTCCTATATGAACTACTGGGAAGATCATAGCGGAGAAGTCGAGACCTAACAAAATAAGTAAACCAGAAGTGTCGCAAAAGACTAGGATGGGAAATAAAACGGAATGTACCGGATTTTTAGCACGTACAACCATCAAACCAGAGAAAGAAATCCAAATCAAAGTGAAGCATAACCATAAGAAAAAGATATCGTGATGTAAGTCAATGATTCCTTGCATCATAGGTGTTGCTGCGTCTTGAGATCCTAATTGCCATGGTTCCGCAGCATCACAAAGAGCGATTGCGAGGAATCGACATGATAATGAACGAAGAATCATTGGAATTTCCCATCTTTTTCAGCTCTGCTCCCGAAAAGAGAAAGGGAGACTTTTTTATAGGTCGGCGTTGGTTTTTCCAACGAAAAACAAGAACATTCTTTCCCGAAAAGGCATTCATTCATTGTTCGTTCTGTGCCAGGAACCAGATTTGAACTGGTGACACGAGGATTTTCAATCCTCTGCTCTACCAACTGAGCTATCCTGACTATTTATTGTGCATCATCCTAGTAGAGTACTTGTATCTATGTCAATTAAAGGGACTCAAAAAGAAAAAAGTATTCTCAAATTGGACTTAGTAAATATCAGGATAATGATATGGATTGTGAATGACTTACTTAATAATAGGGATTACTTGCCTATACTATAATATGTTCATTTTTATGAATGGGATAAGATCCAAAGAAGTCAGTTCGGATCCGTTTGTGAAAGAGTAGAATAAGAAAGATAGTGAATCTTGTTTGAACCATTAATGAAAAATAGAGGTTGGTACAATAGTTAGGAAGTAAAATGGGCTTTTTATTGGGGATAGAGGGACTTGACTTGAACCCTCACGATTTAGAAAGTCGACGGATTTTCCTCTTACTAGAAATTTCATTGTGGTCGGTAACGTTGGTGAATTAACAGAAACGGAAAGAGAGGGATTCGAACCCTCGGTAAACAAAAGCCTACATAGTAGTTCCAATGCTACGCCTTGAACCACTCGGCCATCTCTCCTACATAATCTTATTATTGACCAGAAACTGAGTGAATAGCGAGTTTTCGTATCACTAAAGTACAGGTACAACCGATCACAGGTTCCATAGGGAGTTTGACTTCCTTTCCAATTTCATATTTCTCAACAACAACTTCTCTCATCCCCACGGATCTATTCCAAATTCTGGAATCGTCCCATGTTTCTATTTCGATTGTATGGCGTGGCGTATATACGTTATGCAAACAGAACGTATGGTTACTTTACTCTATTTTCTCATGGCTTGTTAAACCTTTCTTTTTTCTTTTTGGATCATAACCAAATAAAAACTTCTCGAGTTATCAGAATCCATAGTCAAATTCAGTCCTTGGTTATTCAAGTTAGATGAAATAGTAATAGTTTGGCTCACATTGGTATACTACGAAATCCAATCTGATTCAAATATTGAATATCTCTCCTTGTCGGGACAATTTAAGCAGAATAAAATATCTATTATCGATTTTTTAGAATCGAATTAGTCTGTTTTTTTGCTATTTCGTACTGTATAATTCCTTTGTTTATGGGATCATTTTCCCCAAGGGTTTCCAATCAATGGGGGCGTAGTATAGGTAGTTAGAGAGTGTAGGCTCTCCTAGCTTGAATTCTTTTTACCCATTCTTTGAGAGTGATAGGTTTTATTTTTCCGTACCGTAATAGAAGAGCTCAGAAGAAAGACCTAATTATATAAAAACACGACCATTCAAGCTAAAGATCAGAGGATCCGTAATAGGACTCTCATAGACTTGCCGGGAAATAGAAAATTTGGAATCGGCTTTTCTTTTGCGCTAAAAAAAACTTGAGGCCTTTTCCCTTATTATATGGCATATCCATACTTTAATAACCTACTGCCTGATCGATTGAAAGCAATATTTACTGTCAGATAGAGAGATGCTGATAGGAAAAAGGATGGTATTTACTTATTCTCAAGAATATATAGAAAGGGAAAAGCTTAATAGCCACTATTGATCCCCTGAACAGAGCACATGATTCGGGATCAGGTGCGATGTGAAGAGGTAGCCTAGCCTTGTATGAGAGTCAATTGGGAAGTGGAAAGGCAAAACCATTAGTTTAAGTTCCCGGCTTTAGTCCTCTGTGAAGTTCAGTCAACCATTTGAGTCAATTTTGAGTAAATAGTAAGACTTCGGATCGCACCATTCATAATGTTGCATCTCAATACTTGGCATCTTTTTCCCACTGCTGGCTCATAAATTCGCCTTGGTTTCACCGGAATTCGTTTATTTCGTTCATTAATTCGTTCTGATAGCTACGCAGAGGTCTTTCCTTACGACTCCCGTGCTTAATACGAAAAGCGGTTCTTGTGTGAAAAGTGCCAACTGACTATCTCCTTATTTTCTGATTGTTCTTCCGATAGGAATATTCCCTTGATCAGCTAACCTGGCCCAAGCATAACAATAGTGCATTTCCCCTTGATGGTACGATTTACATATCTTCTACCTCTGCAACTTCTGTTCAGGAAGGTTAGTTTAGGCACTCCATCCCTGAGGGCTGCATCAGCTTATCTTTCTAGAAATCCCAGCTATAAGCTAGATCGGTATAAATAGGGCATTAAGCAGCAATAACAGAGATAGCATCCATGAGTTTTTTAATCCATCCTTTAGCATCGCCTGACTCGGACAAGGTGTTTCCTTCCTTCGCAATACCCGGCCAGGGCAATGTAGCTATCCCAATAAGATATGAAAGCTGGGCCACACCTGAGCAAGGAACTTATACATAGAAGTAACAGTAAATGTGCAAGATTTGGACCCCTGCCATTTCCTTAAACCATCAATCAACAAATTGAAATAGAGATATCGGTATCTTCCAATCTGCCACAAGGATCTAGTCGCCAGTATCTTTGCCTTCTTCCCAACTTATCCCAGCATTCCTTGTAAGCGTTGCTATCACTATTTCTCCCTCCGGTGGCCTTGAGGCGTCTCGATCAATCGGTGTATCCGCCACAGGACACACCTCCTTCTCTCAACCATCCGAACAAGAAGATTTTTGCACTAACCCTCCTCCAGCTTTCTTTCCGACCGAAGTACCGCTTTTCTTTGCACTACTTTCGAACCGTATCAGGAACAAGAGCTTATGCGTTGCTTTCTTTTCGCAGTACCCGCCCCCAGGGGTCATTACTTGATGAAGAGTGCTTCCCCTTTGAACACCTTATCTTGGCCATCAATATAATTAATCCATCCTGCCTGTCTAGATATTGCTGTTAATACACAGGTTGATTGTATGACTATGGCATAGTGAGTTCTGGCTCCTAGCTGACATACTGAATACAGCATCGAAGCGGGTCTATCTTATTCCGATGTAACGATTCCATTGAATATTGTGATAGCATCCTTGATTTCAGCTAGCTATTCTCAGTGATATGCTTGCTCCTCTTGGATTTCATTCCATGATAAGTATGTATTGGAAGTTGGAATGCCTAAAGTATTGGTGCATTAGGGTCCTCTTAAGCCTTGTTTCCTTCTTGATCTTACCTTTCCGTTGCTATCACTCGCTCTAGCCTCTCCTGGCCAGAGCTCCCTCTATCAACAACACCCTCACGCGATTGATTCCCTGGATAAGTATGGCTCATATAAGGTATCCTGATCATAGTAATTGTATCATATCTCCTTCTCCTATTGATCTTACCATCCCTCGAGTCCAAGTCTCGGGATGGCGCTTATTAAGGTCCTGTTTCCCCTTGACAGGATCTTCCAGTTCTGGTATCCCTGAAGAGCATTTCCTAGTATGTATTTACTAACCTTAAACGATAGTAGCCGTATTTAGATAGATATCCTATAAATCTATTGATTTTCATTAGCTTGTAAATTCCTTGTGTGAAATAACTCAGAAATTCATTGTGCTAAACTTGTATCTATGCAGTACTGTTTAATGTGGAAGAAGTGTTTTTGTTACTAACAACATAGAAACCATGATACCAGTGCATAAGCATGAAAAACTCACTTTGTGATCAGATTGATCAAGGTTGTAGTCATTCGAATTTACTACTTCGTTAAATGATGGCTGTTTAAAGGTGTCTACCATAGTTTGTTTGGACAATGTCCTTAGTAATCAGGTATGTGACCTTCTTATAACCCACGACATCGGCATGATAGGTGTTAAATACATCCAGTGATGGTGGAGCTAAATCAGCAGGTTTTATATATGGATCCCAAGGTATATACTTATACCAGACAGTACAAAATAACCCTGCGTATACTAGAAAAGCAAAATAACCGTACACATACGACTTAGAATTCTCATCAGAAAATGGTATTACTACTTCAACCAACTTGTTTATGATTTCACGTTTCAAAAGGGATTTCAAACCAAGACCGCTATGTGAGAATCGCTGAATAACGTCAAAAGTATCCCTTAAGTAAATATTATCGATAAAAAACAAACCTAGCGAATCATTTATTTCTTTAAACTTATCAAATATATACATTTATATTGTCGCCAGCCTACCTGAGCGTGGAACAAATATTTTATATATACATATTCCATAACTAGAGTTCCATAATTGTGAAACATGGTATATGGTCGTACGCTAACTCCTATTTGAAAGTCGTGTGGCTCTCTAACAAACATGGAAAACAAACCTATCCTCGGCATCCAACTGTTATAAAAGAATGGAAGCACAATTGTTGTTGGACCTATAAACCCTATTATTTTGGCAATAAAACCATTTGGACCTCTTTGATCTAAATTGGTAAATGTTTTTCGATTTTTCACAAATCTATCAATAGGTGAATTAAAGTAGGAAGTCCAACCACTGTTGGAACTATCTCCACCGTTTGAACTACCACCACCCCATATAAAATGGTGGATTATACCATGATCGTCGTGCTTAGGTGCACTAGTTTTCACATTTGGATTTGTTCCATCATTAGTGGAACTAGAACCATCATTAGGGTTAGGGGAAGTAGAAGTAGGTGCATCATTACTGCCACTAGATGCATCATTGTTGATAGGTTCTTTAGCTCCTTCCTCATCCGTCATATCTTTTTTCTTGGATTTCTTATTATTGTGGAGTTTTTTATCATCATCTTTTTCCCCGTCTCTATTGTATAACGAATTAAGTATCTTCTTAATGGATTGAAAGAATTTATTCATGATAACAGTATTTTCTATTACTCTCTTATTGGTGGATTTCCTCCGCTTAATTTCGAAATTTACCCAGCCTTTTGAGTACTAGGATCTCCCCCTTATCCTAGCAGATCGGTACCCAGACCATATCCTTGGGCAGCTCGGATGTATCTATCTTTTCGTTCAGATCACATCATCTCGAGCGCAGAATCTTATTAGTGGATCAGAAGACTATGGTGACCCGTAGATCTTCAGATGTTGATTTGCAGAGCAGGGCCGGAATGCGGGGATTGCATTCTTCGAAAAGTATCATATCTTCTTTCCCTAGGGAGAAAGCAGAAACCAGAAACGAGTGGAGGTTCGATCTCTCACCCAAAGCAATTGGGGCTGGTGGAATCTTCCCCTATAGACTCCGAAAAATCATCGTGTACCTTTCCCCTATAGACTCCGAAAAAGCAGCGTGTACCTTTCCCTAAATCCTTCTCCCGTGCATGCTATTCTCGTGTTCCGTGATTAGAAAAGACCTGTTTCTTGTTTTCTTTGAGGTAATAAACGAGCTGTATCCCGCTTTGCCTATCTTGATGTGGAATCTATCGTTGAGCACCCATGAATGCAGGTAGAAGGTGTTTTTTCTTAACTCTTTCCAGGCCTCAGCTTGATTGGACTTCGTCAGCTCTTGTCGTTCAGCTTCCTCTCTCCTCTCTCATCTTGTCTCTCCGTAGACGGCGTTAAAAAGTAAACAGACTTAAAGCAAAGTAGGTTCGATCCTTGTGTTCTATTATATGAAGTAGAAGAAGAAAGAGCCGGGGGGATGGTCTTGGCACCCATGGGTTAATGGTGAAAGCGCTCAAGGAAATAGGGAATGGAATATTCCAATCGATCAGAAGTGCTATGCTTTATGTAATCAGGCTGAAGGCTAACATCTCGCGAGTAGGCCGAGCTAGGATAAGAATTCCAATCAAAAAAGAAGTCTGAATTGGGCCCAAAATCACTACTTTACTACCTATGTCGCGTGTCGCGCCACCTAGTACGATAGACTTTTTGCGGGAAAAGAGCAGGTTTTGCCCCAACTTGGACCCAGGGAAACCAAAGAAGAGCTAGTTTCGCCCTGTTTAGTTAGCGGTGGATGAGCTGATTTCTTTTCACTCCTGTTTCAGAGATACAAAACAAAAGTAAAGTGTAGAACGCAATGTTTGAGCTCCAGGCTTTTACGATTCTTCCGATTGACTTCTCTTCTCTGCTCCTAGCTCCGAGTGCCAGTATGTAGAGAAGTGATGGAAAGGGTTGTGCTCTTTCATTTGAGAAACTTCCAACCAAAATAGGAATGTTAGAACAGAATATTTAGATACAGGTCCCTTATGAATACTGTACTGAGTAAGATTCATTGAAGAAATGCTTCGGAGAAGCAATAAGTTTGTGGCACAAGCATAGTCTTCTGCTAACCTAGCCTTTCCCATCTTTCTATTAAAACGAATGTAGCTAACGTGAACTAAAAGCAAGCTCTTGTTCGAGGAAGTAGAAATTGTTAGTTGTTGCTAGCTTGAACTGAGTTGTTCCTGTTGGTGCTAGGGTTGCCAAGGGAGTTGTAGCGAGATGCTGCTAATGCAGCTATTTCTGATGTCCGGACGATGCAGCGGAAGTGAAAAGAAAAAGATATGATGCTTAGACTGTTCAGACAGGGATGATGGATTTCTAGATATAGGGTTTATTTGAATGTCTAGCCAAATGCTTACTTTCGTTATGCTTGTCCTGCAAAGCTGGATCTATGGTTCGGTTGCTTTGAATGTCTGTTCCGCCTCTGACCCGGCCCTTACCTCTTTCTTGACTCGGTTTTTCGCAGGGGCATCGAATTATTTTACAAAAGAAACGCCAGTTTCAAAAGGAATGGCACCGAAAGGTGTCAGATGATGATTGAACTGAACTATCTGAATCTAAAACCGCCGACCCGACTCGTGCTTTTTTGGACTCCGCTTTTGCAGGATCCTGTGAGGCATCGAATTCTTTGGCAAGTCTCTTCGTGCTAGTGTTGTACGCGTATTATTCCTTCGCCCGACATGCTTTCGTGATAAAAGAATCATAGCAACATAGCGTGAGGTTCCATAGGTTGATGAGCCTGATCAGTCGTGTAAGCTATTTACTATAGTCGTCTTAGATGGCCCCAGGTATCCTCTTCGGCTTGATCTTTCCTTTGCTTCGATCGCCAACTTGCACTTCCTTATTCCACTATTGCGATATCTTTGTCCTGGACAAAGACCAAGAGCTGGTGCAGGTGAAAGAATAGCTTATGGGGCTGGAGTCAAAGGAGCTTTCATAGACATAGAAATCATAATAGAAAGAGCAGGCCTGCGAGCAGCGAGTGCCCTTTGTAAGTTGCGAGCCTGCCTTACCGCCCCCCCCCCTTTCTTTTTTGAATTAGAAAGAAGGGGATGAATTAGAAAGAAAGAGATCAGGTTATTTATGATCGGAGAAAAGGAAGGGGCGTGGTTGATGTGTCACTGGGGAACCCGTAGGAAGGGGAGACGACCGGCCTCATTCACATCTGAAATCGCCAACATGAACACAAACGAAATCGTCTGAATTTCGTATAGAAAGAAAAAATAAAGGAAACAAGTAAAAAAGCGTGGTCCCCGGGGATAGGTACTTCGTCCGGCGCGGTATCATTGCTGAGCGATCGCTCGCTATCTGGAAATGGAGTGTTAGTTTCAAATAGAGATTGTGTGGGTGTGAAGTGTACTGAAGATCGAGGTTTTTCTTCTTACTAACTTTGTCAAAGAGGCTAAAAAAACAATAAATGACCAACGAAACTTCGAGTGAGTAGGATAAGGAGGAGTAGTCGGAGGATCTGAGAAGGGAATTAGAGAAAAAAGAGCAGCAGCTCAGTAATAACACCTAGGCTTTTGAATTAACTCTGCGATTTGGAAGACGGAGGAAATGAAAGTAGAAGAAGTTATCGAAACTCGGAACCACATGTTCAATCTTTTTTTAGCGGTTTCCCCAGAGATCTTTATCATTAACGCAACCCTCATTTTGCTCATTCATGGAGTTGTATTTAGTACCTCTAAGAAAGATGATTATCCACCGTTAGTTAGTAATGTGGGTTGGCTTTAATTACTTAGTGTTGCGCGCCTAGGAGGGCAGCGCGCTTGGGATGCGGAGGAGCTATTATCGCCCAGCTCCCTAACCTAATGCGGCCGGACCGCAGGGAACCTTAGCATGGGGGGACGTCCTAATCCTTTTGCCGCCGCTAGGCCGGCTAATCGTACGCAGCAGGAGCAAGGGAACTCCCCTGGTTCAGGAAGGCACATGAGTCCGAACGCTATTATGAATGTGCGACCGACACTACACTACGTAGGTACCTGTGCATGCAGGTGAGGCGTCGGTCGGTCCTAGAAACGGCGGCAGCTAGCGAGGAGTTAACGACCGGACGTGCTGCAACCTAGGGATCACCAGGCAGCTCTTTCGCTCTATAGGGATATCGGGGGGGGCATAGCACAATTCTTCTTGGAGGAGGGTTTTGGTTTGCCTAGGTGACTGATCCTGCCATAATATACTCCCGCCAATTCTATTGCACCGGCAACCGAAGTCGAACATACATACGACGATCTTCATGCGTGAAGGGACGGGAGGAAAGAAAGGGCGGTAGATGATAATGCGAAAGGGCACCGCGTCTGGCTTGATAGTAAAGCCAAAGAAAGACGCCCCAAGACAAGATACAACTGTTGGGAAGGGGACATGATCAATAGAACCTGGCTGGATCCGGGCTGGGATAGTGGCGCCCATTCCTAACCAGTTCTGAAAAGGTTCGCTCATGCTGGAGGTACTAACCACTTAGTGATCGGTCCGCTAGTTCACGCAAATCCGAAGAAGTTATCACGGACGAGCCACATGCAGGGAAACTTGCACGTGTGGTTCTGGCCGGGCTTTCCTTCGGTATCTAATAACCTTGCTTCTGCTCGCCGCTGGCGCACCTCTCCTAACTATTGCCCATTTATTCTGGAATAATTTTTTAGGAGGGACAATTTTACATATTTCTGCCAAATCCTTCTATTATTAAGTACGGCTGGTACCATTTCGATGTGTTTCGATTTTTTCGAAAAAGAGAGGTTTGATGCTTCTGAATTCATTGTATTAATTCCACTTCCTACTCGCAGTATGCTCTTAATGATCCCGGCTCATGATTTAATTGCCATGTATTTAGCTATTGAGCTTCAAAGTTTACGTTTTTATGTGATCGCAGCATCAAAAAGAAAGTCTGAATTTTCCACGGAAGCCGGCTCAAAATATTTGATCTTAGGTGCATTTCCCTCTGGAATATTATTGTTCGGGTGCGACCGGACTACTACCGATCAATTTTTTGGAACTTATTTATAGACTTGTAGAGACCCTCTACGTAGTTGTAATTCTAGGGCAATCGATCCACTTTCCCCATAGCCCTAAGGCTGTGTCTCGATCTCCTACGCGCGAAAGATAAGATACGGGAGACGGGGTCCTATGGTATGGGTCTTCGACCCTTGGTCTAATTCCACGACGGAGAGTCGGCGTGGCGTAAAGTGAAAATTGGGGGGAATAGAGCGAAATCCCCGTCTGGGGTATTCCGAAGGTGTAACCTAGGCAACGAAAAAGGGGCCCGATACTTCAACTAAAGGTGCGACCTGTTGGTTCACCAAACCCCGACCCAGTGTCACACGTTCTCCAGGTCCGAAGGGATCCAGTGCCCAACTACCGACTCCTCCCGGAATTGCGTTATCGGAGCCGAGCCAGGAATAGCCGTTAGTGGACACCTACCACTTTTCACCGGTTAGAGAGGCCCTCTTTAATACATTAAGAAAATATGTTCACAGGGGCCAGAAAGACTCGGTCATAGGAACTTAGACCACCTACGCGCTGGTAAACGAAAACCACCTCGACCGGATCTACCGAACGAAGAAGGCCGCCCCGTCGAAAGAATTAACACGCCAAAAGGGCCACCAGCTTTCCCCCAAAAAGGGGAGATCCGCTGCTTACTGCTCACGGAAACATCCGACCTTATGGTCAAGTCGTCCGCCTATCTTTCTGATCTCATTCGTTTTCCGATCGCATAAAAAGTCATGAGATCAAAAAAGAAATGTGAGAATGTAGTTACAGATGTCAAAAAAGTCAATATCTCATTCTCTTGTTCTTAAATCATGAATTGGATGATGTGCGTTTCATCAAGTATGAACATATTGTATTTTTTGCTATGCAATTTCAGTACCGGATCGACGTCCATTTATTTTTGTGTCCTCATCCGCGTGTATGTCTGTGTTAGATAGGCTCTAGAAGGCCTTACTTTACTAACAGGTAGGGCGCGTTACTTTTATTCTTTTTTTGCTGCTTACCCGCATGTTTAGATTATTTACTTGCCCTTTCACTTTTTCTTCGGCTGTCACCAACTTTGTTCAATGCTAGTCCCTAACCCATGAATAAGGGCTCCGCTGGCTACCGGGTTCAGAGAAGTTTGTAAGCTCTTTCTCTTTTTTCGTTTTTCGCCACCTCCTGTGTCTTTCCGTTTAAGGTCTTTAATTCGGCATTAGCTTCGTTAGAGAAAGCCATGCGTGAACTACAAAGCATGGGATCCTGAACACCACGAAAGAAAGCGTACTACTTTTCAATAAGGTCCGACTTCAGAGAGGAGAGACATGAACTTGTTTTAGGCGTAGAAAAGGCATACGGTATGAAAGATTGATTGAAAAGAGGTAGGGACTGGTCTCGCTGCTAAGGGAGAAGGAGACCTCTGTCGGAGCAAGCTAAAGATCCCACTTTATATCGTCGATTTCAGGTAAGGCACTCGATCAAGCCTATACATCCGGGAATTTAGCTCCAAACCAAAGACGACTTGCTTTGCTGCATTTCTTGGGCCGGGGCTTTACTTGATTTTGGCGAAAGAAAGGCCATATGATCTACTTTCTGGTGCCGGTACCTTCACAAAGATAGCCCCTTCTTGCTCTTATTCTTATTCTTATTCTTATTCGGTGGAATACAAGAGTTCTGAAGCTCCTTTCTTTCAAGTGAAAGTTGCCTATCTTTCTTGGTTCGGAATCCAATCCAGTTGAAAACAAACAATTGCCCGATGGCAAAGTCAGATGAAAGGCAAGGAGTGTAAACCACGTACGAGCGTGGCGCAGAAAGCGAAATGTTTTGCAGCGAGTCAAGCGTAATACGATCAAAAGGAAATGGGGTCGATGCTAAAACTCAAACAGTTCCCCAGAGGGGGCCCCGGGTTGAAAGAGCGAGCTACATTCTTTCATAGAAGACAGAAAATAAGAGGACTGATGCTTTCTTACTTCATCTTAATATAGGGATTATAGCATTGGAATTATGGAATTTGAATGGATTGAGTACATCAAGATGAAGAAATAAACGTAATAAGCGATATTCTCAAAAGATTCGGTCATGCCAGAAACCTCAGTGTGCATGGCACTAAAAAAGGGTACAAAGAACCTGAGATGCAAGTAATGGCTGAATAGCCGGGGAAACACTAAATAAAGACAAGTGTCATCCGGACTTACTTGATTGATTGAATCGAGAGATGGAAATGCCATTGAGAGATTAGAAGGGATAGAGAAAACGTCAGATAGAGGTCGTGCTTCTGCTCAGTCCAAAAGAACAATCTGAGTGAGGATAAGGTGGTTTTTGTTAGGGTCCGAGAAAGCAACTTGACATGCCAATCCTAACAAGAATTCCACTCTTTCTGGTCATGTCAGAAACCACCTCTTGGAAAGCAGATCGAAAGCCAATCGTTTCAGAAGATGATGACCCTCTTGTGCTCCTACGTTCCTGCTAGTTGGTGGATGAAGAATAGGAGAGAGCTTGCTTGAGTAGAAGATAACCCGCGAGAAGGATGTTTTGTAGCGCTTTCTCATACAAAAGGAAAAGGCGTCACGACCGAAGATAAGGAAAGATCCCAGCTTTTCATTGCTCTGTCGCGCCACCCCTCCTCCCAGAGCCGGTTCTTATCCATAGATTTTTCAGCTAAAAGATACGGTATATATATCAATGAAAGCTGGAGCCTTTGGTTCTTGGTACGACTGGTACTTTTTCTCATTTATCGGTCTAGTTGGAAAAATTTCCCCTCAAAGATCAAGTTTTTCTTATATATTATGCTGCGCCCTTGCCCTTAACCTTCCTTTCTCTTCTATAAAAAGGCTGGACGTCAAATGTAACTGATGCTTATATTCTAAATATGACAAGCAAGAAACCTACTATTGCCGTAAACAAAAACCCAAACATTAGTAACTAACAGAGCTTTCCTATTCTAACTATTTCCCTATAAACCATGATTGATATACCAATCAAAAAAGACTTCTGAAACTAAACTATTCTATTGATTTATGCCCGTGCTTCTTCTTCTGTTTTTGTACGCAGAAGGATGTCTAGGAGGAACAGATCACTGAGGTTAAGGATGAGAAGGTGAAAAGTGAAGATAGAGAATAGATGCCATGAACAAGTGTATCAATTCAAGAGTTAAGGAATACTATTGGGAAGATTGGGCATTGGGTTCATCTTGTTATTGACCATCCCTTTTCAACACATATCTTTTAGTATACGTCTTTTTTAGTTGCTTAAAGATTTCAGATATTGCTTTTTCTGTTATAGGAAGTGTTGCGTTCCCCTTTAGGGTGTTTGTCAGTGGCGTCACCCGATAGGGTGTGTGCCCAGAAGAGAGAAGAAAAACATGTTGCTTGCTATTTCTGGTTGAAGAGCTATTTTTTCCTATCGAACAGGAATTCCGAGGGATGTTTTTTGTTGTCGATTTGTAGCAATAGAAAGATAATGGAAGTGATTGAATAAGTTGGGTCATGAGAATGGAAGTTGGGTCATGTTGATACTAGATCCATGTCTTGATTATTCGACTTTTCTTTTCCAATGCACAATACTATGCATTCCATTCCAAAGAGCGGTTTCGGTGGGTTGATACGATTTCCACTTTGACGGTCCTAAGTTGGCATTCTTTGCAGATAACTTCCATCTCGCCATAGACGAAAAGTACCCAATTTCATGCCAAGAGACCATGTAAGGGTTGTACGACCCATCCATATGATAAAAAGACTCACAAGCCTAAGAGCAATTCCTTCCTTCCCTATCATTAATTAAGGACTGGCTTGCTTCGAGAGAAAGGAAATCTGAATTCCATAGTCGTCTTCCTCACGAGCTGGAACTAGGGTTTGGTTTCATAGACAAGACTTTCGAGCGCGACGTTGCGCACATCCTCTTGCTTGGTATCTTTTCTAGTGTACATCACATTCATTTTCCTTTCCATGAATTTTCCTTTCATGTAGATATGATAATCTTCGTGGCATCAACCTCATATAGGAGCTGCCAGTAGTACTTTCGCGGGATTTTAAAGCAGGCAAACTTATGATGCGAGTCTAGTTAGAATAGAACCAGTGCACTCTGAAATCCGAACCAACCAATACGCTTCGCTTTCCTCTGCTCGTATAGACTCCGTTCGTGTTAGGACATCCATAGCCAATAGTAATAGTAGCTAGTAGCTTCGCCCCCCCTTGCCCCCGGAAAGGTTCTCATTCCTCACTAGATCTAGTTGACTTGCTGCTACAGCAATCAATCTATCTATATGTTCCGGACGGAAGAGAGAGTTTCCTACATTCCCATTCCCATGAACTGAACATCGGGTACCAACGATCTGGAATCCCGTGCTGAAACCTACAGATATGCACCTGTGCGGACCAACCTGGCAATCCTCCTGTCTATTCTTTCTATCTGGACTAGCGCTTCCCACTGGAGCTTACTACTTGACTAGAGCACTTGAACTTGTTAGTTTCATTAGTAAGTTTCCTAGCATAGCAAAGTGAGTTTCCCATCAACGGATTATCATCCTGTTGTTTCCATGAACATCAGGTACATATATGAACCTATCAACGGAGCGGAACATATGATATGAACCAAGTAGATTCGTCTTTTTGCTCGTAACGTTAGTAGTTACTCGCTCATTAGTAGTGAACTATGATCATTTGTGAGGAGTATGTTTTCAACTCTATGTATGTCAATTCGAGAGTAGAGCGATCTATGTCAACCAAGAGCAGAACTCTCTCTATTTCCGGCACAGGCTTTCTTTCAATCAAGAAGAAGATTATTTCAGATTTTATCACTATCCGGACTGCTATCTACTATCTACCTATCTAGCTACCCGGGCTCGTTGTGAGGCGGGACCCAACCCTCCTCTTCACTCCACTGCTTCAACAGAAATGGATCCATCATCTGCTACCCATGAGTAATAACGTTACGAATCTACCACTGATCCCGAGGGCAAGTATGAAAAAGAGAGTCAAGCAAGGTTGGATTCGTATGTTCCATTTGAGTAAGCCTCTGTGCCCTTCTCTTTCTCCTGCAGCAATATGAACTCAAAGGGATCCTTTCCTACCCGGGACAGCTTCATAGCTCCTACCTTTACTCTTGATTTGTGCAAGAGTGCTCGTTAGTGATCTCCATTCAAAAAAGTGGAAAGGAATGTTCCATTGCCACGAACAATATGGGCTTTCTCATGGATTCCCCTTTTTCTTCTACACATTATACTAATATAATTGGATTGGGAATTCGCAGGAATGGGTATTGAGAGGAGGATCACCATGGCCAAAACAGCTCTTGTCAGCGACAAACTCTATGATTTGCCAATTCCAATCGATTTGCATATCAGCAAGCAGGGATGAGCACATCTGGAAACCTTGACTTCCTCTGGATGCGGACCAATATATGCATAAACCTTCGTTGGCTGGGTTCTCGTTTCTCATCGAGAGTGTTGAGACTATCTTTCAAGGAAGCTTCCCAGCATGACCTTTCCCTGAATTGGCGTATAGTGAGGTGAGTATCCGGGTATCATGACAACTCCAGTCAAGCACTGGGCAATACCGGCACTTAGATGGATTAGATGACTTTTGATGATCAGCCTTTACCCGCGGGCCCTGGCCACTTACATACAGAACCTATACATTTCCAAATAGGAGATGAGAGAGCCCTTGATCCGGCGCATGACTCTCACGAATGAGAAGCTCAATAGCCATCTATCTAGAGAAGGAACTAATGCCACTGATAGGAAATCCATAGACCGTACGCCCACTTACCACTCTACCACTTCAATTCAATGACAGACTTCACCGATACCTAGCTTGAGAGAGATCGATCACTGGCATGTGGCGTATATTTCCGAGAGAAAGAGGACTGAAATTCACCTTTACCCCTTCTATCACAGGTCTCACTAGAGATTCCCACAAACAAAAGAGAGATTAGGAAGACCGCTCCTTTGCGAACTTGGATGGCATTTTCCGCAATCTGTTTTGTGGATGATATCCTTCCATACCAGGAGGATCTGCTGGAGAATCAAGGGTCCATTCCAATAGACATAGTGCAAGAGAAGAGAATTGGGTGACTTGAATATGCAGCAATTTGCCCGGCTATGGATAGGCAGGCATTCCTTTCTATGGGCCACCCACTGCTCCTAATCAAGAAATTGCTTTAGGGCAAGAGTCATGTGTGACCAGATTGAAAACCGAATTCCATTCCTGATGAGAAACTATCTGATATTCCTCCTATTCCAGAAGGTTTTCTAGCCACCTGCTTAGAGATTTGACGGACTACCAATCCAAATAGCAGTCAAGAAAGAATCCAAGTTGCAGTCAAGATAGATGGAATGGACTAGGGCGCAAGGAAAGAGATCCAGAACGAGACCGATCATTCATTCCCTCTTTCTCTGGCTGTAGAATTGACATAGAACTAGTTTTTCTTCCCAAGGCCCAATTCTTAATGATTGAGGAAATGCATGCTCACATAATGGGAAAATCACGTATAATCCTTACGAGAAATCTCCTACTTTCCTCTCTACAGGGAAGTGCGCCAGTTCGAGAAATATCGTTGATAGAATGAATGCTCTTACGCGCTAATGAATGATGACTTATTTAAAGAATTTCTTGATATCTTGCAGAATGGTTTTCATGCTAATCAGAATGAATTTCTACTTATGCGCTAAGAGAGACTCTGGTGGAATCAAACCAGTCTCTTGGGAAAATCAAATGGATGGATCTCTTTGTCAGCTTCTTGTTTGAGAAAAAGAGTAGTGACTCGCTGGATTGAGATTTCTAGGAAAAAGAGTTGCGAACGAAATCCTACACTCCCTGTAGGTAGGGCTGGGCGAGAAAGGGTCCCCTCTGAAGCCTATAAGTTAGTAAGCAGGCCAAATATTCCACCGGGGTCTTTCTTAGCAAACTCATTGATGGCAGTACCTAACTAAAGAAGAATAGCGCTCTTTCTTTCTTTCAATTACGTTTCTTGAATGGTTCTGCACTTAGATCAGTCAGTACACACGAAACCCTTTAATCAAGTGAGTGCCACTTTAACTCAGCTCTTTCCTAGTGATCTTGATTGTCCCTAGAATCATCTCTTATTTTCATATAGAAATGAAATGGTTTAGTGGAAAAGAGGGAGATCCGGACTCACTTCTACCAATCGAAGATTATCATATTTTAATTAAAGGCAAATGAGAGTCAGAAAATCGTATAAAAATGCAGAAGTTAGGCTTCTTCCGGTTCTAGAGTAGTGGCTTCAAGCTCCTGTCTTAGTTTGACTGGAGATCAAATCTAAAAAGGCTCCCCGTGGACTCTACGCAGGACTTTTTTCTCAACCTTACATAATTTGAATTTCTCTGACATTCCATGTTTCCGAAACGGATCCTATCAAATATTTCACTTTTTCTATGATCATCTCTATTTTAGGTATTCGGGGAATCCTCCTTAATAGACGAAATATTCTTATTATGTCAATGCCAATTGAATCAATGTTATTAGCTGTCAATTTGAACTTTTTGGTATTTTCCGTTTCTTTGGATGATATGATGGGTCAATCATTTGCTTCATTAGTTCCAACAGTGGCAGCTGCGGAATCTGCTATTGGATTAGCCATTTTCGTTATTACTTTTCGAGTCCGAGGGACTATTGCTGTCGAATTTATAAATTGCATTCAAGGTTAAACATAACTACAGGAGAGTTACCAAATACAAAGTTCTGTTCTCCTTTCGTTCTCTTCTTTCTTTTTGCCTGAGTCAGACATCAAATAGCTTCGATTTCCATTATCCGTTGGAATGTATCAAAATCAATAAGATGGTCTTGTAAAAGAAAAGGTTGTGTCAGTTTCTCTCGATCTGCGGATTCCTCTCTCTACGATAAAATGAGATTCAAAGAGCCAAGTCGTGAGTAAGCGTTTGTCCATCCCATTAACCGCTGGGTTCAGTAGCGTACCGACGCCTTTGCCTCTTCCAGCTTCCCCGACCGATTCTTATCTTTTTAGAAACGAAAAAAAAAGGCAATGGAAAGAATGATCCTTAGATTTTGAGATAGAATAGCTTAATAAACGGCTTGCGCCTTAAGCTCAAAAAGGGCTTTCGCGAGTCAAAACTAGGACAAGCTGCTAATCTTTCTCCTAACGGAGAGGGACCCAGCCCTCCTGCATGGTATTAACGACCTCCATACAATCGGAATTCACGATCAGCTTTGAACACCAGGTTCTCCCAGCAAGGATGAGACCATCTTTAAGCGCCCTTGCTTCTGCCATAGCTGCCGAGTCGACATGTGGGATCTTGCTGTTACTTGCACCCAGGAACGCTCCATGTTCGTCTCGGACAACTGCTACAGTTGCTCCTTCTTCCTGCTCAGAACAGAAAGCTTCATCAATATTAAGTTTTACTTACCCTTATCTTGGTTTTGTCCACCCATGCCTTTGGATTCGCCTAATGCCCGAGACCGTCTCACCCCCCTACTTTCCATCCTTCTTTTTTTTTACCTTTATCAAAAAGCGAGAGGCACTATTTCATAAGTTTCCCTAGCAAGGGCGTAGTTCTCACACACAAGAAACAAGGCCTTTTGAACTACCCGACCTGGGCTTTTTTACTTGACTGAAAACCAGAATTCGTTGCACGTAGATCTGCGGCAAGTCCTTTTACAGCAGCAAATAAGCAGTTACCTGATCCTATCCTGATCCTACTGACCCATATCTTACTCGCCCAAAAGCCCAAGAAGTTGTTGAAGTGAAAGAAAATAAAGTCTCCTACTCTAGTCTTAACACTCGTATTCTATATGCGGGCGGAGCCCTTTGAGGAAGCAAACAAGAAATGAAAAGAAATAGTGAGGAAACCGTATCCAAGTTCTGATTGACCTGGCTGCTGACTGCTGGCAAGTAAGGACGCGTGAGGAAAAAGAAAGAAGGACTGGGTTACTGGATGGAATCAGTGACTCTACATGGCAAAGGGAGCACGAGTTCCTAAACGATTGGGCTGGATTGGAAATAAGTAATACATTGGAATAAGTGACGCGTGAAAGAATACGAGTTGACAGGCTTCCCCGAGTAGACAAAGGAAATGCAATCGGATCTTCGAATCATCATATCAAAAAGAAATGATAGCTCGCTGCTTCAAATATCAAATAGGAATTCCAATCGGTATAACTGGTGCTTCTGCCGAAAGAAAAGTAAGATGGTGCTAGCTTATTTGAAAAAGAACGTATCTGTGTCGAGATCTCGTTTCTATTCCAGGGAGTGGATCCGACTCGCCCTTGGGACAAGAGGATTGACTATCCGATCCCAGCGAATGAGACCTTTCGGCTGTCGCAGCTCATTCTTGATCTTATCATTCGGAAGGTTCCCATCTCACCGAACGAGCAGGAGGCCGAGCTCCCATCCAACCGTAGGGGACCGAATCGTAAACCAAAGGACTGAGGCATCAAAACCTTTAGCAGATCTTCCTTCCTTCTGCTTGATCCTTTTTCTACAGGTCGGGATGTCATCAAAGCCAGGGCTTCTCGCCTTTCCTTTTGACGTCTCCCATCCCTAGACACCGGCCCCCGATACCAATACTAGAGATTTGCCTTGGCTGTAGTTCAAAGAAGTTCTTCGGCTTTGGGAAGATGCGAACCTTATACCATTGTCCTTGGACAGATATGAACCTTACGCGGGCAGCGGATGAGCATATCCCTAGAATACCTGCCTATCCTACCTAACGCTGGATTTCACCTAACGCAAGAGCTAGTACTACGATGCGAGCTCCTTTTACGAGTGATACCTTTGTCTTTGGTGCTTGAGTTGTCCTCCTGGTCCTCAATTTCGGAAATGACATATTGAACCGGTATCTTTAGCATATAAGAAATCCGGCATACCCCTTTGACGGCATCCCTCCTCTAAAGCTGCTTCCTTCCTTCAAGCAACGCATTCGCGAACCAATACGTAGTACACGACGTAGTAAATCAATTCAATAATGCAATCCGGGTTAAAGAAATGAAATGGTTGTTGCCTTCTCGGACAAGAAGGATTTCTTTTACGAGCGCTAGAGGGACGAGCTAGATACCTTTTCTATATGACGAGCGCTAGAGAATAGAAATATCATACTTTTTGTGTTGGATCATCCGATGAAGTGGATGCATACATGTACCTCAAGTGGCATTTTCCTTGTGGTGTAATGTGTTCCCATATGGTATATGTAGGTTACAGAACCTTTTCTCTTCCAATTTGGATACTAATTTCTTCTTCAATAGAACCATCCGCTTTCTTTTGAATCTTGTATACCAATTGAAATCCCATAATGTTTTTGGAGTCGGTGTAAGGAGCTAGAACCCATGTTTGATTTTGGGCTAGGGCATCTTGTTCTTTCCTAGCCAGTCCCAAGAAAAGGACTGGAGACATAGCTTACTCTCTTATTAAGCAGTAAGTAAAGAAATTTATAGACAAGCAAGCCAGTGAACCAATTCCATATGCTTGTTCTGCTTGTCCGAAAGAGACTTCACTATTCTAGTTACGTTACGAGTTTAGGAAAAAAACCACAATAAGTAGCTTTCCCCCCTTCCGATGCTTGTTTTGCTTTCTACTTGTGAATGAACCCATTCCGTTTTTTGAAAGAAGCAAGCATAAAAGGCTATCGACAAAAGTGGTACGCCACAGAAAGTGCAAACAAACTTATCAAAACCCGGTGAGTGAATGCCTGTGCCTATGAGCTTTTACGAAAGCCCAGGCTTTTCTCTGATCCAGTGAGTGAAATCCAAGCCTATTCAAAAGCCTGTTGAAACTTTCCTTGCTTTAAGGCCTATGACCACCTATTAGGTTTACTTTACTAGGTCTCCTTCATTCCTTTATTCAATTCACTATGTAACCTTTATACAATTCACTATGTAACGAAGTTGATAAGCTCACGCAACCCTTTCTAGAATATTTAATGTATAGAATATTTAGTGTATAGAACTGCCACTAGTACAGCTATCTACAAGAAAAGGAAACGATCAAACAGCCTACACCTATTCCATTGGTTTGGTTAACTATTCTGGTTCTAACCTTGAATCCTATCAGGTTCTAATCAGAAGATCTAAGATCTTAGCCGTCGAGCTCTAACGTTTGGTTTCTTCCGACCTCTCCCCAAGTTGGGTTAATGACATAGTTGCAGGGAAACAAGCCTCTCGAGGGAGGTTCTGTATCTCCCCCATGTCCTAATGAGGAGGATAAATCAATTGGTTCGAATCCACCTCGTGAGAAAGACTGAGCTATCTCGTACTTTTGAAGTTGTTGATGATCAACCGAAGTGAGCAGCCTATCTCGAATAGGAGACGTAGTGGTCAATGCGCCTCAGTTGGGGAACTTCTATCCAGCTTCTGGTGATTCACCCTCCACTCTCACTTTATCCTTTGGACCAGGGCCAGCAACTTCCAAAGAAGGGGCATATGCAAGCGGCGGGAGACCGTGGATACCTTTTTTTATGTCTCATTTTGGTTGAAATGGGTAAACAGCTCGTAGAGAAGGAAGCCTCGGTATCCTGATATTTCTGAACTCCGCGAAGAACAATTCCATGAATATGGATAAGCAGAAGTCTTTGGGCTAGAGCGCACTAAAGAAGACGAAAGTGATGACTTGCCAGCGTTGGACGTTTCTCTCCTCTAGCTCTGTGCAAGCTGAACTCCTTGGCGAAAAGGGAGTATGCCAATGGGTAGCTCTTCTAGAACCTCCGTTTGAGTTGTTGATGTACGATTTCCTATGCCGATGCCGTTTCTATACTCAGAATAAAAGCCTCATAGCGAAGTCGAAGTAGATTATCCAACCGAATGCCATTGACTTTAGTCTTTAGTATCTGCCAGTTTCGGGTATGTTGAATCTCCAGAGGGATTTCCTCGAGGCGAAGGGCCAGCTTCTCCGATTGATCTTGAATTTGGATATGACTGCGCTAGAGCAAGGTAAACCTAAGGCCTAGGCCTGACGATGAAGGCCAAAAGTGTAAATTCTTTCCTAATGAGCCTGTGTCCGAGGGCTTCAAATATGTGTCCCTCATACCTGCCGATCCTTCCGCAAAAGGAAGATGTTTTGCTCGAGCAATGCGTTATATCCAGATCGATGAGACAGATATGGGACTTCTACTAAGAGAAAAAAGGATGCGATTCTAAGGCCTATTTCTAATGGCGAGAATTGGCGATAGGGACCCTTGACGATAGATCGGCTTACCGATGGTTATAATGGTAGTAAAGAAGAATGCATTCATTCTGGGTTACTCGAAAACGTATGCAGCCCAGATCTTTCCGTAGGAAATATTATCAATTGGATGGTTGTTTACAATTACTTTCTTATCACCTCCTGCCTGCCATAACTGTTATAAGGTTTACTGACATGGTGAGTGGAGTCTCGAAGCAATAGATATTCATAAATCTTTCCTTCTCCTGCTCATCCCTTGCTTGTGGGAAGTGCCATATGAATTTGCATGGGAAAGAAAAGGCACCGATTTCACTCCCGTCAGTCGGGGTACGCCCGAGCCAGTGAAAAACGAAGTGCACTTTTGGAAATGACGAAATTGCTCAGTCAACTACGGAATTGTGAGTGAAACAAGAGAGCGGCGCCTAAGGTGGATACCTAGGCAAGTCGCAGTCAGAGACAAGGCAAGCAAGAACCCCGGTATCTGCTGCTTCATCGTTCGTACTAACCAAAAGATCAAGATGATGAACTGGCCTCGGGGCACAACTTGAGAGGTACGCCAGTACCATAGCTCGTACAAGTAAGAGGTTTTTCAACATGGGCAGCAGATTAAGTGATTTATTATTGGAATACTGGTATTATACACCATTTCTTTGTTCCATATTCTATGCTTTGCTGGTGAGAAAGATAAACTACTTTGGATCCCCGACAACCATGACATCTTCTCAACGAAATCCGCTTTTGATCAGGGGAATCCTTAATCTAACACTAGGTTTTCCCTCAATCTAACAACCGGGGACCTATCAAAGATATCACCTATCCCTATTCGAATCAGCATTCCTTTCCTTTAGTTTCAAACAACTATGCATTCTAATACAAACAAGAATTGTAGTTGCCTAAACTATGAAACCTTAAACAAGAGGGCGTATGGGTTAATAGCTCTATCTTTATTCCATCGAGGAGTCGAGCCCCGAAGCTAAGCCACTAACAGTAGGAGAGCGCTCGCCACAGCCAGTTGGAATTCTTTGTTCCCTTCTCGAGCTATCTCATCCAATATCAACAACCGACGCGGGTCGAACAGCCAAACAAGTTCTATTCCTTCCCTTTGAGCCTACTGACGCTGTAAGAATCCAGTTCCAGCACCATCCTATCCTATCAAAACAGCGGGCTTACGCCTTAGGGTTCATGTCGAGAACCATTCGAACCACTCACAACTTATTGCATGACAACAGCTAATCAAAGCAAAAGGAAGGATGGCAGAAAGTTGGGAATAATCCAACCTAATGGCTTAGCCAACCATCTATCTTGAAGCAACACAGGACTATGAATACATAGAGAATCTGTCTCCACCGCAAAAAAGGGATCGGTCACTTTCCGAAACGGCCTATCCTCCACTACGTAGGGGACTGGCGTGTTGGTGACTCTACTTTTTGGAGTGACGATTGGGAAGGAACTGGCACATTGGAAAACATCCTGCCTTCGCTGAAACTAGTCTTCCTTTTTGTTTGCTGCATCAGTCCAATATGGCAAGCAACAGCCAATGTCATGCTATTTGCATAAACTTGTATGCAAGCTAGGCCTTTTCTTTCGTATTGAGAAAGCCGCTTCATAAAAAGAAAGCGGTGGAGCTGCTATAGACGCTTTGATTGGCTGGAGACAGAGATCTCTCAAGTGTGCAGTGATAGATCTTTAGAGATAGCCATACTGAAGTCGGCCCAAGCAATGCCCAAAGAATCCCATTTCTTTCTTGGTTGGACTAACCCAACCGGCAATTTCCTTCTTCCTGAATTGGGATAGTCAGATTCAGTCTTTCTTTCGTATCAAAGTAAGTTCTTTCCTTGATTCTTTCTTTTCGTGCATGACCTTTCTCGAACTTTCTAAAAATGATAGAATTGGCTTTTCCGCAGCCACTATTTGGACTTCTCCTTTCAAGCAATTATGAACGGAACGGGCAAGAGTGATCTTCAAAAGCCCAGGTTGGCTTTCCCACTTCCAAATCCGTAATAGTAAAGTAAGAGTAAGGTGCAGATAGCGGACAATTTCCATAATAGATAAGTGCTTAATCCTGAGAAGATGGGAGACGTCGATTGTTACAGTACTCTTGACAAGTGCATTTCTCAAATTCTAGCCAACAAATTGAAAGCATGCCTGCCTGTTTGTTCTTTTCAGTTCCAATCAACCTTCCTTTTCTTTTTGAATCCAAGCTAGAAAACGGATGCGCTAACGCGCAACGGCTTTCGCGCTAGTTGCTCAATCCGTTGCTTGTTTGGTAAGATTACCGAAATAGGATTTCCTATGCTTGCTAGATTGATAAGCCAGAGAGGTAGTCGGGGAATTGGTAGTCAGGGTCGGAAAATCATCTGCTTGTAAATTCATTTTGTAAAAAAAAGTAGTACTCGCCCCGGAATAGGCGTTATGACAAAGAACAAGAAGAAAAAGGGTTTTGTTAATGGGAACAAGGAAGTAGGACTCGGGGATCGGGTGCAAGAAGCAGGTTGTAGCTGGGAGGAAGCTATAAACAGGTTGAGGAGTTGTTTGATAAAGCAAAGAAAGCGGTTGGCGTCCCTCGTACCTGTAGTTGGAGAAACAGGATGCTGGAAGTAGATTGAGGAACAAGACTTGAAAGCTGTAAACAGGGATGTAGGAGAACTATGTAACAAGAAGTTAGTAGGAGCAGGTTGCTTATAATATAAGGATAGCTGTCTTATCAGAGGGTTCACAGCGTGTCATACGTGTTATCACTTACTGCCAGGAGTACCCCAGAACTGAAGGGTTAGGAATAGGTGAGATCTTAGAGGTGTTGAAACAGCTCGGAGAAACCAGCGTTCATACTTACGCGGATCAGACAGGTGTTTACGTCCAGAGATTTTAGGATTCGGATTCCTATTGAATTGACTTTGCCGAGGAGCAGAAACCGAGCCCTTTGATTCAATCCTTCTTCTCCTCGAAAGCTACAACTAGAAAATATATTCTTCTTTGCCGGTGCGAACCCTTCTTTTGAATAACAACCATTGGCAAGACCAGCGAAATCCGAATACTAATCCGAGGAAAGCCCATCCCTACTTCCCTTTGCTGTTGTTCCTCGAAATCCTCTACTAGTCATTGGTTTCAAAGCAAAGGTATCCGGTATAGGGGGTCGTGGGCCGGTTAGTGTTTCATTTCGATAGGTGATAGTGGTATACCCAAACCATATGGTATAGGTCTTGGAAAGGAAAGTAAATCAAGTCCATCTTACATGATTTCTTCACTTGCTTGGGCTTAAGTGGTACCAGTACCCGGAGAATAGTTCAATTCTCTTTCTCCACATGACACCCTTGTGTTGTCAAACTAATGAATCCCACTCCGCCCCTGCTCCGACAAAGCAATAAGCACTAGGGTATCCACCCACCCGCCAGTTCGAATAGCCGGTTTCCTCCCCTTCCGCTCAAGCTAAAGGTTCTGGGCTACGGCTTCCGGTTCCGTATTCCGATTCGTCTTCGGATAGCATTAGAAAATCCCTTTCATGCCTTTCCAATACAACTATTATTTTTCTTAGCCGAGGAGCCTTTGGAAGTACCGTTGTTGGATCGGATTGAGCCATTATAGGATCGGATAAAGATTCACTCTTTGCCAATGCCTGCTTCCTTGGTTTCCTACTTTCTGCATCGAAAGTGACTTTTTGCTCAGTATCGAGAACCACGTCTTCTCCTTTTCAAGGCGTAGATCGCCCGTCATCTGATTTGCTTCGTCAAAGCGGATAGCATTATGGAATTGATTATATTCGTAGAAAAAGCACCCCTATTTAATAAGTCCTCGGAAATGATCTCATCCAGTACTTCTCTCAGCCTATTTGCCAAGACTTTGGAGCATAGCTTGTAAATGACATTGCACAAAGATATCGGCCTATACTGTGATATTTCTTGGGGGTTCTACTGTCAGCAAGTGCACTATTATTTACTTCACCGCGTACTTAAAGAATTGTTGGTAGCAAAGAACAGCACCTGATAGAAAGGATGCTAACCAAGCCTCTTCTGTTTAAGCAAGGCTAAGCCAGAATAAGGGGTACAGTAGGCTGGTGACCCTGACGATAGCACTAAGACTGCCTCGGGAATCTCCTCAATCGTTCAAGAGTGCCTCGGGAATTGAATAAAAGCACTGATATCCATATAATCCTACAATTATGCTCTATTCTCTTGAAGAGAAGACACTTGAACTTCGTCATGTGCTATTGATCCTTTTGAACCTAAATTCACATTGGCTCTTTTTGGCATACAGCTTTTGTTTTTCTGTGAAAGTCCTCCTTCCTCTAGACAAAGATTACATTAGAGGTGCCTCGACCCGAAAGAGCATGATACAATCAATTAGGACGTAGCTCTGCTACAAGAAAGGATAGGACTTTTGCCAAGTCTAGAGTTCGACTTCTAAAAAGAGAAAGCCACTAACAAAAAGAAAGAAAAGAGGAGGAAGCTGGACTTACCTCTGTTCGAGATACAATGAATCGAATAAATAAGTCTTATGGATGAATGTTGAAGACGGACGATACAACCCTACTAAAAGTCACAAAGCTCACTTCGCTATCAGGCCTAGCAGCTGCTTCATAATATAGGTGAGATAGATTAATTGCTTCCTAATATAGGTGAGATAGATTAATTGATTTTTTCTTTTTTTTGTTATAGAATTCTAAATCGAGCATTAGTTTGAACGACATAGAAAACTCTTTTCCAACTAAGCACTCTTGAGCATCAAGCAATTATATGGCTTGGATTCGGAATGGTCACAATCCTTTCATGGCTGGATATGCACACCTACAGTTCATTAATGGAAATTCACTTTTCTTAGCGCCCTAGTGTTTCAAAGCACAGGAGATATCTGTGGAACTGTTGTTTTTCTTAGGGCAAGCTAGCAGATAGAAGTAATCTATCTGGTTAGCCAGGCGAACCATTTAGGGTTCAGTTCCTGGTTTCAAGTGTTCTTCTTCATCGTTTGGCACTTCACTTTTTGTTGAGTAATCCAATGGCCTAATGACACATGCACATCTTTTGGTGCTGTCGCCTTACTTAGTGACTAGCTCAAGTGCATTTGATCACAAAAAAGACTGGCATTGGCTCCGGGTCAAATCTACAGGGGGCATGCAAATCAAATGCGAAAGAAAGGAAAACATTTATGTTTCTTCTGCTTCAATGCCGTGATACACTCAGGATGTTTACGATACCTACCCATTAATTGCTCTAACTTCTCGTGGTTCACCCCTAGCTATGCCCGCTTCTATGAAATTCCAAATTATGCTTGCAAGCTCATCGGAGCTAGGCAACTCTTTGTCAGTGATTTCATGCCTACCAAGCAGGTACACTCTAATGTATACACCCTTTAAGAAAAGAAATCCTTCTCGTATTCTGCTGCTTTTTTGATTCATTTTATCCCAATAATAGCATAGACATCATATATTTATTCTTGCAAGCTCAAGTGCTTGATTGTTGACAAATTATTCTCTCAGCAGGGCACCTCAGGTACCTGTCTATAGTTTCCTGTCTTGAAGGGGGGCGACGCAGCTATTTTCTTTAACAACACGTCATTCAACGAAGTGTTTTCGTTATTTGGTCATCACTAAAAAGTTTATAGTGATAAAGTGAGCCTATTATATTAAGTTTAGAGGATTCTCCTAACGTGATGAGTTTAGTTTATCACTTTTAAAGATCACTGGTGGCAATGGTACTTCCTTTTATGCAACAACTCCTGTATGTACCATTTGGTAATTGGAGTTTGATAAGACCATGGATCCTTATATACAAAACATACTTGGCCAACTAAGGCCCTGCAGTCCAATGTCCGATATATTATCGTCAGCTGAGGAGGTGTTTGGCAAGGGTGTGACCGTTGTTTTTGGGACAATGTTCAAGCAGGAGGCCATGAATCTGTCTAGTCTCGCCATGGGGGGTGAGTTTATCTCATTGCTCCTTCCTGGTGTAAAGCCGATCACTGAGGTTTATGTCTATCAAACCGAGCTCTTGAACCCAATGTTTGGAACATCAACGTCCCTCTCTAGTTGTAATCAGGATTTGATCTATCATGAAGTTTTAGCGCCACATAAGATCCACGGCATGTTATCTGTCGGTGCAGCGGCTTTGAGTTGTCGGAAAAAAAAGCCAGGAGCTTAAGTAATTCCTCAGTTTAGTATAGGGTGTCCAGGGAGAGCTGCTGAAGGGAAGGTGGGCGAACCCACACGAGTGAAAACCCTACTTTATTAGTCATCAATGCGATTTCTCGCACTTTTTGATACCTCCGAGGGGGTACACTTTAAAGGCATGCAAAACGTGCCTTACAGTCATGTTGGACGAGGCTAGGCGGTGAATGCAACACTGGGAAGTTTTGTCCCGGTTCGAGAGGTTGAGCGAGCCAACCAATTCGATGTTTTGAATGGCCAAAGAATAGGTGTTTACTCCTCTTACCAATTGAGGTTTCGCACAACTTTTTGACTAGGGCTTCAGAAAGGTTGTAGTTTCACGAGGAGCCCATAAAGCGACTTGTTTTACCTATGGGATGTGAAGATTGGATCTGTACCTGACATGGATTGATTTAAGAATAGTGATGAAAGAAATCAATTTATGAGAGACCATATTTCTGTTGTTTCGGTACAACTCAAGATCAGTTAAGGAAATAGGGAATAACAATAGTGAAAAGAATAGAAATAGCATGACCCTTGCTTGGGACTTCTTTCTTCTATCTCTATAGAGATGACCAGGAAGCAAATGAGAAAGGGACTTCTTTTTTACTACGGTCAAACTATGATCAAACTCTCTAATCTTACTTCCGTGTGAAAGACCGTCCTAGGCGTGAGTACAAATGTGTCGAGGCGTTCTAAGTGCCGTAGACGAATGCTTATTGGCGGAATAAATGGTATGACACGACCTCTTTTTGCTCCATATAAACGAATTTGAAAAAGGAAGAAGGCTTTAGCTCCCTTCCATTGTCTTGGGTCGAAGATCAAGCGTGAACTTCTCCCTCATCTAAGGTTGGGTTGTGGATAACATACTTCCCCTTGGGCCGGATCTTCCCAAGTATAACACGATCCATGAGCGATATCAATGCAGTGACAGTCCTTACTATTGAGTCCTGTGCTGGTAAGATGACAACGCTCTAAAAGGTTTGTTTAAGAAAGCAATCATATCCCGTCCCCAAGTGCGGTATGGACCCCAAAGAGTTATATAAGTAGGAAAATGGGAAGAATTGAGGCACCTACAGAAGTAATGGGTCAGCTTATGATTTTAGGCATGGTTACTGGAGGGATCGTCCCTACCTATCTGCGCAAGATCGGATCAGTATGGTTTTGAGAGGAAGGCTGGTGGCATACGAAGAGAGGGCGACAGAACATCTGCATTCCCTTTCTTTGATTGAGAGAAGGATAAAGCAGAAAAAAAGACTTGACTGAAATTCCATTCGCTTTTTTTCCTTCCTGAGATATGGAATGTCATTAAATTAAGTAGATGAGATGCCAAATATAGGCAGGAGTTATTTCGCCAAGCAAAGCTTTGTGTTCTGAAGGTAAAGAAAGACGGTAAAGCCCATTAAAAAGAGTGCCACGCAGAAGCACCTCCTGTGTCACTCGATCCAAACCCGACACATCTTTCTTTCTATACGAAATGAGTTCGACCTTTTTTTCTAAATAGAAACAGAAAAGAAATTTAGGAATAGTGCGGGTGCGACGGAACGAATCAAGTGAAACGAGTCCCCCTTATGACATTTTTTCATCCAAGCAAGGGCGCGTTGCATGGGATTCATCAACAAAGGGGTAGGGATAAGGGGCCGCACGTCCAAGACAGCCTTTCATCTCAGTGCGCCATGGAACCCCCATCTTCCAATTCCTCTTACAGAGATCGTTGACTCACTTGCCTTATTTTGAGGAGACTTCCAAGCCAAAACAAGACAATGGGCAGTCACCAGATCTTCTTTATGGAGGTGGGACCGGGGACCTCCTCAGC
>LR738713.1:124618857-124623857 GCA_902687465.1 Secale cereale | reverse complement strand
GTATAAATGATGATTCTTGCTTTCGTATTGTTAATGTTTTCAATTGTACACGGAAGGGGTTTGTGACCACTACCATTTTAGTAAGGGATTTCTCCTCATATTGTTGGAGAAACCATTCTTTGCTAACATGGCTCAGCCTAGCAATGGCTGGGAATTTCTTGTCCCAGAATGCAAAAAAAAAAAATGTCCGCCACTTTGTTGCTTTCAGCACTCTAATGAAGTCAAGCCCCTTCTGGATGTCCGCTGCTGCACTATGCTGTGTCTTACCATAGACAAGAGGCATATACACCTTCTTCACCAACTTTCAGTTAAGGTGACGGCTAACGGCTTTCCTTGACACTAGCTTCCAGAGATTCTGATGGAATCTCCTCTTTGAAGTCCTCTAATAGTGAGGAATATAGGTCATATACTTGATCCTCACCATCAACCCGTCAAAAGTTAGTACGCACTGCTAGATCCTGGAAATAGCTCATTATCTGGTAAGCAGACGAGGATGCATCACATATATATGTGACATCCGCAACCTCAGATTTGGGTTTAGCATTTACCTGTTTCCTTCCATCCAACCTGGGAAGGGATCCCTCCATGTGCTCTCTATGACACTTGGCCTGATTGTTACCACCGGTATCTCTCCTCGCATGCAGTTGATGACCATCTCGCCCATGGCCTTTGTGAACACATAAGTGTCTTGCCAACCATAGAGTTTGGCCCTATGAATAAATAAATTGCACAAATCAAATACTTCATGTGTGTATTCGTATCTACAGACATGAGAAAGTAACAGGGAAATACTAGAATACCTCGACTACCTAACTCTTTCATTTCTTGAGTAACAGAAGCAGAGGCAGAAGAATGCCTTCTGGAGTCAAAAGCCAACTTGATCTCAGCCTCGATATCCAACACGGTATTCTGATGTGCCGAAAAATCTGAGGAACCTATCCCCTTTGTTATGGTATCCCCTAAGCAAAATGGCTACTCTAGTATCAAACCTTGCCTCTGCCCATTCACATATGTTGTTTGGCCAAAAACATGACATGCAAACATACTGCTAAAGCTTGTTTGTAAGCTTTTGAGATTAATAGAAACAGGTTACCATTTGATTTCGACCACAAGAAACTCTTATTTGGCATTCTGACCTGTTGATACTTGCAAGAAGAGCTTCAGTCTTCGAAACCGCTGCGCGAAACTCATTATCCGGAATGGCCCCACGGTGTTGATGTCTAGTGCTACATCATACCTGCAAGTTGCAATACTTTTATTGCTATGGAATGTGAACTTACACATTTAGTAATGGAAGCAATCCTTGGTGCAAGACTAGTATAGCTTCACGAACCTCTCATCAAAAGTGGTATTTGCTGCAGAGTTTACGATAACATCCACTTCTTCCGCGATCTCTTTGGCTAACTCAGGAGCAATGCCAATGTTGGCTTCCCTGAAATTACCAACGACTGGAACCTGCTTGCTTAATACAAAGCTGTGGTAGTTTTTCCCATGGATTTCCTGTAAACATCTGAACAACTCAGTATCTTCTACCTGTATTGCAGACGGAAAATATGGTCATTTGCATGAAGAACAGAAAGTAGTCCGAAGTAATCATCATACCTCGTTCTTCAATCTTTTCATGGCTGCTTCATTGTCCTTGGCCTTGATCAACACGTATATTTTACCAACATCAGGATTTGTCCTTAAAATGGGATCGATAAGAACTGATGATCAGAATCCGACAAAGTAGAATGGAAGAACAGCCTAAAAGTGGGGGGCCAGACAGAAACTGTCTCACTCAAACTGGCATTTGAAAATGCTACCCGCCCTTCCCCTATTTCTGCATTTCATTCTTCTATTCCTTCTGCTTGCTTTTCTAGTTAAGCTGCTCATAAACTAGATCCATAAAACTCACTCAGCTACTGTCTTCTTTCTATAATTGGTCTCTAAGTCCAAGTAATCAATAAAGTATAATCCTCTTCCCAGCTCCGCCACCTCCTTTCTACCGAGTATGCTCTACTTGAAAGAACATATTTATCAATAAATAAGTGCATTACTATATTCACAGCTACAAACTAAGCCTAATTTCCAATATGTCATATGTATCACTTTGATGTTGTGGGATCACTGGCTTCTTGCTCAACGGATTTCGCTTCTGCACTTGACTTGAGAAGGGCGAAGCCTTCATGACCGGTACCGGTATCTGTTCAAGAAGTCAGTACTTATGCGGCACTGAACAAAGGGTGAGATCGATGATATGCAATACATGTTTGAATATTTCCTATCTTCTTCCGGCCATCAAACTTGTTCAATTCGTTTTCTTGAGATCTGTGGAATAGTGATATCATACTTGAATCCACATTCCCAGTATTTGAGGAAGAAGTAGAATCTTAGTCCTTTCTAATTTCTATGTTGGGAATTTTATATCGACTAAATCAAGAAACTCGATTTCACTATGATATGACCACTGAACCCTTTGATGCAACATTTCTTGTTTCCAGAAGATCTCGGATGGTTTCTGAAGCTTCCATGATCTTGTAAAAGAAAGAAACCCTTTCTATAAGTCATGAAGACATGGACCAAAAGACTAAGAAACTGCACAATCTATTGATTGACTGAAAAACTCAAGCTGAGTAACTTGCTTGAATGATCGCTCCGGCTCTGGGCCGTCTGATCTTCGGGATGCAGAATAGGGGATCGCTTGCCAACCGTTAGTTAGGACCAGTGAAAACCCACGCTTGGTGAAGGCGAAGTTCAGTTTGGAGATCTAACAATTCCTTATGTCGTGTATCCTCGATTGATGCAGCCTCAGATGCTTCAATTGTAGATTTGAGTATTGAGCGAAAGGTTACACCACCTATAGGTTCTGTATTACAGGCCAATCCTACTCCACTAGTACCAATAGGCGGCATAGGGGAAAAAGCACAACACCTAGGAATAGGAATCAACAACACAAAAACTTTCTGAGAAATTACCCAGCAAGAAAACGTATGCGCGTGGGCGCAACGGATTTCGCTCCCGTGCGCTCATCCCTTGCTTGTTCTTTCGGACTAGCACTCTTTCCCTCTCTTTGAAGTAGATTTCTCAGCTCCACGAGTCAAATGAAATAAGGCGAAAGGCCCACTACTTCTTCATTCATGGCTTATTGATTTGATTGATCCCCCTTTCGTATTCATTCGACCTGAGGTGAGGTTGGAACAAGAGTTCTCATAAAAAGAATGGTTCTTTTATGCAATTATGAACGGGCAGGCCTCTTGTGGATTCCTCCAACTCTATGAATGAAGGGGGGAGTATGAGGAAGGCCGATTTTCTTTCTATATGAAGATGAAAAAAGGATCAGGGTCAAACATTTCTTACTTTTGTTGAGTATGACTGAATGAGGAAGAGCTCCTTATGTGGTATCACTTTACCACCATCTGAAATGCGCGAAACTCCGATTGGTGGAAGCCAGTCCATGAAGATTCTCCCTTCTCTTACGTGAAATTCCCCTCTTTCGGTAAGCATCCAGTATCTCAGCAAATGAACATTTCTCTAAGCTTATCCTGTAGCTTATACGTCGTTTGAAAGCTGCTCCAAGGATCCAACGAATAGCTAAGGTTTGTTGACGATCCCCGGCTACAATCCCAGGAACATCATAAATAGTACCTGCGACTCCTACTTTGACCACTTCGCATATTGGCTTTATATTATCTACGGCGTCAACCATAAGTTTTATTACATCGCGTTCAGTTCGAGCTAGGCGGTGAAAAGTTTTATAAACAATAGCACGAACTCTCGTTCTTTTACCATCGATCATGCGAAAGTTTACCAATTTCTTGATCAATTCTTTTTGCTCACCATCAAAGTCCCCCATATAGCTGAGAATTTCCGAGCAATTGGAAGCCGCTTTCGATGACGAGGCCGATAAATTGATATTACGCGATCGTTAATGTCCATCTTTTTCAGCTCTGCTCCCGAAAAGAGAAAGGGAGACTTTTTTATAGGTCGGCGTTGGTTTTTCCAACGAAAAACAAGAACATTCTTTCACGAACTTCCATGACAAAATGCTAGTTGCCTACAGTGTGGCAACTGCTAATTCATTTAAAAATAAGACAAAGTACTTACTTTGTATGCCATGGTTAATTAAATCCAGATATATTTCATTCAATGATAGAATCTGTTCTTCTATGGATCCCCCAGGAAAAATCATTTTATTAAAGATATCCTGGGGTGAGAGTCCCTCCGGTAATTGGACATTACCCGGAGTTTTCTCCAAAAGTCTCCATAGCGTAGATTCCATTTTCTGTTTTAGGACTTCCAAATCCAATTCATGGTTGGGTTCTCTAAGTCCAGCCAGCTGCCCCACCTTAAAAGCGGAAAAAATGGCAACCGAAAAAATGATTCCGGCGGCCATATAAGAAATGAATTGGTTATCCATAAATGAAAATAAAGAAAGCTTTATTTTGGTTCCGCTTCTTGCTCTAAGCAGAAAGACTTGTCGGAAATCGCCGGTTGGGTTGGTCCAACCAAGAAAAACGGAGGATAAAATAGAATTACCAACCTAATTCAGAAAGAGCACACCAACGGAGAACCTACTATACTACAGGGAACATTTCAGAATGGAAAATGAAAATGAAGAAACCTATCCAAATGCCTTTCTTTTTTAACCTAATATACCCAAAACTAGACTATTGTTGAGTTTATGCGCACGATTTCATCGACACTTGTAGCCGAGCAGCGAAATCACAAACAAGTTCTTATACGATAAATTCATTGCCAAAAACTTCCGGAAAGCAGCAATCCATCATCGGATAGCCGAACCGAAGAAACAAACCGAAACACTACTTACGAGTTTATGTGACGAGGCAATTTCTGAATTGAAGTGTAAAAGCGACACTCACCGGCTTGGTTTAGGAATCGATAGCCTACACAAGAAATAAAAGCAAAGGAAAAGCGTTTTGCTCAAGTCTCGAATAAACTCAAGGACATATTCTAAGAAATTCTGACCGTCGGTCGGGATGGTTTGTGGATTACGAACA
>LR738713.1:124602987-124615876 GCA_902687465.1 Secale cereale | reverse complement strand
AAGGGCAGCGGCTTTAGAGTAGGAAAGGGTGTGGCCATAGTTTCCTGCACACCGAAGCTATTAGTGACCCGCTTTGGAGACTCATCCCAGGGAAAAGGTAGGAGCGCCAAAAGCATCTGTTGGTGGGTAATCAGCGGAGCAGCTTCTTTACACGCCGAAGTAGATATGTATGGTCAGGGGAAACCGACAAAGGAACCATAAGCTAGAATACTGGTATCAAGAGATGACAGGTACAACCCCATCTTCTATTCTGAAAGGAAAAAAGAAGAGGTGCACACGGCTAACTAATCTAAATAATGAGTGAGAAAAGACCTTCCTTCGTGGGCATTGACCGCTAAAGATGCCACTGCTTCTCAATCCGAGACAACAACTAACGCTTCTTTTGGTGTTACTACCCCAAACCCCAATCATTCTGTTCGCTCATACCACGTATCAATAATCACTCCAATCTGACACCTGCTCCATGTTTCTCGATCAAAAATGAATGAACTTCTGGTTCAGAAACCAATCGTGTGGATACGTGGACACAATGGGATTATTCCTGCGAGTAAGAAGCGTTCACAATCGGGTAATTCGTACCTCCAGCTGTCTAAAAATAAATATCTCACCTAGCAGGAACCTAAATCCCAACTAGATTAGATGGAAATGCGTATCATGTGAGGAATCAATCCTACACTCCTTTCTGGTTATTTGAAAGTCGTGCTAGCATTCTTTTTTATAAACAGGAATGGAAACAGAGCTTTAGCCTTACTTAGCTTTATAAAGAGAAACAACTTATCTCCTTTCCTTTGCAACATTACCGAAGGAAGCTCGACATAAGGATTGCATACTTTCTCTTTATAGATATTATTGTTATATATAACTTGTGTCTTTCATCATGACTAGGGTTTCGTTTCCTCGCGCAGCAGTGAGTACCCATAGTATCTATCATTTACGGCTAGGACGCCCTCTAATCCACCTCATGCTAGGAATCCATCTCTATGCTTTGGTTGGGGTCTAGCGGATTCAAAGCCATCGGATCTTAGTCAAATGCACTTTTTTCCAAAGAAGACAGATTGAGAAAGGCCTAGCGGTATTAAAGCAAACCAAGCCCTGACGACTCCTTTCCTTTTTACAGGTGTACAGGACCCGAAGGGAGAAATAGACCCGCACCGGACGAGTTAAGCGCTAGGCGTTTTCTCGCTGGTTAGCGCATCCGTGTACCATGGACCCCATAACCCATTGTATGCCCTAAAGCCCTGAACCCCACTTTCTCCGCCTTTCGAAGGTCAAACCAGTAGAGGGTCGTATATATCTAAATACTAGTTCCGATCATACCAGTAGTCGAGAATCCGAATCCTAAATAGCATTACGCTATCCCTAAAACATATTATCGCAGAGCGTCGCCAATTATTCTTCAATTGCGCTAGAAATAGAAAAGCACTGAACATAAGTGAGACCTCATGCTTTCCAACGGATTGTTTATATCATAACAGTTCACTCTGTTCATACTAGATATCCGGAATTCGTTGCCCACTGACTGAAGAAGCGCCCTACGATGCCCAAATCGAAGGATCAACCCAACAATCTTCACCTTTCATCAAAGGAGTAGGTGGAAGAGTTACGGGAGAAATCGAGCGAGATAGTTAGTGGTTGAGAAGTGTACTTCGAGCGACGGGAAGCTAGCGTGAAAGGTAGAGCAGAGGTGCTAACAATAATAAGAATCTTTCATCCTGCAAGTTACTCATAATTGAGAACTGGTAATGTGGATTTTGTTCCATGCAGCTACACCTTTTCGAAAGCAAATTCGAGGAAATCGCTTCTTTCTTCCCATCCCGACCTGTATCACTTGACTTTTAGATTGGCAAACTAATACCAGGTTGATGACTTCACTTCTCTTGGGAACTTGCTTCTTCCTTCACCGAAGTTAGTAGTTCGCTTTTATGGGCAAGGTGCCATACTGGGAATCCAGTCAAATGGGCCAAAGCAATCCAAGGCAGAAGGCCCGTTTTAAATAACTAATCTCGTGACTTTTGCTACCGGGGGTAGGAAGGAAGTAGTGAGATCCAGGGAGAACAAGCAAGACCAAGAACAAGAATGAATGCTAGAGCATATGCAAACCCTAGATTATTGTGATGGCAGCCCGGTCAACCGCACGCTGGAAGCGGATGGCATTCCCAATACAAGCCTGCAGATCCCTGGACTCTATTTAAACATTGGGAAGTCCTTGACAAGAATGCTACATTAAGCACTTGCCACACTGACATATTGATGAGCAAGCCCAGAGCCCGAATCCGGATGCATGCTTAAGTGCTCGGAGGGCAGAGCCTGGGCCCTGATCGAGCCAATATGTCGATCGATAACGTTTAAGCTCCTTGTCCCCAAGATCTTCCATATATTAAGACTAGTTCGATCTGCCTTAGATAAACATATTCCAATAAAAAGGTTCAATAACATATATAGGTATCTGCGGGCATTGTGAATCAACTAATCTATCTAGAAGTGAGTCAATATGTGTTCATGAGTGATTATGCTGTAGGTGCTTCTCCTCTGTCGAGGCTGGTATGTATAAATGGAGTATTGACCTTAACTTTGAGTGTGGGTTCCGGTTTTGAGTGAATGGACTGATTGCATTGTTGTTAAGAGTGGGCTGGCCTGCTTGAAACACCAATGTGCTATAGATACAAGTACCCTTCCCTTGGGGATCGATTAACGGATTACTCAGTATCGGATGGGTGAAAGCCTTATCCATCACCTTTAAGCTCCTTGTCTTTAAATAAAAGCCATCAATAACCTAGATCGGTCTCAATAGCACTGCAGGGCATTTATCTCCCCTACTATATGGGTCTACCCACCTGGGCATTGTCCACTTGACCAACCATCATGGCTATATAATCTATTTTAACAAAGAAGTAAATAACTCGAGTCTCCCTCTGGGGGGTTGTTACGCGACCTATTCCAGACAAGGAGTCCGAGCCAGGAAGAAAACCGGGGAATCCAGATTCCATAAATGGTCAGGATAGCTCAGTTGGTATAGCCTTGAAGATCTTAGTTCTTTCGCGAACTATCAATATTGGAAAGTCGAGGTACTTGAATTCAGGAATTTCATTGACCGGGGTGCGAAAGGAATGCACCCGAATAAATCAATGAATGAAGCTCAGGCCACGAATTCTGGAATCTAAGAGCGGGTGGTGAAGTTGGGCACTCTCGAAACCTCTGTTATGACTTATTTTGTTCACCTTTTGGTTGGTTTTAGACTGGTCTCCCGGAGAAGTAGGCGACGATAGAAAGCATTTTTATTACTCCTGTTGAAGGAGGCAGTGGTCCAATTGGCTATTGAAGTCGGTGGATTCTGCCCAGAGTAATCTCTAAAATAGTGAAGCCAGTAGCAATGACTTCGTTTTCAAGCTACTGAAATGCACTTAAATGTTGAATTTTGATTAGCAAATTACACGAGCGATGCGGCGGCCATTAATATTTATCCCTTGAAATTCTTGTTTCTATTCGTTGAACCAAGTTGGATCTGTGATACCAGGGTGGTGGCTTTAACAAATAAGCTCCAATTGATCCATTATTTGAGGTGGCCACCGGTGGTAGCCCTTAGGAAGTTCTTAACTGCGCTAATTCACCTCTTATTTCTCTTACAAACCCGCCTCCGTAGGGGCTTCAAGCGAGCGCGTTTCGATGTCAACGAAGGTACGCCCAATTAGGGATTGAATTCTCTTATAATTCAATCAAAAGAGCATAACGTCTTAGCTAAATGTCTGACATAGCGTCTGATCCCGGTGAATTGGGTTAGTTAACCGCACCCTTTGGTGAAGAAGGGGGTATTCCTAGGCACTAGTTATTTTCTTATGTGTGGACTTCGACCTTACAAAGTATGAGTCCGTGCCTTCCTAAGTTGGTCCTGAATTTCCTATGAAGTTTTGATTTTCTCGAGGGACGTAGCAAACTGTTTGGTTGGCTCCGAGCATTCTAAAAATAGAGTCCTGCCTGGACAATGTTGATAACGGGAAATCTCTAACTCCGTGGTGGGTGTGAAGAAGGGTACAGCTAGAAAGCGAGAGAATATCTTTATGGATATGAGTCTGAGGCAGAAGTCTCTGAATGCGGGCCTGACGAACCTTTTGTACCAGGATCATCACGAGACTCTGTTTCTGTGGTAGATGACTCAATAGGAAGGGCCTAGAACCTCTAAAGAGGGTTTGACCGATCACCAGATCACGATCAAGAAGAGTCAAAGCTGTCTTACTAGCGCGAGCAATCATCCAACTATGGTGGTTTCTCAACCGGTGGGTACATTTCTGTTGCACATTGTGAGTTCATATTTTCTTTTCTAAGAAACAAAAGTTCGAGCAGATGCCGTTCTAGCAGGTACAAGAACTCCCGTTCGGTAGGCGTCTGCTTTAGCAATGTCTTTGATCCTCGATCAACAATTTGAGGAAGACGAGACAGAAGCCTTTGGATGAAACCAATGAATCTTCCGATCCGAAAGACTAAGGGGCTAGGCGCTCACCTACTATCTACACATTTCCTCTTTGGCGTTGGCTCCACCAGTTTTGACTGCGAGTCGCTTTAGTTATCTCAAATCTTTGGCAGGAAGGGGCCAAGCCAAATAGTGCTCTTTAGAAGCGTAATCCGTGCTTGAAACTCTTTCGCTAGGATCCAAAAACCTATGCTTCCGCTCTTCCTCACCAGGCAATGCTTACTCTTCTCGATCAAGATTTTGGAGACTTTGAAGCTCAAGGACACGACAGCGCTTGAAACAAATGCTTTGTTTTGGCACCTTCGTCTTCCTTTCTAACATTAGTAAATTCGAGCTAATGGGACCAGTTTTGAATTGCCTAGAGGGTGGAGAAGTCACATCACCTGAGGTTTGTTGTGGGTTCAATTATGACCCCGGTCTAGAAGACGGAGTGGTTGCACGTGTAAGTACATCATGTTACATATCTATTTTAAGCTAAGCTAAATGCCTAAACTAAACAATTTTCTATTAAGCGCGGCATCCTCTCTTCGGGGCGAGCCCTATCGATGATTTCATTCTGTACAATGTGAAACCTGAAATACCAACGGTAGTTTCCAAGTGCCATCTCTATTCGACTCCCATGCTTATTCTTGAATGCTTGAAGGGGAAGTCCGGGCTGGGTCAGCTAAAGGCGGAGCCGGGCGGGATATGGTATTAGCTCTCTATGTGCTATTAGCTTAAGCTTATCACTCCAGCTTATTACCCTAGGCAGAGGGGGGTAGGGGAGCATCACTAGAGAGTCTCCATACCCGGTACAAGATCCTGGCTTATATAAATTCATTCAAGGTTATGGCTGAACTGGTCTCACCGCTTCCTTCCTCAATGCTAGCGGGACCCTTGCTTTCCGTTGCCTTTCGAAGGGGACCGACCATATGCATACTTCTTTTTGTACAACTTTGCTCTGTTGGAGCCTTTGCAATAAGAAAGTGGATTAGGAGAGAGAGCTCGCAGACGATGTTCCCTTCCTTCTATATATCCATATATCTATCGCCCCCGGGCACTCCAGAGCCAGTGTGACATTCTATCCGAAATGCATGCATCTCACATTAGGTAGCCATCCATGACCCCGTGTGTGTTTCCCAATTGCTCATCCAAACCATCATTTCTTTCTTCCATCCCGAAACGGAGATCTGACCCAAGGAAGGAATTGCCTTCTTTCTCATGCCAACCAGATGGATGCGGCCCAGAGTTGAGTGAATTCCCTCTGGGTGAGCGCTATGGAGATAGGCCAGGATCAATGAAAATAACCGAGATCGATCGGTATCCATCGCTCAGAGAGCAGCTTTCTCCCCGATATCTGTATCTGCTTTCGGACGGCCAAACAAGCAAGAAGAAGGAAACTTCCATTTCGCATAGCTGCTAAAGTAGTAGTTTTTGTCAAATCATACTTCTGACCAATAGTATCAGTGGCTTTATGCGTCCGCAACCTAGTTTTGTATCTGCATAGTGAAGGAAAGAAAGAAGCATGTTAAGGTGACTTGAGGGAAAGACTGATCCTGATAGACAAGAATGGTATGGTTGGATTGCCAGTGAATAAGCAGCAAGGCTAAAGCAAGGATTGGATTGGATTTACTTCTTCTATTGTCAGTAGCATCATTTGCCTTCCACCCTCTCAAGAACTTCCTGAAGCCCTGAGACACTTGTTGCCAATAGTCTGGAATGGAACATTTGCAACAGTTCTTGTAGGCCATTTCTGTAACAGCATATCTCTAAACCCTTCTTGCGGATGGTTCAAAACGAAACTTAGTGGCAGCCCCTATCTTCCCCATTTTCTAGAAGTAAAGGACAATGATCTGACCCAGCTTGCAAGAGGGATAGTAAAACTTAGGAAATAAATCCTCATAAGTTGAAGAAACCAGAACTCTATCCAAAACTTCTCTCACTGGCCTGTCTTGTTTGTTAGTCCAGGCCACCAACCCTTCTCAGTTCCTGTAGTTCAGTTTCAGATATGAAAGCATTAAAAGCTTCCATCCTATTAATATGTATTCTGCCATTGTTTCATGAGCAAATCTGATCATGTCCCGCAAAGGTAGATCAACACTCTGCACAAAGTTAGTGAGCTCTGACAAAAACATAGCTCTTAAATTTGGTTGGACCATAAACATCCACCCAAGCACAATTATCACAAAGCCTCTATACTCAAACACCATGGAGAAATTGACCCTCCCCAATGAGGTCTGCATCCATGACATCCAGATTGACTCCAATAAGCATTCCACCTTTACTGCCACTGGCTGGCTTGCAAAACCACTTGAAAAGCTTTCTGCCACCAATTGCCATTAACTCTTTATCTGAGAACTGTTCTCTCTTAGTTTCTTGCACACAAACTATGTCCACCCACTCTATCACTTCAGAAGGTTGCCCCCTTCTACCTGGCCAGGCCCCTCACATTCAAGATTAGTGTCTTCATGGCGGTATCTGTTTTTTGTTATGCCTCCTCTTAGCTCTGCTCGTAGTGTTCTTGTCACCAACTGGTATACAAGTACTGTGATTATCTAACTCTTCAACAATCTGAGTAATATCCTCATTCTCTGAATCAGAGCTTAACTCGACACTGGAAGACTGCTCCTTCTCATGAGCAGCTAACTTCTTTTTCTGAGCAGCTTCATAAAGCAATGCTTGAGCAAGTTCTCTTGCTTTAATAGAATTTATAGACCTGTAAATTTCCTCCTGTGTACTGCCCAACACTAGACCACTATCTACAGCAGATTTTACTAGACTAGCAGAATCAATGGAATTGCAAATAGCATATCTGTTAGTAGAAGACATACCTAGTTCATCAAGATTCTTGCGTGAAGCCATCCTTTCTGCACGTTGCTGAATAGGCATGCCATCCTTCGGGATCCTATCCTAGCACTTGTCCTCGTTGCTTTAATTCTTGCGTTTGCACCTCATTGAACTTCTCTTGTTCTTTGGTCATTCCAGAAAAAACCTCCATACCTTAATAATAGGGGCTTGTGTATAAAGGAAAGCAGCAAACCGGTCAAAGGCGAAGCTGTTCTATCTCAACTCTCTGACTTGAAGGAAGATGTGGCGGATCTCAAGGCTGGCTCTATTCCAAGTACAAGTTCCGAGGTAAAATGCGTTGATGTGGCCAATCGATATACAGTATAGTTGAATGGTTCGACAAGTTCACATGCCGGAGCTACCTATTCTCCGCGATTCAATTGGTTCTTCTGCCTTGCCTTCTTATCTATCGGTCCCAAGGTCAAAGAAATAGGTTCAGTGGTTCGACCTCCCAAAGGTTAAAGAAAGACATCGGTATTAAGACCACTCCCTCCGGATGATGATATGTCCCAACCATCTATAGCCCATGGTTGGTTACTCGGGAATTCGGAGAGGTCAGATGAGATAGATGGGTGTGTTCAAAATGGAATGATCCCCTTTTCCCATGTTTGCATTTTTGTTGTCCACAAACAAATAAAGAGTCCGAAAAGACGTACGCATAACAGACTCGGTACCTAGGTCAATGGGTTCAGTGGAGAATTGCGTTACTGTAATAGCGAAGGTATCTATGAAATGCAGTACCAAGGTCAATGAAATTGAAAGGCACCTCTGACAACAGAATCAAAAGGGATTTGGCGGCTATAGACGACTCAGAGGGGTTTTCATAAAGAGAAGCTTTCGCGCAGTACACCTATTTTTCTATAGAAGTGAATGGCCCCTTAGTTGGCTAGTCTGATCAATCGGCAGGCTCAGCCTCTACGTCGTATTCTGATATAGAAAGAAAAGAACCGAACTCCTGGAGGGTGAAAGAAGAATCTCAAGTTGATACTCTGCCAAGGGATCTGTCCACAACTGGTACTTCACATGCCTTAGAAGTAGATTTGAATGAGAATGAATGAAATGAGCAAACGTTACTAGGAAGGTGAACTCGCTATCAAACTACTGCCTGCGCTAGGGGAAGCGCGAAAGAAAAACCAGTTTCAAGCAAGATCTGATACCCTTGAAGGACTCCCAGGAATGAGAGAGCAAGTACAAGGACAATCTTATTTTCTAAGGATAGGCGGTATTCCATAATTAACATAGTTCGGTTAGAGTGGATTTGAAAAGCTACAGCAGATCGATAAGTTGCTAATTTAGCTAAGTCAACTCCACTACGGAATCTAGCTCTCCATAAGAGGGTATTCCCAATGAGACAAGTAGTTTATCGAAGGGACCCTCTGTCTGAAGATTGTAGTCCGGATTTCTCGGAATAGAATAATTGAATGAGCAGGTGCAGATGGTCAATCTCCATCTTGAAGCCGAGTCTCTCTGTCTTCTTATTTTATATAAAGATATAGAGAATAACTCGATCGATCGTAGAATGATTTCGTGATCTGATCTTCATTTGGGCGGCTTTCGCTCAATCCGTGGCTGTAGTGATAAGGCAAATCAAAGGGGTCAAAAAAGAAGATATAGAATTGTAGCTAACGGGGTTCGCTCGCCCTCGCCTGTCACTATAGCGTGTCAAGTTTCTCTCTTTCCAATCGGGATTTTTTAGGTGTGAAGTGAAGTTCACCAGAAACGCTAGCTATATGCTTAACACAGGGTAGGGGAATGCTATTTCTGTAAGATTTGGGTAATTTGTTTTGTAGAAGGACTCACTTGACCAACGCTTGCACTTGTTTGTGTTAATGGATCCAGCAAGACTCTAATATGATTTCTAAGGATTTGAAGAACGACGTGTACATGTTTCATTTCACCTAATCCATCATTTGAGGAGTGGGTTTCGCGATTGGGCTCAGATAGGGGTAAAGAGGGGGAACGGAGGCAGAGTTGATAATTGTACGGTTTCCCACTAAGCGCGAGCATAAAACTTGATCCTTCCTCACCGTAACCATGGTGTCAAGTTGATTCGCACCGGATATCGATACCTTCAGCCAAGACCCATTCTTAAGTACAAGCCAGTGGTGGTGTCCGGTCGAAGGAAGTTAGTGCTAAGCACTATTAATATCGTATCGAACCTGATGAGTATTTTAGAGTATCTTTGGACCCCAAAGAGTTGTATAAGTAGTCAAGAAATACTCCATTTTGAGTTATGGTTGTGCAATCGATCGTACCCATCTTTAGAATGTTATTGCCCTTGCGGACAAGAAGAATCGATCTATCAAAAATATGTTATGTAATGTATTCAGTTGAGTTGAATCCTGCGCATGACCAAAAGAAAGGAAAGATCCGTGTGTATGAAAGCCGTCTGGACCCCAACTGGAACAGGAACGTTGTCTCTTGATTTCTTCTTTGAATTCAGGTATCAATTCAATTATGATATGAAGAAAAGAGAGAAAGAATTAGTTCCACCAAAGGAACCCCAGTTAAATGCCTTCCTGGCTATCAAGCATTTTGCATTGCTCAAAGCCTAGAATCTTGTATCTGGGAACTAGGAAGAAGATAGACGGTCAACGGCTGTTGCCAATAGTCCTGAATCTGCAAAGCTACTGCAAACACATGCAACACAGGCTACAAGAATGAAGAAACCATGAAACCAACCTAAAATCACTGCCAGCACTTAGTTAGTTAAAGCCCGGGAACCACTTGTGTTACACCGGTGAAGCAGAAGCTCCGAAAGCTGTCCGAGGAGCCAGCCATAGGTGGGTTCTTTACTGGCCATAGGTAGGTCCCTTACTGCTGGATCCTCTAAGCAGGGAAAGATCCTAGCTAGTATGAATTGGAAGAACGATCATACCGAACCCAGGATCCTGCAACTATTCTTCCTTCGTTCAAGACTCGCTTTTCTCGCGGGTTGAATGAGTGAGCCTTGGCCATACATACTGAGATTCAACAGTCAACTTTGGAGTCCGTCCTAAAGCCCCACCAATCTACATAGGTGATACCAGGGTAGGTACTTGAAAGACGAGAATAGAACCCATGCTGATGTACCTTAGCTTTTCCGCTCTTCCAATCCTAAACAAGATCATAAATAAGAGTCCCAGGCCGCTTAACGTCCTCTTAGCACATATGATAGGAGCTGGCATACAGAATTACAAGAAGTTGGTACTTTTTCCAATCCTTTCTGCTTTCTCACCAGCAAAATAGGATCGATCGCGAAATCAAAGAAATCTTTCACCTCACTTCTAAGATGAGCTAGCGCTCGCATCACCTTTCGATATCCTATATTTTGGATATTCAACAAGTAGCATTTCCACGGCATTCTTTAGATGGATTTCACTGCCCCTCATCTACTCCTCAGCTGGGTATCTATTTCTCAATACGGTGCTTTAGTGACGGATTCTGGCATCGCATGGATCTCTTAATCAAATAGGGTCTCCCGGATAGGTCAAAATGAATGTGACACCCGTGATAGGACCACTACTGATTAAACTAAGCCCTTTAAGGAAGGCGTACGGCAAACACTTGGACTGAAGCATGAGCTGGTTCAAACCACTATACCTGATATATCACGAAATCTATACTGGATTTTCAGCGCTGCGCTCAAGGTCAGGAAGAAGAAGAAGTGTGTTAGATTGTAATAAGTGTGATTGGAGAAGCTTTTAAAGAAGTGGAGGAAGTAGAATGGATAAATTCTATCAATTTCTAGCTCTCATAGCTGAATGAAGAAATAGATAATGGGATGCATTAATAGTTTCATCCAATTCCTAGCAAGTCAAGTACATAATAGTATAATTTAGTATTTCTAAAAGCCTGTCTAAGACGAGTCGGTGTTGTATGCTGAGTGTGGTTTCTTCCTGTTTCCGGAGTAGCCTCTATATATTGAGTTTATAGGATGGAGTCCATATCCCTCCTTTTTACTTCATGGATCTTGTCAGCATACAGGATACTGTCGTAAAGAAAGCGGGTATCTTAGAATATGGATCAGCAGCGGATACCAGATTGGTAAAAACCTGCTCAAAAAGCAAGAGTTGATGGTTTCGGGAAAGCTAAGCTAAAGCAAGCAGTAAACTAGTGGGTGCAAGAACGTTAATGAAAAAAAACGTGATAGAAAATCCTACCGTTAGCAGCGACTGCGACACTTCGTAACAGCTCCTTAGAGATCAATGTCTTATTGGTATTTGCTCGATTGCAGGCAATAACGTTAGTAAATTAGGTGAATGTACGTAAATCGAGGTACACGAGTCTAGCCAGGTATAGGTAGAAAAGGGGTATAGTAGGTCTCATGGAAAGGGAGATAGTGGGACGAATAGTTCATCGTGCAAGTGTTACGAATAGATAGGAGTCTCGACTCCGTCCTTCGAAAAGAAGATGGTTCGCGCTAAGGGTGACTAAAGGCAGAGAATTCTGTACGCCAAGAAGAAAAGAAAGTTTGTAGGGGTGAGAATGCACTTTCAAACCCTTTTCTTGCCCCTATCCTTTTTGCTTTCGATAACTTCTATCGCTTCCTAATCATATGAGTCTAGTGCAACATACTACTACTAATATGGAGTCATATTCTTCTTAAGCCTCCTTTCCCAGATCCAAGTTCCGAATCCCAGGGAGAGATCAAGACAATGCAGCAGGGTTGGCAAGCATACCTGTATCACTGAGCAAATCCAAAGCATACTTTCCCTCTAAAGAGTGAAGAAAAAGACTTGGTACAGCTAGAATACCGAGTGGATGTGGAATCCTACTTGAATTCCAGTCAGAAAAGGAAACTCGAATCCGGAACTTGCTTACTTCGGCTTGATCAGATACTGGAATCCAATCGGGGAACTTGGTTATTGACCCACTAATCTTTCCCTCTTTCGAGTCCAAGTCTCAAGAGGGCGCTTAGGCCGGGCCCTTCTCCAGAGTTCCGATACCGATATCACTATTTCAATTAGTTGATTGATTTCCCTTAGAATTTCATTCCTGCTCAAGTCCCAGTTTCGGTCAAGTAGTGGCAAGTATCATCTGTATCTGGCAGATAAGCTTTCACATGCATGAATTGAACTACCGAGATCTTTTCTTACTTGGCAACTAGAGCCTCCCCTTCGGGATTCGAGATTGAAGAAGAGGAAAACTGCTTCTAAAGGGAACTGATCCGAAGCAACAAGTCCTAGACCTAGAATGCAGGTACCCTAGTCTTGAAATATGCCATGAAGAATGAAATCTCTTGTTTTCATTCATATCATCAAAACAGTTCTTCTTTCACGGCCACCCCTCAATTCAAGAGTTCCGATTGGATCAACAAGAATCCAATCTGTATGCCAAGAAGAAAAGAAAGGGATTTCATCAAGTGCAGACAAGAAAGATACCGAAATCAGGAACCATGGAAAGCAGATACCTGATTCTATATATATATAAAAGGGATATAAGTGCTGGATCTGAACTATTTAAATTAGTGAATTGGCGGAAAAGCAGGAATGAAGGTTGGGACAGAAAGGGGAGAGGAGAGCCCGGACGAGGAAAACAAGCACCCCTTTTAGGATTCTAGGAAACAAGCAATACTTTCCCATCTTGAACTGAACTGAACAGAGCACAGAGACTAGA
>LR738713.1:124571883-124601566 GCA_902687465.1 Secale cereale | reverse complement strand
CCCTGCTCCTTCTTCTTTCTCATTTGCCTCTTTCCCTCTCTCCTGCTCCCCCCCGACTGTCACTCTATGGCAAAGCTAAAGCTTTCCTGGCGCTTGGTGAATAATCTTTCTATAGGGACAAATAAAAGCCCAGTTTTGACCTTGCTGCATATAACATCTAGCATTTCATGTGTCTGAATGTAACAGCCAATAATCTGGTTTGCAAACCTATCTTTGCCCTCCTCGACTGCGGGAGCCCTCCATCGTTGCAGTACAATAGACGTTAATTTCAAGCGTAGCTTACTGGACATACGGTCAAGAACTTCTTGCAGCCTTCGAAAGAAGACTTTAGACATGACGCCAACACCTACGATAGGAATGCCGAATAGTATATCGTCTGCGTAGCGAGCGAAATAGACGTACTTGGTAGAATCCCCATTCTCCTCTTGGGTCATAGCATCGAATTGCAAGTCGAGTTGATGCAGGAATGATTGAATCAAAACAGGCGAGATCGGTGATCCTTGTGGAAGGCCGACTTCACTGTTTGAGTAGTCATTCCCTTTCTTAGAAAGTATCGGTGTCTTGAGAAAGCAATTGATGTGGTCAATGAGAGGAGCGTTATCTGTACCTAAGAGCTTAGACAAATGTTCAAGTAGTAACCGATGGTCTATGCTATCGAAACACTTGACCACGTCCACCTGAACCATATAATCCATAGACGGCCATTGAGTTAATGCACGGAAGAAGGGCCGAGAACCTTGCGGAAGCCCTGCGCAGATGGGGAAATTCATGGATCTAATGAGTCATTGAGTAGCTCTGCCAACGCGGTTAGTATAAGTCGATCGGCTGCCGCCGGTTGAGTGATAGGCCTACCTAAATGCTCCCGGCCTTTTCTTTGGTCTAAAGGACCTAAACTACTCACTTGCCAAACTGCCTATTCATATGCCCTTTCCTAAACCACTTTGCTAGTTCTATACACCTGCCAGGATGCTTCTATTGCTTGTTACGTATTTGATACTGCTCACTATAATGGAATAGCTTTGTACTCAGTACATGATTGCTTTATAGCACCTGTAGCTTATGCAAACAAATTCCCTCAGAGTGGCAGCTTTTCAATGTCTAGCTAATCCACTGCATCTTATAAATTGTATAGTTATTCAGAACCTCTTCCTTCGAGCTCCTATGGAAGACCTTCGCCGCACGCGCCTTAGGCGATTTATATTTTATTTAGTTTAGAATTAGTCTTTAATTTAGGCCGCAGGTTTCTACAAATTAGGTTAGGCCAAGATATTTGAACTTGTGCAAACCAACCAGTTCTCCCATTTTTTCCCTGTGGATCGACACCCAAGTACTACACGATAGGTCATGCTTTGCCTTTTGCAGATGCTAGTACAGTCCTATTTCAATCAAAAAGTAGAGTCCTATTTTCAAGTACAGACCACCGCTTTCTTTTTCTTTGGACTGAAGACCCGCCTGAGTTGATAGTGCTGACTTCCCACCCGAGACTGACTTGCTTACCTCTGCACCAACAGCTTAAATAGTAGAATTTATAACACTCCATTCTTCTATAGATAGCCTAGAATCGGAACTAGAATATGTGCCCGACTTACCTATTTCCAAGACAGTTACTCAACTTCCATCGCCGCTTGACACTCTCGTAGTAGATCATAAGAGAAGTATTCTTTAAATAAATTCAATTCGTATAGAAAGATGGACTAGCTCGAGACCTTGGCTTCAAACAATCGATTGAATCTGGATTCCTTTGCTTATCCTTCCTAGCTATAGTCTCTCTTGTGCCTTCGGCAGTAAAAGTGAAAGATTTCTGTATCAGCAGTTAGCAAGCAATCGTCAGGGTCTGACGGGGATGTAGAAAGGTTCGTGAGATTATAGGCAGTAAAGCGAGTATCAATCTTTACCTTTCCGCCACTCCATTCTGTGATGGGGTTCCATCCAGTTCCAACACAAGTAGTCTGATGAATAATCCCATGTTCTGATATATAAGCATCAACCTCTCTATTCACATATTCAGTCCCATTATCTGACCGGAGAATCCGAATCTTCGCTTCAAACTAAGTAGCCACCAGCTTATGGAAGTCCTGAAACCATCTCACAACCTCACTCTTGTGCTTCATCAAATAAATCAAGCAAGTCATACGAGTGCAACAGTCCATAAATGTAACAAACCACTTGAACCCGCTCACAGAAGTGACAGAACATGGACCCCAAACATCAGAATGTATCAATAAGAAGGGTTCATCACTTCGAAGGCCAATGCTAGGATATGTAGACCTTGTATGCTTCCCAAACGCGCAAGCATCACACACAAGTATGCTCTTGTCCACCTTCTTAAACAAATAAGGATACATACATCCTACTCTTATTATCAATGGATAGCCCAAACGAAAATGATGTAGCAAGATCTCTGCTTCAGGTCCTCTAGCAATCACAGACAATGCGACATCCACTTGATCAACCACAACCCCTTACGCCTGATTCCAGACCCAATCCTCTTCCCAGTGCCCTTCTCCTCAAATAAACTCTAATCCTCATCAAATGTAACAGTACATTTGAATTGCTCAATGATGGAGCTAATAGAGAGGAGATTGACCGGAAAAGATGGCACATGCAAAATGGAAGGCAACACCATAGACGGTGTGCATTTTACAGACCACACTCCCTTGATAAATTGGGAACTACGGCTTGTGACGGATTACCATGAAAGCTGATTGGATAAACAATCGTATCGCACTCACATCGGATCAAAAAACGCATAGAGAAAGAATGTTCTTGTTTTTCCTTCCGCCCTGCTTAGGAGAACTTTGTCTAGAACCCACTTTAGCTAGCTTTCAAGGATACCATTACAGATGAGTGAAGCGAGTATACCGTTTCCGGAGCTCCCGAGGTAGCGCGGTAGCGGAAGCCCTTTCTAGTTCAAGCAGTTCCAATTCCTATTCTGCTTCACCGCTTACACCAAACTCTATTGGTTCGCCTTGTGGTGCCTTTCGATCAAGGTCTACTTTGGTTGATCCACTTTCTTCTACAGCGTGTTATCCGCATCGAAGTTAGCCAGGTTCCTACCGCTTCTTGATATTATGGATTTTGCAATCCCTGAACGCCAGTGCTTCTACAACCAACGGATACTATTTAACATAAATAATAAGTAGAAATGGACAAACGAGTGTGGCTACACAGAGTGAGGAAAAAAACATGGTGGTACCAGCATTGCGTATCACTCACTATGCTTTATGTAATATGGCTTAAGCAATGGTAAAATGGGAGTCCTGAGCAAAGCACATCTGATCGATATGAATGAAAGATACATCCGTCTTTTCTTCTCCTTCGAAGGTTAGGTATCCGCTCGTTAGTTCAGCGCCGCATAAATACTGACTTTAAAAGGGGCGACTCCCGCCTGTGCTTAAGTTGTTTCAAGCTTGTAAAGACTCGCGATCGGAAGATTGACCAGGTTTTCTTTCAGCTGAAACTCTACCTAATGGTTCAGATTCCCCGGGTCCATGGGTCCATGGCCGCTTAGCTTAGACAGCCTTGTTAGAGACATGAATGCGGGGTTCGGTTTCCAATTGATTTGTATTCACCGGGACCTCCCCTTATTGGATTTTCTCCACTTTTCTAGTTGATGTGGAAAGAATGTTGAGCAAATGAGTTTAAGGGGTGGTTTTCTGTTTACTTTGAATCAGCCTACGTCGTCTCTCTTCCAGAACCTCACAATCATCAGTGTCTGAAGTTTCATGATGAATATTGGTTTCACATTTTATTGCTTACGTGAGGAAATATCAATTTGGAACTCGAATTTGTATTTGAGTTATGATGAGGAGTGAGGTAGATTCGCATTGTTGAAGAAAGCGAAGAAAAAGGATGCTGCTATGGCTTGCTTGTGGCTCTTTCTTCTATTGGCTAGTCTCAGGCATGATAGTTTCAATTTCTTTTGGAAAGCAAGTGCGGCTCAGTCATAAGTGTTAGTAATAGCATGAAGTAAGTTGTCGGTAGCCGGCATTAGGTAAAAGGAAAAGCTTCTCAAAAGCATCCAGAAATATCATAGAATGGTGATCGAGATCACCTTCACGGGAATCATCCTTTGCAAATTGGGGGAAGGGAACCAATCAAGTCACCAAGAAGTTCCCGAAACTTGGTTTAGTATTAAGGTTCTTCTCTTCCAGCATTTAGTATTCAAGTTCTTCTCTTCCAGCCCCCGGGCCCCTCTTTGATAAGGAAAGTTTTCATTTCGAAAATAAAAAATGACAAATATGGTTCGATGGCTCTTCTCCACTACCCGCTTTACTACTTTCTATTTTTTCTTATGTATTAAGTTTCCCTTAATATATAATTTGATATTACTTTCTATTTTTATATTGATATTCCTTTGTCGTTTTATATTACTAATAATACCAATTTGCAATCTTTTTAGTTCGTGCTTCGTCGGCTCCTCCTTTCTGATCACTCTCCCGCCGGAGATTCAAGACCCCCAGGCTCTAGCTCATTTAGCAGGACTCAACTTCTATCTGAGTCTTTACGAGCAGGATCCTGGATGGGTTACGTTCATTCAGAACGAGCTTAATCACAATACCCCCCTGGAAGACATACCTGGGCGGCTTAAGCTCTTCCTAATGGAAGAAAAGTTGTCCAGTATGCGACAAGATGTCATTCAGGAATTTGTGGCGCTTTATCAAAGAGTAGGGCCTTATCTACCGATCGAGCCCTACTTGGTCGATAAAGCGCTTCGTTCCTATCTGGACCATATTCACGCAACTGATTCTTTCACTGTTCTCCAAGCGTCTTATCAAGATCTGCGGGAGAATGAGGGAGGATCAGTTTTCTTTGAAAATGCTGTTTCCCACAACCGGGATTTCCTTGAGGCGGAAAGCTCCGCAAGGAGGTGCCTGGAAGTGGAACAGAGGATCCGGTGGGAAGAAATCCCCAAGAGCAAGGCAAGTCTCGAAAAGGCTGAGCACGAGCATGCTCTCGACTTGTTTAAGTCGGAGGATCTTAGAAGGGAATTAGAAAAAAAAGAGCGGGGTAGCTTAGTAATTCTGATTCTTTTCTCTTCCAGCCCCCGGGCCCCTCTTTGATAAGGAAAGTTTTCATTTCGAAAATAAAAAATGAAAAATATGGTTCGATGGCTCTTCTCTACTAACCACAAGGATATTGGGACTCTCTATTTCATCTTCGGTGCCATTGCAGGAGTGATGGGCACATGCTTCTCTGTACTGATTCGTATGGAATTAGCCCGACCCGGCGATCAAATTCTTGGTGGGAATCATCAACTTTATAATGTTTTAATAACGGCTCACGCTTTTTTAATGATCTTTTTTATGGTTATGTCGGCGATGATAGGTGGATTTGGTAATTGGTTTGTTCCGATTCTGATAGGTGCACCTGACATGGCATTTCCACGATTAAATAATATATCATTCTGGTTGTTACCACCAAGTCTCTTGCTCCTATTAAGCTCAGCCTTAGTAGAAGTGGGCAGCGGCACTGGGTGGACAGTCTATCCGCCCTTAAGTGGTATTACCAGCCATTCTGGAGGAGCAGTTGATTTAGCAATTTTTAGTCTTCATCTATCAGGTATTTCATCAATTTTAGGTTCTATCAATTTTATAACAACTATCTTCAACATGCGTGGACCTGGAATGACTATGCATAGATTACCACTTTTTGTGTGGTCCGTTCTAGTGACAGCATTCCTACTTTTATTATCACTTCCGGTACTGGCGGGGGCAATTACAATGTTATTAACCGATCGAAACTTTAATACAACCTTTTTTGATCCTGCAGGAGGGGGAGACCCAATATTATACCAGCATCTCTTTTGGTTCTTCGGTCATCCAGAGGTGTATATTCTCATTCTGCCTGGATTTGGTATTATTAGTCATATCGTATCGACCTTTTCAAGAAAACCGGTCTTCGGGTATCTAGGCATGGTTTATGCCATGATAAGTATAGGTGTTCTTGGATTTCTAGTTTGGGCTCATCATATGTTTACTGTGGGCTTAGACGTTGATACGCGTGCCTACTTCACCGCAGCTACCATGATCATAGTTGTGCCCACAGGAATCAAAATCTTTAGTTGGATCACTACCATGTGGGGAGGTTCGATACAATACAAAACACCCATGTTATTTGCTGTAGGGTTCATCTTTTTGTTCACCATAGGAGGGCTCACTGGAATAGTTCTAGCAAACTCTGGGCTAGACATTGCTCTACATGATACTTATTATGTGGTTGCACATTTCCATTATGTACTTTCTATGGGAGCCGTTTTTGCTTTATTTGCGGGATTTTACTATTGGGTGGGTAAAATCTTTGGTCGGACATATCCTGAAACTTTAGGCCAAATCCATTTTTGGATCACTTTTTTCGGGGTTAATATGACCTTCTTTCCCATGCATTTCTTAGGGCTTTCGGGTATGCCACGTCGTATTCCAGATTATCCAGATGCTTACGCCGGATGGAATGCTCTGAGCAGTTTCGGTTCTTATATATCCGTAGTTGGGATTCGTCATTTCTTCGTAGTTGTCGCAATCACTTCAAGCAGTGGAAAGAAAAATACCTTTCTTTATAGAAAAGTGACTTTGTTTTGCACCAAAATCCATATTTGGGTGCGCTTTATTTTTCCATTCCAAATAAATATCATTCTCCTGTTGTTATCATTGTCCTTTCTCGCCTGGAAATTCTTCCTTCTGCTTTGGAACTTAGCCTCTCCCTTATTAGCGGCCGAAGCGCTCGTCTTCGGTTATAAGTATAGCGAGGCGAGTGCAACTATTGGAATGAATATGGATGATTTATCTCATGTAGTTGCGTCGTTCCTCCCGCGGGGAGGGGGGGCTCCTGTCAGTCTTCCTGAGGAACGCGCTCTTTCAATGGAGGAGGAGAGCCGTCTTGCCCTGGTACTGGACCTTCAACAAAAGATCGGGACTATTTTAAAAAAGATCGATCTTAGCGCGCCCCTTCACTATCACTTCGCAGAGGAAAGCACCCAAGATCTCGCAGCGTCAACCCTCCTCCATAAAGATGAAGATCTCCATGATCCGGAAAAGCTCTGGATTGTACACGAAGGCCTTTTGCATTATGAACACAGCTCTAGGTACTACTTTAGGGCGGTAGATTGGGTCAGGGCAGAGAGACGGGTGCGTAATGGAGACTTACCTCTAACGTTCATAATCGAAGACGACGGTGAAGAATAAGGATAGTGACTGGCGTTTTTTTAGCTTCATATAGAAAGAAAATCGGCCTTCCACCATCGATCAAAGCCAACTAGTAGCAGGATCTTATCTTGTTGATGGGATCCAAATAAACGGGTTTTATGCGGGAGTAGGTAGATGGTATGACACCAAAGACCAATAAGGATACGCCCTGCAGTGCAGGTTATCATTTCCATAAGAATTGTTTGATTTCACACGAATCGGGGCTATAACCACCTTCCATATGTTTTGGCTAGGTCAATTTATCAAGTCAATAGGCAAGCCCCAAATGGACTATGTTTCAACATGGCCGTACGGATGGAAGGCAAATATCCCATCTCATGGTGGGAGGGGCGCCGGGATCCCCTGGTACGGGATCCTCCCGTCATGATGGACTAAATGGATAAGTCGCAGTAATCTAAAATATTGGTTCGAACCCAATTCATGACTCGTTCAGAAGGACAGCATTCTCTCTAAGATCAAATGCAAAAAAGCAGGTAGGATAAAAGAAGTCATTTAATAGGTTGAGAGAGGCTATCTCTCCTTTCCTTCTATCTACGATATTTTTCAGGTTATCCCCTTTATAGGTATGGTTAGCCTAATAACTCATCAATCTAGGATAACTGGGTTTTTAGTAAATCGAATGGATGCGCCTGTTTTTCTTAATAGAGCGAAGCGGTTACCAGGGTAGCGTCCTTCCTCACAGTGGGCAGGCTCGATTGCACCCCATAAGGGCCCCATCACCTTTTATTATAAAAAAAGCACATCAACAGAAACTCTTTCTATATTCTAATTTGAGAGTGAAAGTAAGAAGTGGAATGGAAACATGGATTTCTAGTTTGATCGGGGTGAGGCCGAAACCAATTCCCACTTCCAACTTGAATGCACGGGGACGAGACGGCTCAATGCACAGGGACGGGACACGGGGCTAGCACTATTTTATGCGGCACTAACCCCCATTTGTGCGGCACTAAGCTCCCAATTTCACTTCCGGGGTCTTGGCGCCAAAAAGCCATACATAGCTATCACTTCTCGTGCCAAAGCGCTCCCCGGAGGGAGACCCATCCACTAATTAATACCTTCTTCGGAGGTCGAAGATGCCATCCCGCTCCCGAAGAAAGGAGACAATCTATGTAACCTTAGCCCACCTTTCCTAGTACCTTCGGACACTATAATAGGTAGCCGTCTTTCTTAACCTTTATTATCAATTTTAAGTCGTCGATTGTTAAGCATTAACTTCCTGCACCTAACCTCACACCAACTCCTTACAGATCGGGTCTTTAGGGCTCACAACAACTGGGAGGATTGACATCCTTTATTGATCGCGGTTAGTTTTCTTGTATCAAATGACTTGCCCAAGCTACCTTTCCGACTTGATGAACTAATCATCACAAGCAAGGGAAAGAAAACTAGGCATATTTTCCCCTAGTTCTAGAGTTCAAGTAGCATAAACCGGTGCTAGCCCTATTACTGGCATTACTTAGTAGCCTAGCTAGCGCCCTTCTGTGCTATTAAGCATATCTTTACCCTTGCAAACCTACTGTACTAAATGCCTTTCAAGATGTATATTTCTAAACTGACTTAACCTATTAAGCCCTTCCCCCTAAACTTAAAAATCCCTATCCAGAAACCTATCCAGATGCCTTTCTTTTGAAACCTAAGACACCGGTGGCTTATACCTATACTTGCAAACAAACCCATCCCTTGCTTCTTTACCTATTACGTATATTACGTATAAACCTCTTCCTACCAGGTGGGTCTAATTTATCCTGGGTGTCCCCACCAGAAAGTCCACCGTTACCAGAGCCTCGGTACCTATACCGGAATCTTAACCATTACCATCACCGGTATCACCTCCATCTTTACCAGACTCAGTATAACCATTACCATTATCATCATTGTTTCCACCATCATCAGCATTGTCCTCAGAAACGGGAATATACTTTTTTAAGTAATAATCCTTACAACCTAAAGAATTCATACTCTCAGCACCATAAAGTTAAGAGCACCGGGAATTAGCTGAGCAGCTTTCAAGGTGCCTACTAGCAGTTTGTTTATGCATTCTCTATTTCAGTTGCCAGTTGTAATATCTAGGTATTCCACGTTTCATCTATCTAAATTATTCGGGCATGCTCCAAAAACCAAACCAGGGAACACATTCAAAAGTAAGAACATGAACATAAAAAAAGAAAAATCACTCAAATATTAATTTTACAAACAACCAATAAGAGCAATTGCGCATCCAGACATCACGTTTTTCGATTCGAGTTTTGGCAGGGCAGGCAATCTGCGAATTTATAGATCCTTAAGCAGTAGAAAGAAGAAGGAAAGTCTGCCTTTTCTTCCACCTATACTACTTTCTTCTTTTGCGGATTGGAGGTTACCACAGGTTGCTTAGGAGGATCTATTTCAATGAAACCAATAAAAATAAGAACTAAAGATCTAATCTTTAAGAACTCAACGATCTTCTATCGAAAAAGAACCCGATGGAATTTGGAGTATTTGGGATCTCCTACTCATCCCACCTCATCCGGTCTATTAGGTTCGGGAAGCTCGATCAACCCTGAAGAAATATGTGAAGAACAACATCTTCATTTCGAAAAAGGAATATTCTTTTTCTTCTCTTTTTATCTTTCCAAAGAAAACTGCTTTTCTTGCTTGACATGACACCAGGAACAGGAGGTGGTTCCACAACTCCATTCAATACCTAAGAAAATCTCTAATACTGAGATCAGCCTTTCAGTAGAGGAGCAACCAATGAGTGCGGACGCATACACCCTTGATTAGGACTAGCAATTAGGAGATCGTCCTCGAACAAAGAGCTCAACTGCTTTTGATTTCATACCTACTTTGGATAAAAGCACTTCTTTGGCGGAGCACTAAAATAAGTACGGACACTGGGATCGACCATCCACTATTCTTTAAGGCACCTGAACCAATTATGAGAATGAACTAATAGCCAAATGTTTATCATATATAGATGGATTCCTTCCACCAATGCCAACATTGAATTCTAGACGACGTGCTTCATACTTCAGACATAACATACTTTACGAAAAAGGGGAAACTCGGTTCTTTCCAGTCGAAGTTGAGTTTTAGAGCCCAAAAACCCTCGATGAATCAAGGGAATTTGAAGAGAAAGGGCGGCTCTCGTACTTTATAGAACTTCCTAACATTCGTATTTTCGTTCGTTATATAGCGGTGAAAATATCCCATTCATCAGTTAGTGATTTCTTGCTTGCATTGGGCATTTAATATTCATGTGTAGTGACTGGGTGGGGCTTCCATAGCCGCCAGATACCTCCTGCACGCCCTTCTGGGTTGAAGATTCCTACTCCTTATGGTGAGCAGTGGGCGGCATAGCTTTTTCTAGAGGATAGCATTGGCTGTCTTGCCTTCTGGATTGTACTTCCTATTAGTTCACGGGAGATAAAACCCATCCGGATTTTAGAATATCTAAAAAAGTACGGCCTTAGTCGCGCATTGGTGTGAGCGAGGGGGAGATTCAGAACCTGCCGCTATGGCATATTGCCAGCCGATACAATTGGAAAGCGAGACCAAACACTCTAGACTCTTACTCAAAACATCGAATGTAATGAAAAATTCTTCGACAGACGGACTTAGCTGATTGATGTCATAAGCAATCTTCCTCGTATAGCGAAATCAAGAGTTCACGCTCAGCGTGAAGGAAAGCACTTATACTTTCTCTGAGCTCCCCATACAGTGGCACATCACCAGCCTTGCCTTAGTTCTCTTCTCGTTCAATGCTGTCTTTTCAGCGCTGATGGAAGCATGCCAAGGTGAAGTTGACGATCTCTTTAGCCTTTCTCCTTCTCTTCATCTTGCCCTATGAGCTCATGCAGTGAGTGTCGCAGGATGATTTAGTTCTGAGCGAGGGCTTGACCCGTTGAGGAGGGCATATTCTTCTGCATCTCTCTTGTCGGATCGCCTCCCCGTGTCCACGTCGTCGAAGAGATAGTCTTTGGACCCCGATTTCCCGTCGTAGGGAGCACTCTTCTGAGCCCCTAGATTCGCCGAAGGATGAGATCTTGCCTATGCAGTAGGATGAACAGGAAAGTTCTCCTCCATTGAGACCCCACCGCCATGGAAGACTACTACTTTTTCTTATGAAAAAAAAAAAGAGGAAAGCGTAAATCAATTTAGTTATCTTAGCTCTTTCAGGGAATCTTATCTAGAGCCCTACCTGGAGTACTAGGATCTTTCCTTAGTCCTCCCAGAGACTGCAAGAAAACCGTATGGAAGAGGACAAGCTGGAAGAACACTCCCAAGATAAACTAAAAATCCATCCCCGGGGACTTTTTAAAAGCAGCTGAAAGGAAATGCTGCTTCCTTTCAAGACGCTAATTCTTGCTTTGAAGAGATGTTCCAGACAAGGCATTCTTAAGTCCCACCTCACCTATATCCAACTTTAGGTATTCCATTGTTTCTAGTATAATAAGCAGGTTTAAGCCATGGAAGACATGAGTCACTAAAGTGCTGTTAACTAGATCGCGAAAGATGTGCCAAAGAGGTTTTCCAGCACATGGAATAGCACTCGCAGGGGCATCCTGTCAGTCGCCAGGCCATGCACATTTGAAAGAATTCCCACACACAATGGGAGTCGTTTCAACCATTTCTGCTCTACGTTGCAAACTAGGGGGCATAAGCTACCAAACCCCTGGCTAAGAATCTATATCATACCGAGCAATCATTCCGTCTTCTTGAGAAGAAAGAACGCATGAATCCTCGCTTTGAGCTCACCTACGAGTGCACCTAACAAGGTTTTCCAGACCTAATAAACGTTCATTGCAAAGAAATGTTGACCTCTGATTTAGAGAGGATCAACCACAGTTTGAGAAAAGAAAAGTGCACACCGGCATTATGCCTCGTAAAGCTACCCCCATTCATAGCTTTATTCACTGTCTACTCGAATAGCTTCATTTCAATGTTAGGATGACCCGCAAGGTCGTCTAAAATAGCTTCCACCTATCTAGTTTCCATGTGGCACGCCAACCACAATCACTTCATCCCTTGGCTTCTTTATCATAGCTGCCTACCTCTTCAGATCAAGGATCAAAGACTACAGGAGCTCAAAGTTATTGTCGCACACTTCCATCTAGGAGATGCATGTTAAGCTATCCCTTGGATTATAGCCTAGGAGATCGATTGGCAGGCCTTGTTCTATGAAAAGAGTATCCTTATGGTTTAGGAACCCCAACATCTATTGAAAAGTATGATGCACCCCTCGGTTTACCAACATTTCCATTCAATCTCATTTAGATTCTATTAACTAACAAGCCGGGATCCAATTCCATTTCAACCGCTGAGGTCATTAACGAACTAGAAAAGAGCTAAGGAACTATTTCCAGATACCTAATCGGGTGCTGAACGAACTACTACTTCAATATGTCATTGCAATTTCAAATGGGTTTCGATGGCACTCAAGCAGCCTCACTACTTCGATCTCAGTAACCTAATGATCTCCCCAAACCAACTCATTCTCGGAAGGAGACATGGCCAAGGGTGAACAAGATATGATGGCTGAGAATCTCTATTCCTACAAAATAACATGATTCACATGCTCAATACCCAGGACGGTGGTTCCTCCCGCCTGGCAGGTCTAAGAATACAACCCCTACGACACAGTTGAAACCAATTGTCTCTCACTTCAAAGATGGACCCTCTGTTCCTTTGAAATGCCTTTGATACATCAATTCTGCACTTTTGAAAGTGAAGATCTAGGTCCAAGAGGAATGAAATGAGCATACCAGGAGTTGTCTATTCACATGTCATATGAAGAATACTTATTTTCAGAGAGTGCCTCCAGGTTCTCTAGTAGCTATATCAAACCACAACTCTGTACTAGCCAAGAGGCTTCGGTACTAACCAACACACCAGGATTCAAAGATGCAAAAAGAAAAAGGAAGATAATACCACTGCTGTAGATGCACGCCCTTCTCTTAGTTGAGAAGAACACAGGTAAGAAAGTCTAGAAAGTTCTGAGACTGGGGTAGGTGAATCCATTGACCTTGACGTAGGGCTTTCCCCTCCACCCGATGGTGATTGACTTACTGAAGACCGGCCCTAAGCCATTAATGAATTGAGCCTGGTGAACCATTGATATAGCACTCTGCGGGGCGAAGGCTATGCTTATCACGATAGTTTACAGAAGCTCTTTCCTGACCTGGAATAGACGAATCCTAACAAGATTCTAGACATACGCGGGATGAAACAACATCTACTCGAATTTCATTCACAAAGCCATCAAGGCGGCGCTCAAGAGAGGTTGTTGTCTACCTAATGCCATCCCTTCGATCAGATTGTAATGGCAGTAGCCCCGGTTTCACGGGTTTCGATACCCCAGCAATGTGCAAGAACATCCTCGAAAACGTCTGATGTGACTTCACCTGAAAGTGCATCTGGAACCGCTCCCAGTGCTGATTTAGATGCTGTAGGAACGAACAAAGATTGTGGTGCTGAAACAAACGGACAACAGGATCTGTCCTCTATTGGCGTTTGATAGCTCATTGCTACCTCGCCGGAGGGATGGGGAGATAGACTCTGACCCAGATCTCGCTATAGCCGCCAACGGATCAATTCATTAAGGGCACACCCAGGCAGGGAAGAATTCTCAATTAGTTCATTGAGTTTAGGAAAGGATGCCAGTTTGGAACAGTTGGTGGAGCATGGTGAAACGCGCTCATTTGGAGTGGCTGAAACAGAAACGTACTCGAGAGCTACTCGTCTTCCTAAAAGTTCTAGCAATGCAAGACCTGTCCTAATGCAATAAATACCGGTGCTCTCGAACTCAATCAGCACAGGTACAGGGCCAGGTGCTTCTCCAGCTCTTGGTACCGTCTCTTGTGCCCCACCTGTATAGCTAGGGTTAAGTAACCCATTCAGGAGAAGATAAGAGAAACACCATCTGGTAAGGTTGGATCTATAAAACAACGTTGGTTGACAGAGCTATCTTGACATTATAGGTGGGGTCTTTGGATAGCAGGTATGCTGTGTCAGAGAGCATTGGTGAGATTATCCATCTTATAACCCCCGTTAGACCGACAGATGATAGATTCCCTTCCAAGCCATTGAAACCTCGCTTTTCTTATCTAAATACAGGCGTTAGAATACGTTTTTTGATTGAATAGGTTCTATCTGCTTCCATTCATTATCCGTGTGCTTGTGAATTTATTAGAATCCATTTCAGTAGGACAACAGGGCTCTCGCCTAGCTGATTCTAAAGTGGAAGCAATTCAGGTATCAGCAGATACGGGTACTAATTCACATTTCTGTCGCTACCCCGTGGTATTGGAGCTTGTAGTGATAAGGATTTTTTTTAATAGATAGTTTGTTTTATCCTTGAAGTAAGAGCACTGAGAATAGCTTAGCTTTCCAGCCGAAAGAAAGCATAGAGAACCATCAAACAAATACTGGATGGAGAATGCACTTTCGTTGCCCAAAGGAAGACGGAGGGAAATGGCCCTTTCTCAGGATGGATTTATTGATTCAACTCATCTAGATGATGATCTGTACCTAGTAACCTATACAAACAAAGTGAGTGATGATTTGTTTAAGGAAATGGAGGAGACAACAAAGCAGCCAGCTAATACAGCAGTTCAGCTCTCAGCTGCTATTGCTGCCTATGCCAGGATAGTGTTATACCCTTTTATTAAAAGGGATGATTGCTATTATACGGACACGGACTCTATTGTTGTTCAGAACGAACTTCCAGAAGAAATGGTATCACCTAGCGAAATAGGAAAGTTGAAGAAGGAGCTCTATGTAAAAGAGGGAATCTTTTTGGCTCCCAAGTCATACTGCATACATGCATTACATGAAGATAAGGAAGAAATAATCATGAAGCATAAAGGACCGGTTAGAAAGGTAATCACTAAAGATTCTTACATAAACCAGCTAGCAGACCCAACATTAAAACAGCAATTTTCATGTTCAGCTGACTTTCATCGTGATTTTTAAAATTTATGTGTAGAGAAAAAAATCAATACGTACGTAGTTGGGATAGGAAATAGTACGAAGCGAGAATTAGTATACGATGAGGATGGAACGTGGATAGGAACTAAACCTCCTCATATAGGAGAGGATTCTATTGATAGTATCCATCCTACTGCCCATAAAGTCATAACCGGCATATTAGGCAAAATGAATAATCTAACGAAAAAATGCAATCTAAAAGATCATAAATCTGATGATGATAAGAAGATCAAAGATTATAAGAAGAGAGAATCTCATCAGACAAAGAAGAAGAAAGCAGATAAGAAGAAGCCAGTGAATAAGAAGAAGAAGCGGTAAGAGCAGTTAGGATGGATAGCGGGCGAAGGACGAGAGAAAAATGCTGATGTCAGTGAAACAGGTCATAATACTCCCTATGTCTTGACTACAGGGAGAGTGAGAAAAGACCATCTTCCGGTTACTGTGCCTGTGGTGCTTTCTGTAGGGATGACTTATGGCATGCGGGAATGTCAAGTAAGTACGGCTTTCGATAGCTAATACGAGTTGGGATGACCAGCAACGTCAAGAGGGGTCAAGCAAAACTAGCTCTATAAGCTCTTTAAAACGAGCTAGAACCGCATCAATCGAATTCAAGGTAATAAATCCCACTGATAAGAAATACATAGGCCTTATGCCCACTTACCACTTCAATGACGGACTTCTCCGATACCGATACCAAACCTAGCTTGAGAGAGATCACAGACATGTGGTGAACCATACCGAGTGAATGAGTACTGAAATGAACCATATCGAGCTGTGGTCTTACTCTACAACTCAAGTTCGATGAGCTCTTAGCGGAGTTGTGTGCCTAGTATCTACTAAGTTGTGTGCTAGGGATGGAAAGAAAGCAAGCTGAGCAGTTCTCACTCTGTCCGGTGACCAAGAAAGAAAGCTTCAAGAATACCGTCAACAGATCAGAGAAACCTCATACCGAATCGCCAGGTGAAAGCGGGGTTAGGGTAAGGCAGGAAAGACTGACGCCGAAAGATATGTTTTGAAGAGAGCTCCATCGGGTTGAAGCCGAATTGCAGAGAATCAAGATCTTCTACCTTTGTTTGTTCCATCAATGCCCTTCGGACTGGCCTAAGAGTTGGGTCCATGTCTGTAATTATGTGGCTAGGTAACCCATTTATGGCTTGTGGTCTTTCTGCTTATGACGTAGCACTATTCCATCTTTTAAATAACGCCTTCTTTAAGGCGCTACTATTTCTAGCGGCATAGGTGCTTTATCACAATACGAAAGATGTACATACGAGGACTACGATTCCTATTTAGAGATATTCCTACGAGCGATAGACGTAGTAAGGAAATTACGTACGCCAATAACAAATACGAATACGAATTACGCCTACGAGCCTACGCAATGGCATGTTTCGGCGTATAAAGCTAAGAACGAGAATAGCCTACTGCCTCCACTCGGAAAAGGCAAAGGTATCCAGTATAGGATATCGATGAACGGAGGACAAGGAAAGCAGGCAAGGTGAACCTCCTTTGCCAAAGCCCTTTTGAAATACCTTCTTTTTGAACCTTTAGAAAATACCTGCTAGCTATCCCTAGTTTTGTTTAACCAGCTTTCCCCCTTTGCTTGCCAACCAACCGAGAACCAACTTCCTAGTTTTCTTATCCTTGCTTCCGGGTCTTTCCAGTTTTGCAATCCTATCTTTTCAACTATCCGTATCCTCGGCAACCCCTAGACCGGTACCTGCTTCCTTCTTTATTTTCCTTGCTTCCAGAAATACCTACCTTCAAAAGCAAAACCTACTTCCTTTACCAACAAGGGCACGGCTTCCGAAACCCCCTCTCCTCGGCCCGGGATAGCGATAGACGTACGAATTCAATCATTCTGAGCGAGTCCATAAGAAGCGACCCGCTTTTTCATCGGTTCCGGGGGAAGACCAAAGATCTTGCGCGACCGGTCCGCCAGAAAAACTCAAAAGAGAAAGAGAGGTATGCACTGTGAAGGAAGCCCTCTGACCCACTCTTCCTTCCCCCTACCTACCCATAAGGTAAGTAGGGGCCTCGGCATCTCTATTTCCTGAGAAACCTACTCAAACTACTTCGAGAAACCTACCAATTCGAGAAACAATACAAACCTACCAAAACGAATTACTAGCCCCCCTTTTTGGGTGGCTTCCACTGCTTGTGCGAGTGAGCAATTATATTGCGGATATCCTTGGGCTCCAAGATCTCGAGCAGAGGAAAGTCCCGGGGGAACGTGTGCACCATGAATAGGATCTCCCCAGGTTCAAGGAATGAAAGAAGGTCGTCTATCTTGCATTTTAAGCCAGGGAAATCCTGATATTCTGAGCACAAAATCCACCTTCGAAAGGTTTCTTTGTAATTGTCAGGCGGTCCCCCCGCTCCGGAGGAGAAGCTTCTTCTATGGCTATGGCCAAAAGGAGAAATAATCCTGTTCATTATATGGCTATGGCCAAAAGGAGAAATAGTCCTGTTCATTATATTCCTCCTAGAATCCAAGGCATTTCGTCGGAATACATCCTGTCTTTTCACCTTTGTAGTCCCATGCATAGTAAGTACTATAGCCCCAATCATAGCAACTAATAAAATCAGACTAGAAACCAAAAACCAGACGAAATAGTAGGTATAAAGTAAATTGCCCAATGTTTCCAAATTAGTCCAACTTCGTACCTTTCCGGCATAAACCGTATATCTCAGAGAGGTCGTATTTCTGTGGGTTGGTAGTAATGGAATGGTTTCATTATCTAAAATGAAGAATATTTCCCACCAAAAGATCAGTCCAATAATACCACTCACTGGTAAATAGCGCAATACTTCTTCGTGAATCTCCGCTATTTGAATATTGAACATCATAACCACGAATAGGAATGAAACGGCAATAGCTCCTATATGAACTGGGATAGAGCTCTCCACTTGACCCCAAGTTCTCTCTCAACACATGTCATGTAGCGATCTGGCTTTCTATCTCTCACATTTACATCAAGGTGCTGTCCGTGGCTCTGTCCTAGGGCCTCCCAAAGGATTGTCCGAGGGACCGTCTGAGGGGATCCTGTATCCGCACCGATTGCTATATGCATCTTCATATAGTGGACTTGGGCCCCGTGCATAGGTCAGAATTTTTGCCTCTCCCTCTGTTGGGCCACTGCCATGAAGACAAAGTTGACAGCAATTGAAACTCAAGTAGTTTGTGTCACTTTCAAGTTATTGCATGAATATGTACTGACCATGCAAATTCGAGTGTCATAGATAACATTAACTCGTAAAATTTCGTACTCAAGGTCATTTCAATTTGAGGCGACACCTGCCCGACCAACAAATTGGAGTTTAATTTGTTTAGTGGCAAGTAAATCCAGGGAATGACCTACTCAAGGTCAGTTCACGTGAAAAAAGGGCTCCTGGAGCCCGACCTACAAAATCAGTTTCCTCTTGCGAGGAATGATCTCTGGAAGAAAAGCAACCGTGCATTCTTCCATGAATCCTTTTTTTTTTCATTTTAAGACAAACCTTTTGTCATTAGACAACGTGGCTCAGCATTGAGGCTGCATTAGGAGTCAATTCAAGAATAAAGGAGAAGAGACAAGTCATAACACAGCACCACCTCCAGATTATATACAAGAATAAGCAGGCAACTGCATGCACAGAAACCAAACTAAGCAACCTACTACTAATTCGCTGGTACCCAGTTCTCTCCATGACAGGACATCATAATGAACCGCACACACTTGGCCGGTAAAGGAGGATTAGCACTGGGTGCATATATGTTCCAAGCAAGCATCGTCAGTCAAATATCTCCTGGGCTTCTATTTTGCTGTGTTGCCTGCAGGATTTGGTCAAAGGTAATATTAGAGCCCCCCGCAAAAAAAAAAGGTAATATTAGCGCCAAAAACAAAATACTATGAAAAATACTATGAGACTGAATATCTTCATCTTATTCAAAGTATCGTTGCACAAATTTATGAATATTATCCAAGAAATAATATCAGCAGGTATGCATGCACTCCACACAATTCTGAACAAAAACACAAGAACCATAGAATTGCAATGTCATGCGGACGTCAAGTACTACGGAACTGAATTTGCAGGAATGCACTTGTTTGTTGCACCAAAGATGGGGGGAGGGGGATGATTCTTCCCAATGATTTTTTTTCCCTATAAAAGGTAATGGAGTGGCATGCTTAGGAAAAATCCAGTGGGGTATACAATCCAACAAATCAGACAACCCTCATAAGGAGAATTTCCTAAGGATTTCAACCCTCCAGAATTCCTATGAACACCCTTTGAAATTTGAATCAAAGAGGCCTTACACAGATGGAAGTGCAAACACTGGACGCACAGAAAAATATGCAAGAGACAACACTGCGTGAACTTACTGCTCATCCTTGGAGATTCGGTAATACTTCTCGGCAAGCTGCCTCTGACCGATAAGCTGAGCAAACCGCTCATCATGGGTGATTATAATCAGCTGGAAGTTCTCCTGGCCTTTCCTACTCTCCATTATTCTATGGCACACACAAGAGACTCTGTTAATGGTAAAGCTCCAAATAATAATAAATCGCCATGCCTGAAAGTTTACCTCAATAGGGCAGCAGCTAGGCTCTCAGCATTCGGTCCATCAAGATTGGTGGTTGGCTCATCCAGAGCTAATATGCCACAATTCAGACAGAATGTCTCTGCCAGTGCGAGTCTGATTATAAGAGAAGCAAGCACCTGAACAGCAGTGGAGATAACCATCAGATTTGTAGGATTGTATACGATTCATAAGATCATGCTAGCTGAAGTTTATGACAACAAAAGAAACAAAACAAGTTTACCTTCTGACCAGCACTGCATCGCCCTCGCATTTCCAGCTCAGCACCACCATTTTGCATGACAACCTACAATGTGGTTCAAACAGCCAAATGTAACAGTTGTCCAAGCAATCGGTTAGTAAAACATGTAGCTAATTTAACTTACACGGTAGCTATATGATCGAGTGCCTGCACCCTCAGAATCAGAATTGATGCTTATGCAATCAATATCTTGGCCTCTGTATGTCTGCTGCCACAATTCCTTAATTATTTTATTTATCTCCTCCATTTTCATGGTATGGAACCGCATAAGAGCCCTACAGAAATACAAGCGTGCCATCATAAAGAAAGTTACAAAGGATCCATATATGGCCCACCTTTTTTTCTTGTCACAATATCGACCACATGCCAACATAGTTCCAAAAAAAATTGCAGTTCTGTTATATCACGAAATTCAGAAGACCATGGCCCGCCATCAACACAATATCGTTCCCAGAATTTCAGAAAAATCAGAATCTTTCTCTTGTTGACCACTGAAGGTGGGCCATGACTCAGTTCTTAAAAAGTGTGGTGGTTTTCTGACATGATAATATAAAAGAAGTTGTAATTTGAGAAACTACTCAGAAGTGTGGTTCGTCGACAGTTTGACAAAAAAGGAAAAGTTTTAAGAAAAAAAATACTCTATGTTGTACTACTCTCTCTACCTTGCCGTCTTTATCTTGGTTTCATGATTTCTTAATCTATCCAGAAAGAAAAATGAGGACTAAAATTTTGATATTAGTAAGAGTAAATTTAGAGACGATATTGGACAAGTGAAATGCCCACCTTCAGATGAAACACAGTTTCAAGCTCAAATGTCGGTAGTTACTACACCCTCCATGAAGAAATATAAGAGTGTTTAGATCACTAAAGTAGTGATCCAAACACTCTCATATTTCTTTACAGAGGGAGTACTGATTAATGACAACAGGTGACTACTAGGGTTAAGTCCTATGACCTAAAATTCAACTCTGGTATACATCCAGAACTAGTCATGTGTCAGTAGTGATGGGTATTATGGTTCAGTTTTACGGACTCAACGCTGATGCCATATTAGGTTGCATGCACCAACCCAAAAGCGAGTTCTTTTATATCATGCACGGTACAGGCTCATTTGTTAGTGTTAATCCGGTATTGTGTTTCCTTTATTTATGAGTGACACGTACTTCTATACAGAATAGCCCAATGGTGGCACCAGTAATAGTACACCAGACCCATTTTCATAACAGAAAGTATGTCTGAATTTTGAAATTTTGGTTCATAAAGACAGGAGCACAATATACATGAAAATATGGAAACTTGCAATGTTTTGAGTTCACAAGGTGTTTGACATGGTCAGAATAATGGTGTAACCCGCCATAGTTTCAGCCTATCACTACACTGAAGGGAAGCAAGTCTATCATTAAGGCAAAGAACAGAACAATTTACTCCCCCCATTCCAAAATACTTGTCGTGGTTTTAGTTCAACGACGAGTATTTGGACACTGTGTTTTGCTCGCAAAGTCACGAGTTTTTAGCAATGCCATTGACCATGGCATTAACCTAAACGCCATATCATGCTAAAATTTCTGGGAGGGTCATTTTTGCCTCAACTATCAGTGGAAGGTCAGATTTGTCGTTTTTGCCGTGAAAGGGTACTCACTTGTCCAAAGCAGCATAGTATCGGTCCAAGTCCTTATTTGCCATCTCAGTTGTCTGCAACCACATCAGCTTTCTCATCAAGTAATAAGATCGTAAAGCTGGAGAAACTGAACCTGGAAGCCACCTACCTTTAGTTGAAGAAGTTGGTTAAAATATCTCTTCTCAATATCCTTGTATTGTGTCTGTTTAAGCTCAAGTTTGTGCTTTGAAATATTACTTTGGTAAACAGAAATTGTTCCTTGACACCTATTATACTGCAGGGATTGCCAAGAAAATCAAATATCAAGGTGTCAGCCATATTTGATAGACTTTCATAATAAGAAATCGAGTAAAATGTATGGTGCGCCGTTGAAACTTCCAAAGTTGTGTCACTTAGATACTTGCACTATAAAATTGCTCATTTTAGACCTTCTATGCATTACGCAAATAAATTAGGCCAGAACATCTGATGACTCACTAATTTACCATAAGGACTAACACATGCATTTTCATATTACCAGGACCTGGGCGACACACCTATGAAAAGTTGAAGGACGGGCGTACATTTTTACTCTTAAGAAATATATATTATATGTACTAGCTGGCAAAATGCATGTTCATGATTCCCTAAATAGGTATGAGAAAAGAATGGCATCTTATTAGAGACAAGTTTGCCAATTATTAGGAATGAGAGAAACACAATACCTCTGAAAGAAGCCTCTCCTTTTCTTGAGCATGCCGCTTAAGATCAGCTTCTATAGTAGACATGCTGCCGATGGAAAGCACATTATCTTCAAGTAACTCGATATCATGAGTAAGTCGATCCACTTCAGCCTTTGTTTTCCTGTAGTTCAGATTGTCATCAATATTTCTTTTCAATTGATCTTGGCTCCGTAATAGCTGTTTGCTCTTGTCAAGCTCAACCGCGATGTCTTGCTTTCTTGCCTCACATTTCTGTAACTGAGATAGGGATAGGGTATGCCTTTCCTGCAATTCATTAAGCTTCTCTACTTTCTTTGAATCCAGATACCTAAGAGGATTTTTTTAGACAAAGTAGTTAGTTAGTAAAGGGAGGACAAATTGAAAGAGCAGGAGCAGGAAAATATATACCCTTTGATGCGTGTGTTAAGGGTTCCAAGTACATCGATTTCTTGCTGGAATCCCCTTTTTCTTTCTGCCAGCTGATCATACTCCTGATCAAACCTTTCCTTCAAAGCTTTATACTCTTGCAACAAGCTTTCTCTCTCTTTTGACAATGGAACAAGAGCTTCTTCTAAATGCTGTGTCCATAAGAAATAAACATTTAGCATGTATTAGATCATCATGCATTCATGCACAAGTGCAAGAGTTGCAGTGTCACTTATGCACAAAACTACATAGGAGTACGACAAAAATAATAATGAGATCATGCCTTCAGGGTTAAAATCTAGACCAACTGTCACAAGTTAATTTGCATGAACCCAGTACTCCCCAAAGTTGGTCAAGAGAGCTATAAGCCCATGACAGTAAACTGATCAAACTAGTAGGTGGCGAGACCTGACTGTTAACTAACAGTAAGTCAATGACCAGCACCAGCCAGTTAATATTAGGGAGTACAACTGCACAAGTTATATATCTATTATATTATTAAAATAGAAGTCAATCAAGCAATTACGTTAGTCCACATAGGCTAAAAAAAATTGCCCATTGATCTGAACTACAACGATTGATAAGAGTTACGTACAACAATATTGGTGTACATAGACACGTCTCATAGGACACGTACAATGTGTATAGACAAGTTTCATCGGACACCCATGGTCATACTGTAATAATATATTCAGAAGGTACACATACTACGTCTACTTGGATTGGCATATACGATTGGTGTCCGGCTAGACTTCCATCTAATACAGCTTGCGCGTAAAATAGTAGTTGTATGCAGTAGTATTGACACTAAAATAGCTTGGATTCCTTCCGAATCAAATGCATGCAGTAGACGGCCAATTAATCAAGAGAGATTTTTATAGGGAAGATGCACTGTTGTCTGGTGTAGTATTTATGCCATGACACACTCGTTGGTGTCAGAAATTAATTTGTGTGTTCCGTTGATTGCTCAACAACTCGATCGGCCATGGCGGAATGCAGCCCAATCGATTAGAGTCTCAGCCATGGGTATGCATGCTAGCAGTGACATTAAAAACCTATTTATTTTTCTTATTTATCCTTAATGATTTATCAATGTTCTGTAGCTCCAAACTAAATCAAGTAAAAGATGGTCGTGGGATAAGGAAAGAAATATTATAATATTATAAATATTAACTCTACCGTTCGAATGTGTGACCTATGCATATATTTTCAAATTAAAGTAATAGTAAATCTTGCCCCATATGTATCGGCATCAACATACAAGCAACCATATGTATCGAATGTGTGACCTATGCATATATTTTCAAATTAAAGTAATAGTAAATCTTGCCCCATATGTATCGGCATCAACATACAAGCAACCATATGTATCGAATGTGTGACCTATGCATATATTTTCAAATTAAAGTAATAGTAAATCTTGCCCCATATGTATCGGCATGAACATACAAGCAACCATGGGAGGGACACAGAGAGAGAGAGAGAGAGAGAGATGATGATGTTCGTAATGAGGCGAACATGTTGGTGACGTACAAACTAAAAATACCTTTAGAGTGATGGTCAAGGCGAGACCAAAAAATCTTATCAGGTGGACAAAAATTACAAGTATATTCTATTTACTAAATTCCAAATAAGAAATAAGAAGCAAGAAAATAAAGGTGTTAGCAAATTAGTCTTATTGCAAACAGTAATACTAAAAAAAAAAATGGACCAACGTTGCTTTATATATACTCCCTCCATCCGAAAATACTTGTCGGAAAGTGGATAAAAATGGATGTATCTAGAAGTTAAATACATCTAGATACATCCATTAAAAATTCATCAAGTGTTGTTCTAGGAATTGAACAATATGAATGGTACAGATGTGTCAACATGAATGTTTTTTTAATATAGGAAAGTAGTTTGACATGAATCGAGCGGGCATAATCAAATTATTAATGAATTGGTTAACACCGGTCAATGTAGTTCATAGTGACTAGAAGCAAGCGAGATGTGGTAGGTTGAGAAATACCAACATATCATGTAGAGGAAAAACATATCATTAGGTAAGAAGAATCGACCGCCCAATACTAATGTGGCATGTCTACAAGCTTGTGTATTGACTGCCCAATACTAATGTGGCATGTCTACAAGCTTGTGTATATGCAAAAGAAACATGTTGTCAGCGTATCTTATATCTCTTTGTGTATGTCAAAGAATACAACTTGACAGAAACGCCATGCATTAACATGATTGGAAAATATACAAGCTTTTACGAGAGCGATGGAGATAGAACGATCAAGCAAAGTTCGAAGAGAGTTCCTCTATGAATTCACTATGTTAGATGTGTGTTCGATAATACATACTAGAGTAAGATGAGCATATGTATAGTTTCGCTATAGGATATGTCACTATCCGAGTAATTTAAATGCAATATACCACTGATGATCATTGTGGGCGAAGAAACATAATGTTTATATTTAACTTAGGTTTAAAATACTCCAGAATATATCTAGGAAGTATTGTAATGAGGTGTCGAATGCTCGGTGTCCAATTAAATATCAACAATGGCTCCTATTACTATATTATTATAGATCGAGAAGTGAGTGCACTCAAAAATTCTAGCACTGATGATTAATATATATATAAATTATTTAGATTAGTTAAGGGATATACAAGGAGATATCCCATGGTGTATGCTCTTTGCGGACGATGTGGTGCTAGTTGACGATAGTCGGACGGGGGTAAATAGGAAGTTAAGAGTTATGGAGACAAACCTTGGAATCGAAACGGTTTAAGCTTAGTAGAACTAAAACTGAGTACATGATGTGTGGTTTCGGTACTACTAGGTGTGAGGAGGAGGAGGTTAGCCTTGATGGGCAGGTGGTGCCTCAGAAGAACACCCTTCGATATTTGGGGTTAATGCTGCAGGAGGATGCGGGTATTGATGAAGATGTGAACCATCGAATCAAAGCCGGATGGATGAAGTGGCGCCAACTTCTAGCATTCTCTATGACAAGAGAGTGCCACAAAAGCTAAAAGGCAAGTTCTACAGGACGGCGGTTCGACCCGCCATGCTGTATGGCGCTGAGTGTTGGCCGACTAAAAGGCGACATGTTCAACAGTTAGGTGTGGCGGAGATGCGTATGTTGAGATGGATGTGTGGCCACACGAGGAAGGATCGAGTCCGGAATGATGATATACGAGATAGAGTTGGGGTAGCACCAATTGAAGAGAAGCTTGTCCAACATCGTCTGAGATGGTTTGGGCATATTCAGCGCAGGCCTCCAGAAGCTCCAGTGCATAGCGGATGGCTAAAACGTGCGGAGAATGTCAAGAGAGATCGGGGTAGACCGAATTTGACATGGGAGGAGTCCGTTAAGACAGACCTGAAGGATTGGAGTATCACCAGAGAACTAGCTATGGACAGGGGTGTGTGGAAGCTTGCTAACCATGTGCCGGAGCCATGAGTTGGTCACGAGATCTTATGGGTTTCACCTCTAGCCTACCCCAACTTGTTTGGGACTAAAGGCTTTGTTGTTGTTGTTGTAGTTGAGTATAAATACTATAATTTTATATTTCATGGATTATTTATGTAGTTCCATCAGCATTTATAATTTTGTATGGACAAATTCATAAAATAAATAGTGTCAAAGTTATGTACCAGAAATGGTAAAATCTAAGAACACGGGGAGTCACTAATAAAAAAACAAGCCTAAAATTATCTCTGCATGTATTAAGATGACTTCGTCTCATAAAATGTACAACCAAAATGCATGTACTCCCTTTGTTTCTTTTTAGTTCGCATATAAGATTTGTCTTAAGTCAAACTTCATGAAGTTTGATCAAACTTACATATAAAATTATCAGCATCTACAATACTAGAGATATATAATATTACAGTTAATTTAATGTTGCATCTAATAATATCGATTTTATATTATGGATGTTGATTTTTTTCCTATAATCTTAGTCCAACTTTACTACGTTTGATTTAAGACAAAAAGAAACAGAGGGATTTGTAATTCTATATCTGTTAGACAATTTTTTATTACTAACTTTCTCTAATCAATGATGATCTTACAAGTCCGTATGTATGGTATAATAATTACCAAAGCTGTGAATTAAAGTTGAATCTAAAACAATAGTAAATCTAGCCGCGCAAATGCGCGGGTGCTTCCGCTAGTTATATTTATTTAGCATTGCAAAGACCACAAGTGAGGTACTGTAGTGACGTCAGAAACCTACTTTCGAAGCTTACCAGACATGGGTTGCCCTGTGTTATGACTTATGAGCTCAACTGCAAGGCAATGGAGAATGGAGGTGAGTCATGGTTTAGGGTTTGAGCGCATGCTGTAGTGAGACTCGTCCCATGAGCATGGTTAGGTTCCTCACTGACCATGAGGCGCAAGAGTCTGAGCAACTCTGAATTGGGGCAACTGCCCTAGGCTACTTCATGATGGTTATAATGATTGAGTCACCCAATTTATAGAACCTCCTTGACAATTTTAGCCAAGAGACAAGGAGCCCAAACAACTAATCTGATACGAACCAAAACAATGAAACATATAAAAAGAACACTAAGAATTAGGAAACTAGAGACAGCTTGGGATATGGAAAACTAGCGACTCGTCGATCATGCATGGCCAGCGGTGCCTATGCCAAGGTGGTTAATGCGTCTACAACAACTGGATGCTCTAATCAAGAGTCAAAATAGTAGAGATTGATGGCACCTAGCAGGTGGCTTGCCTGATCATTCTGTCAAAGAAAAAACATACAAAAAAGGTACTGCTCGCCTCAAAGAAAATAGATGTCTCCCTTAACTACATGAAAATTTAATGCAGCATGATAATGGTAAAGGGTGTATGTCAGAATTAGACACTCCGTTTGTATGTCAGAATTAGACATAGAACTGAGGAATTGGTATTGTGATTTCAATTCGAAGACTGTTTGGGTGTTTTCGAATTCAACCTGGATATTTGACTCCAATTCCGTGAGACATCGTCATAGCTACAAAATGGGCTCTCCCAATACAGACCCAACAAGCTATGTATTGGATGGAATTGATCACCAGATCACCGTTCAGAATGAATCTTACTCAGGATGAACACAATTCTTTACACTTAATCCCATCAATTTATATATGTTTGCAAATTGCCTGAAATATCAGCAAGCCTTCTCCTGATCCAAGAAACAGAGAGAACGAAGAGAAAGACTCGATAAAGGAGGGAACATGCACGGCTCCAGCAAATTAGATCATGGCCCGGAAGTAATTAACTCCCGAAGATTGTGTGGGGGCTGCCATGAATATCAAAGGAGGATGTTGCACCATCAAAGGCATTAATTGGCGTAATCAAAGGCCGGATTGTGGATTGTGCGACACGATGATACACACAGGAAACAAGGAGAGACAAGGCCAGCTAAACCTCTATACGTGCTATGTTGATGGGCTAATTGAACATGCATTCCATCTATGATGGTTAGATCCCTAATTAAACGGATTGGTGGGATAATTAAACTGGATCTATGGGGCATGTGGGTGCGTAATCAAAGAAGAATGCACTTCTTTTTTAAATCAGGAACACGTTGGATGATGCAATTGAATTTGTGGTGGTTTCCTCGGATTGTGAGGGCCTGTATGGATACATATGGTGTTTAGCCTGTACTTAAACGGATTGAGGGCCTGCGGATCAACTAAATCCCCTTGACCAATGATTAATTGTTTCATGATTATAATGTAAAACTGATATGAATTTCTTACGGGCCCTTGTTTCGCGCTGGCGGGTGTTTTGGTGGATGAAGAAATTAGCGTTTTCTTTGTAACGAAACATATGATGGTGTGCTTGCACATATAATTCTCGCTGTTGTACACCACAATTTTCCCGTTGCAACGCACGGGCATATGTGCTAGTCACTAGAGAAAATATTAACTGGACCCACATTGCAGATAAATGGAAGTTCAATGAATACCTTCTGATCTAGGATCAGTTGCTCCTTTTCCTCGGCAAAATGTACCAAATCTTCTTCAGCCTTTTTGAACTTCAGCAATACACTTGAGGCTCTTAGTTTTTCTTCCCTAAGAGCATGCCACCGCATCTGAGCATTTGATAGATCCTCACTAAGCATTTTTTGCTGATCCCTGAGATCGTCTACTTCACCAGTCAATGTGTCCCTGCCAGATAGAAGTAAACAAACCAGTATAGTTGAGCAAGTCATCAAAGAAGACTTAACTAATTCAAATGTTTCATGGGTGACGGATTGAATATTCAACATTTGAACGCACTTAGCATATGTTTGGTTGATCACCAAAACCAACCCTACCAATATTTCGTTAATGACCAATGTTTTGGCTCTTTCTTGCATAATGTCAACCATACATGCCGGCTCCTTGGCCAACTCTAGTTCATTTTTTCTTGCCAGCATTGGCCAAAAATAGGGGCCCAAAAACAATTTTTTGGTGGGATTGGCTTGGGCTCAAACCAAACACACCCTGCGAACACTACGGATGCAAGAAAACCCGCTTCATGTGCAAGTCCGGTTGAGTCTGGTCACTGAGTTGTTTGATGTTTGCAGTTGAACTAACATCTCACATTTTGCAGGCCTGGCGGGACCCACTCCTGCATCCCTAGCGCACAAAGTTGCAGAATGTGTAAACCAAAACATTTAAACATCCCTAATAACCTGTCTTTGCGTGCTTAGTTGTGTAGGTAGCCAGTATAATATGGACCTCCACATAGAAATATGAAATGGATAGTTCTCTAGAAAAGGCAGAATCTATGAGAATGCAGAATGAATCCTTGACCAAATTCAACTGATAGCTATACAACAAATTAATCAGGGTAAAAGTGTATCCATGTGTGTGTCACAAAAGGAATATCCTCCTTCATTGGCAAACCAGAAAAGCTTAAGCACTTGTTTTCATTTCACAGGCCAACAAAAAAGGAATAGTCTATGAACATGATA
>LR738713.1:124493001-124564861 GCA_902687465.1 Secale cereale | reverse complement strand
GGTGTCCGTCGGCTTGCCTTCGGATTCTTCTCTAGTCTCATCGTCTGCGTCGCTACCGTTGTGACTGCGGGGGGATGTTGAGTATAATGTTTATTAGGAAAGAAGAGATAGACTAGGATTTGTTCTGGCTTGTCTTGTACTCCAAGTAGATCATTGTACTCCTATATATATGCCCACGAGGCTCAAGCAATACAACAACTATTCCACCAAACACCTCTCTCCCCTCTAACAACAACTAACATGTATGATTAAACTGGGTACATACTTATTGCACACATGATTGATCAAACTGTACCTCGTTAGAGATACTACTGCTGCCTGTCCAGTAACCACCAATGGCATGACCAGGAAAGATGAAGTGCATAGGAGGAAGTCAATATATTGCAGCTTTACATAGGTAAATTCAGTTTGATCATATGAGCCAAAATAGGACATATTACGCACCAGAAAATGACTAAGAGAGACAATTAAGCATATCAATAAAGCACTGCGACACAAACCTGAAAGCTTGAGTAATCTCCTTCTTGACATCCTTCTCATGAGGAAGCCTTCCCTTAAGAACACTTCTAAAGTTGTCCTTGTGTTCATCGTATCTGCATTTTATATCGTGTTATTTCAATCTTCATTACGAAAGAATTGGTATCTGAATATAACTAACAATAAAACCATAGCACAGATAGAAATTAGAAGGAGAAGGAAAGAAGTACATCTTTTTAAGTTTCTTCTTGCACTTCTCCAACTCATCCTTCTTGAGTTCTAATTTTACTCTGTCATCAGCATCAGTTGCTATGTTATCTTTCTCTCGGTGAAGTGCTTTTATCTTGTGATCCAAGGTATATATCTCTGAGCGCTTCTGACTTATAATCAAATCATAGTCTCTTTCTCCCAGCGCAATTGTCTTCCTCTCAACTTCAATTTGCTATTCAAATCATAATGGGACACTTACTTATTTAGAATTAAGAGTGTTAAACTTAGAGAGATAACTTACTTATAGATGTAAGCAAAGTGAAAACAAATCAACCTAGCAGACCAGCCAAGTACAGGTATATAACGATGAATAGATCCAATGGACAATGATAGTTAGGTTAAATAAATACCAGATGCCGCTCTCTTTCATCGATACGGGCCAGATTATGCCTTGAAAGCTCCGTCTCTGCAGCATCTCGCTCATTCTCTTTATCTTTTATGCGCCTTAAAACACCTATCTGGAAAGTGTTCGATATATTATATGAAGGAATTGTATCTGATGTATCAGTTACGGAACATCATGTATGTGCACGTCCAGTGTTGTTTCCATTACTAACCTTAGATTCCTTCTTAGATTGTATCTGGCCATCAACTTCAGAGTAGCGAGCATTTACTTTAAGATAACGTCCCCAAAGAAACTCTAACTGTGTCTCATTAGTTTTCTGCTTAAGAAAAGGAATTTGATTACCAAGGGACATACTTGATAAGAATGCAGGTCTTCAGCATTGACCTATTCCTAATTAATTGCACTTGCACAGATGCTTTGAATAAATAAAGCATGGTAAAGCAAGAAACCTTGCATGAACATATCAGAGGGTCATGGAACCACTAAGATTACAAACAAAAATAGGCAGCCAAATGAATGCTTAGAAAATGTTAGGTGCAGTTAAAAAAAATCAAATGTTAGTGTTTAATTTTGCAACTAAATTTCAAAATACGAAGAATAGGTATTATAACCTTCTTTTCCTGCAAATCGTCCTCGAGATTCGATATTCTTGCTTTAGTTCTGTTTGTAAGGTTCATGGCAATATCATTGGTAAAAGGAGCATCAGGAACTGGCCCGAGATTATGTTTATTGAATATCGTTCTGATGGCTGAATCTCTTTCATGCTTCACGGACATGTGAGCCTGAAAACAAGATACTTGTATTTAACCTTGTGTCACAATGTCCACTATTATTTACGAATGGTCAAGCCAGTCAAAAGAAAGAATAAAGGATTACAGTATTACATCAGCTTCGGCCTGGAGCTTTCCTATTTCGCGTGTTGAATCATTGATGGTCTCAGATAGCAGAGAGCTTTTTGCACATTCATCATTCATCTCCCGTTCAAGTTTAGCGATTTTCATTTCCAGTAATGCAATTTTTTCTTCAAATTTTGTTTGCCACTCCTTCAGTTCCTCGTCGGTATCTAAATGAAGCAAGGTAAACCGTCATTATGCTGAGAAGGAACGATTTGAGTGACGGGCATGATGAGGAATTGCTTACCTTCATTTTCCTCAGAAAGAGCATCAAGCTGTTGCTGATTAAGTGTAAAATATGTACTTCTAGCAGTTGCTTTGGTGCTAATTTGCTCTTGAAGTTTCCTCAAGTCCACCATACTTGTTTCAGTACGAAGGATTTTGTTTTCCACAGCTTGGATGTTTGTTTTCAGGTCCTCCATTTGAGTTTTTAAGGCATCTGACTTCTCTTGATCTTGTGCAATACTGTCACGAAGCTGTGAAAGTAAGGAAATTAAACTAATATTAAAAGCAGCATACCCTTCAAAAAATTAAACTAAATTGCAGCAGAAGTGCAGAACAGATAGATTTTCAGTGCACATTCAAGTGTTCAATGTTGCTGCACATGAATAATGACATGAGCTGGAAAATGCAGTAATTCAAATTGAGCTGACAAGTATGACAACGAAAGAGTAAAGGCAACAGAAATTAAGTAGTCTACTAGGGTAATGTGAACTGTAAAGTGTAATGAATCGTTGTCACTCATTTGTATATCACCTCCATTTATATTCTATACATATATATCCCCCATGGTGGTAACATAACACAAAGTAGGGTGGTAACACAACACAAAGTAGGGTGGTAACACAACACAAAGTAGGGTGGTAACACAACACATAGCTGTGAAAATAAATGCATATAAATAGAAGATACAAATTACCCTGTATGCTTGATCTTTAAGAGTCTGAAGGTTCTCCAACTTTAACCTAAAAGTCTTGATTTCTTGTGCTTGGTCCTTGTGCAGTTTCTTTATGACTTCGAGAGCTTTGGTATAGCTGTACATTAGGAAATTAAGGTAGTGAGATGCTAGTTTTGACATCATCTCCCCACTTCCACAGAAACATTAACCTTCAGAGAAGTGGAGACTACGCCATCTTAAACAGAATGCAACAATCAAATAAGAAAATTTATGGCCTTGATCGGAGCTTCTAAATAATGAAGTAAATAGTAATGCATTCATATACCGGGTAGCAGAAAAGATGTCGTCAAACTTTTTCTTAAGTGTTGAAGGGTCCTGTAATGGCCAATTGGATTCGTCTTGGTGCACAAATATAACATTCTCCAATATAGCCTTTGAAACACCCATTAGGGCTGGAATCTCCCTATCCATATCAGCGCATCTGTAGCTGAGACAAACCTTCTGAGCTCAGCAATAAAAACCAATCAGTGAGGATATGATTTTATAGAACATTCTCAGCAGTATTCCATTAAAGCTAACAGGCTTCTAGGGCTACACAACTTAAGTATCCTACTATAATGGTATCACTTGGAATCAATCAAAGAACTGCTGTGAAAAATCAATTGTCCAGATTCAAAATTTCCATTGTATTGATTCACATGAATTAATTTTTTCTATGTGCAAATCTATCGCCGTACTTGCAGTTGGGAATATAATGTATAAAAAACGGAGGAGTGTTCTAGAAAAGATTTTCTATGGCCAGACGCAAACATAACAAGGAACAAAGTAAATCATATGCCCTTTCAGATATTAGAAAATTACATGGTTCACAAGACATGTTAACTGTTCTAATCTTTTTGATATACTTCCATCCAAATGGGGGAAAATAGCATTTAGTTTCCCTTTCAGTATATAAAGTGAGAGAAAGTTCCAAGCGAGTGTAAGTTATAAGGCAATTGAAACCACAATAAATCGCAGTCAGCTCCAAAAGGCTGGAGTAAGAAGTAAAACTCTTGACCATCGGGGTGGACCTAAGTATATCACAGGGATTTTAAAACAATTGACATGTTTTGTGAACCAGTCTCTGTGTATCTACCCATGGGAGCAGCACTACTGCAGCATAGTTCTATAACAGAGATGCATACAACAACAGCAAGTATCAACTACGAGAGCCGAGAGGTGCTTGGTATGTTCAATAACTCACATCATTTTAATGATACTCGAGTTTGAAACAGCAACAGAAGCAAGAATTTTTTTTGAAGGGGGTTCCACTTAGTGCCATAAGCCGAATGCAAGTACATTATGGCAATATAAATAACAGAAACTTAAACAGTAGGCATGACAACGCATTGGTTTTTCCAGAACCGAAGTTTAAACAACCTTCTGCGCAGAGTTCGGGCATAACCCAGGAATTACATGAATAACCCAAACATCGATACAACAGAATTAACATAACTGATTGCAAAGCACATATAGCAACTTGAAAGCCAAAGGAGGGGAAAAAGGGACCTCGCCCGTGTGTGGATTTATAGTCTGGAGGACGCTCTCGATTGCCTTAAACTCCATCTTTGATGCCTTCTGGGTAAGCTGGAAAGAGCGGATGCACACCACATCCTTTCCTGCTGCTGTCTTAAACCGCAGCTTAATCTGCCCTTTCGTTTCGGTTTCACCTGCTACCTAAATCTCACAAACATTTATAAAAGTAAGGATCGAAAACAGAATGAGTACAACATAAGAAGAAAAGAAAAAAACTTATAATAGTATTGATCCAAACAACACCGGGCACAAATTCGACTAAGCTTATAGCACACCACAAGTCAGAGGCACCAAATTTTCCCATGCACAAGCAAGTGCTAGAGCACACAGGATTTCGACAGACCTTAGAATCCACAAAGCCCAGAGACCCTCTCTAAATGGACCCCAATTAAATCTATAGAGCAGCACAACCCAATGCACTCGGCCACACACGTACTTGCACACGCACACGCTACCACCGCCGCCATTCCCAAATCAGGAAAACCTCCCCCAAGTCCAGGTCAGCAGCAGAGAGCGTAAGGGCTTATGGACAGCACTGAGACCCCGAATAGTGAATGGTGAGGTCAATAAGGACGTCGCATTACCTTGGGGTCATGGACGAAGGTGTGGCCGGAGCGGGAGTTGGGCGGCAACTCGCCGGTGCAGGACAGCTTCAGGCACTCGATGATGGTCTGCGGAAATCCAAAAGAACCCAGGCCATGAATGAATCGGCGCATACACGCGGCATATAGTGGAACAGGATGTAGATTGGATTGGTGGGCATTACGGTTTTGCCGGCTCCGTTGGAGCCGACGATGAGGGTGAGGGGCTTGAAGAAGGTGATGACGTTCTTGTTCTCCGGGTCGAAGCTCCGGATCCCCTTGATCAGCATCTTGTCCACGGTGCTCATCTTGGCCCCCAAAACCTATCCCTCCTCCAACTCCTCCCCTCCTGTCGCCCCTCGCCCCCTTCCTCTCTTGCTTCGGTTCCTTCGGATTCCCTCCCACGCCGGCGCCGTCTCCGGCGTTGCTGCTTGTGTTGGCGTGTCACAATGATCTACCTTATGGGCGTGTGGAGGAATCCATCTATTGCTCCGCCATGGACGGGGGAGACGGGCGGGCGAAAGAAGGAGGCGGAGAAAATGGTGGGGAAGAGGCGTTCTATTTGGAATTTTGGGATTTTGGCCTCTGGGGGTTAGGGTTTGGACTTTGGACCGGGGGCGACTAGGATAGAAACTGGACCTCCGGTGGAATAAAAATAGAAAGCCTCGCCCTGAGCCGTTAGATCGGAGTTGGATGGCACGGATCTTGGTGGAGGAATCTGTAAGAACAAGTACCGGATTTGTACGAAAACGACCCTCACTTTAAGTTATTTTATTTATACTTTCGATACCCTTCTCGTTCAAGTCCCTTCCGCACACCCGGAGATTTCCCAACCCTATTGCCATAAGAGCATCTATAAGAGCATCTCTCGCAGACCCGAAAACGCGTTTTAGGGGTCGGTTTGAGCTATGGCCGAACAGACCCCTCAAATTTAAAATGTAAAGCTGGATATTCGCTTATATTTTTTCCTCGCGTCTTCTTCTTCCTCTCGTCCATGTCCACGGTCAGCTAGCTCGCTCCTACAAAGCCGGTGGACAGCGCACGAGCGACGAAATATGGAGTCGTCGGCACCCAAAACGGCTCGCACGAAGCGCCACCATCGTCTGCAGTCGTAGCTGCTTGAATGGATCGATCGAATCGATCCAGGAGCTAGCTAGCTAGCTCCCATCGTCGTAGTTGCTTGAATGGATCAACCGAATTGATCCTAGCTAACTCTCGTCACTGCTTAATCAACCAAAGCCTCCAGCGGCAGATGTGGGACAACCAACATCACATGAGGGACAGACATCGCGGATGAAGCCTCCCGGTGTCATCGAGCCGCCGCCGCCACTCCTGCGAGCTCCTCCGCGGGCCGACGGCGCAGCTGTTGTAAGCGTCGAGTTTCCGACGAGTTCCGTGGCGAAAGGTCACCAGAGCACGTGTGTCACTAGTGGAAAAAGAGGTAGCCACAACTTACATTGGTGACGCGCCAATTTCAACCAACGTCAACCCTACTTTTTTCAAATAGTGGTGGTGTTGGTTTTTTTGGTACGACATTAGTAGGGGCATATGTTGGGAAACGTAGCATGCAATTTCAAAAATTTCCTACGCTCACGCAAGATCTATCTAGGAGATGCATAGCAACGAGAGGGGGAGAGTGTGTGTACATACCCTCGTAGATCGAAAGCGGAAGCGTTTTACAACGCGGTTGATGTAGTCAAACTTCTTCGCGCTTCAACCGATCAAGTACCGAACGCACGGCACCTCCGCGTTCTGCACACGTTCAGCTCAATGACGTCCCTCGTTCCTTTGATCCAGCAAGGTGTCGAGGAAGTGGATGAGTTCCGTCAGCACGACAACGTGGTGACGGTGATGGTGAAGTGATCCGCGCAGAGCTTCGCCTAAGCACTACGATAATATGACCGGAGGCGTAAACTGTGGAAGCACACGGCTAACAATTGTTGGTGTCTCTTCTAGGCGCCGCCTCCTCATGTATATATAGGTTGGAGGGGAGGAGAGGCAGCCAAGGGGCGCACCAAGTAGGAGGAATCCTACTTGGGGTCCTCCCCAATTCGGCCAAACCTTCCCTTTCCTATTCGTATTCGGATTAGGAAGGGAAGAGTGGGAAGGGGGAATCCTATTCACTTTTTCCTTTCCTCCTTCCCCTTTCCCTCTTCAATTTGGCCAGCCCATATGGGGGGCGCACCAGCCCCTTTGTGTCTGGTGTGCTTCCCCTCTTGGCCCATAAGGTCCATATCTTTTGCCGGAGGTGACCAGAACCCCTTCTGGTGACCCGATGAGTACTCGGTCCATCCCGAAACACTTCTGGTGTCCGAATATCATCGTCCTATATATCAATCTTTACCTCTCGACCATTTCAAGACTTATCGTCATGTCCATGATCTCATCCGGGACTCCGAACAACATTCGATCACCAAATCACATAACTCATATAATAAAATGTCATCATCGAACGTTAAGCGTGCGGACCCTACGGGTTCGAGAACTATGTAGACATGACCGAGACACTTCTCCGGTCAATAACCAATAGTGGAACCTGGATGCTCGTATTGGCTCCCACATATTCTACGAAGATCTTTATCGGTCGAACCGTTATGACAACATACGTTATTCCCTTTGTCATCGGTATGTTACTTGCCCAAGATTCGATCGTCGGTATCTTCATACCTAGTTCAATCTCGTTACCGGCAAGTCTCTTTACTCGTTCTGTAATACATTATCATGTGACTAACTCATTAGTAATTTGCTTGCAAGGCTTATTATGATGTGTATTACCGAGAGGGCCCAGAGATACCTCTCCGATACTCAGAGTGACAAATCCTAATCTCATTCACACCAACCCAACAAGATACCTTCGGAGATACCTATAGAGCATCTTTATAATCACCAGTTACGTTGTGACATTTGATAGCACACAAGGCAATCCTCCGGTATCCGGGAGTTGCATGATCTCATAGTGGGAAGAATATGTATTTGACATGAATAAAGCAATAGCAGTAAAACTGAACGATCATTATGCTAAGCTAACAAATGGGTCTTGTCCATCACATCATTCTCCTAATGATGTGATCTCGTTCATCAAATGACAACACATGTCTATGGTTAGGAAACTTAACCATCTTTGATTAACGAGCTAGTCTAGTAGAGGCTTACTAGGGACACTGTGTTTTGTCTATGTATCCACACATGTATCAAGTTTTCGATTAATATAATCCTAGCATGAATAATAAACATTTATCATGATATAAGGAAATATAAAATAACAACTTTATTATTATCTTTAGGGCATATTTCCTTTAGTCTCCCACTTGCACTAGAGTCAATAATCTAGTTCACATTGCCATGCAATTTAAGACCGATAGTTCACGTCGTTGTGTGATTAACACTCATAGTTCACATCGCCATGTGACCAACACCCAAAGGGTTTACTAGAGTCAATAATCTAGTTCACATCGCCATGTGATTAACACCCAAAGAGTACTAAGGTGTGATCATGGTTTGCTTTGTGAGAGAAGTTTAGTCAACGGGTCTATCACATTCAGATCCGTATGTATTTCGCAAATCTCTATGTCTACAATGCTCTGCATGGAGATACTCTAGCTAATAGCTCCCACTTTCAATACGCATCCAGATTGATACTTAGAGTCATCTGGATTAGTGTCAAAGCTTGCATCAGTGTAACTCTTTACGACGAACTCTTTATCACCTCCATAATCGAGAAACATTTCCTTAGTCCTCCAGTTACTAAGGATAATTTTGACCACTATCCGGTGATCTACTCATGGATCACTATTGTACCTCCTTGGCAAACTCATGGTAAGGTACACAACAGGTTTGGTACACAACATGGCATACTTTATAGAACCTATGGCTGAGGCATAGGGAATGACTTTCATTCTCTCTATATTTTTTTGTCGTGGTCGGGCTTTGAGTCTTACTCAACCTCACACCTTACAAATCAGGCAAGAACTCCTTCTTTGACTGATCCATTTTGAACTATTTCAAAGTCTTATCAAGGTATGTACTAATCGAAAGTCTTATCAAGCGTCTTGATCTATCTCTATAGATCTTGGTGCCCAACATGTAAGCAACTTCACCGATGTCTTTTATCGAAAAACTCCTTTTAAACAATCCTTTATGCTTTCCAAAAAATTCTACATCATTTCCGATCAACAATATGGCATTCACATATACTTATCAGAAATGTTGTAGTGCTCCCACTCACTTTCTCGTAAATACAGGCTTCACCGTAAGTCTGTATAAAACCATATGCTTTGATCACCTTATCAAAGTGTATACTCCAACTCCGAGATGCTTGCACCAGTCCATACATGGACAGTTGGAGCTTGCACGCTTTGTTAGTACCTTTAGGATTGACAAAACCTTCTGGCTGCATCATATACAATTTTTCTTTCAAAAATCGATTAAGGAATGTGGTTTTGACATCCATTTGCCAGATTTCATAAAATGCGACAATTGCTAACATGATTCAAACAGACTTAAGCATCGCTACGGGTGAGAAAGTCTTATCATAGTCAACTCCTTGAACATGTCGGAAACCTTTTGCGACAAGTCGATCTTTGTAGACAATGACATTACCATCAGCATATGTCTTCCTCTTGAAGATCCATTTATTCTCAATGGCTTGCTGATCATCGGGCAAGTCCACCAAAGTCCACACATTGTTCTCATACATGTATCATATCTCACATTTCATGGCCTCAAGCCATTTATCGGAATGTGGGCTCATCATAGCTTCTTCATAGTTCGTAGGTTCGTCATGGTCCTGTACCACTCTAGTGTGGATCGTGCTCTGGTTGACCTACGAGGTACTGTAGTAACTTGATCTGAAGTTTCATGATCATCATCATTAGCTTCCTCTCTAGTTGGTGTAGGCATCTCAAAAACGGTTTTTCTGTGATGAGCTACTTTCCAATTCGAGAGAAGGTACAATTACCTCATCAAGTTATACTTTCCTCACACTCACTTCGTTTGAGAGAAACTCCTTCTCTAGAAAGGATCCATTCTAAGCAACAAAGATCTTGACTTCGTATCTATGGTAGAAGGTGTACCCAACGGTTTTTTTGGGTATCCTATGAAGACGCACTTCTCCTATTTGGGTTCGAGCTTATCAGGCTGAAGCTTTTTCACATAAGCATCGCAACCCCAAACTTTGAGAAATGACAGCTTTGGTTTCTTGCCAAACCATAGTTCATACGGTGTCGTCTCAATGGATTTAGACGGTGCCCTATTTAACGTGAATGCAGCTGTCTCTATTGCATAACCCCAAAGCGATAGTGGTAAATCGGTAAGAGACATCATAGATCGCACCATGTCTAATAAAGTACGGTTACGCCGTTCGGACACACCATTACGCTATGGTGTACCAGGTGGCGTGAGCTGTGAAACTATTCCACATTGTTTCAAATGAGACCAAACTCGTAACTCAAATATTCGCCTCCGCGAGATTGTATAAACTTTATTTTCTTGTTACGGTGATTCTCTACTTCACTCTGAAATTCTTTGAACTTTTCAAATCTTTCAGACTTGTGTTTCATCAAGTAGATATACTCATATCTGCTCAAATCATCTATGAAGGTCAAAAACTAATGATACCCGTCACGAGCCTCAACACTCATCGGACCGCATACATCTGTATGTATTATTTCCAATAATTCATTGGCCCGCTCCATTGTTTTGGAGAACGGAGTTTTAGTCATCTTGCCCCTCAGGCATGGTTTGCAAGCATCAAGTGATTCCAAAAGTCCATCGGCATGGAGTTTCTTCATGCGCTTTACACCAATATGACCTAAACGACAGTGCCATAAGTATGTTGCACTATCATTATTAACTTTGCATCTTTTGGTTTCAATATTATGAATATGTGAATTACAACGATCAAGATTAAATAAACTATTCACCTTGGGTGTATGACCATAGAAGGTTTTATTCATGTCAACAGAATAACAATTATTCTCTGACTTAAATGAATAATCATATTGCAATAAACGCGATCCAATCTTGTTCATGCTCAACGCAAACACCAAATAACATTTATTTAGGTTTAATATTAATCATGAAAGTACAGAGAGTGTGCGATGATGATCATATCAATATTGAAACTACTTCCAACATACATCGTCACCTCACCCTCAACTAATCTCCGTTCATTCTTCAACTCCTGTTTCGAGTAACTAATCTTAGCAACTAAACAAGTATCAAATACCTAGGGACTATTACAAGCACTAGTGAGGTGTAACACCCAGGATGCGGCTATAGCTCCCACATGTCGAGGCACGAATTAGAGTCATAACCGCATTCCGGAATGGACTCAAGCACGGTATCTTTACACAACCCATGTAATGAATAGGGTGAACGAGAGTTTAATAGTTGGCTTACACTCGCCATGTCACACAAATAATACAATAATCATGCATTCATCCAGAGAACACAGAGTCTGACTACGGACGAAATCAAATGAAAAAAAAGATACCACACAGGCTAATCCCGATCGGCCCTAGTAGAAACCACTACTGATCGTCGGGGCATGTCACATACATACACCCACGCTCTTCATCGAACTCCCACTGAAGCTCTTGCACGTCTCCCGCGTCAAACTCTGAGGTACCTGCATCTGGTTTGTGTAGTAAACTGTGAGTCATGAGGACTCAACAATCTTGTTCCCGGGTATCAAAACTATCAAAGCCTTTAGGTGTGGAGGGGATGTAAAGTGACTGCAACAAGAACTAAGCATTGTATGAGGCTAGCTTATAAGGTTAGAGCGAGATGAGAATATATGCCAACGGTCGCAACTAGCAGTGATCAAGAAGTGATCATATCTACTTACGTTCATACATACCCCCACCGTGTTCACTTTCCAAACCCCTTCGAAAATAGACCATCATGGTTACTCACACATGTAGTGTATTCTTATTTGAGTTAGGGTGTCAAGTTATCTACAACCGGATATTAACAAATTCCAAACTGCCACATAACCACGGGCATGGCTTTCGAAAGATCATAACCCTGCAGGGGTGTACCAACTTAGCACATCACAAGCTCTCACAATCAGCGGAGTAACAATCCATGTTGGGAAGACGTGAGTGTTCTCAGAATCTCGTGCACAAGATATTTCGACAATGGTAAAACAAGTCCAGCAAGACCTCCTGACATGCCGACACCCCGATAGGAGCCGCGTGTATCTCGTCTCAGGCCACGATCGGATGAGCAGTTCGCAACTGAAACATGTCCTCGAGTTTCCTCGGGGTGGTGCTGCAAGGGGCTCTAGTTTGGACTAACACTCATGAGGAGTACTCGCCCGGGTTGTTAATTAAGTCCTCGGGTGCTAGACGGTCCCTATGCAAGTTTTAGTTATTAGGCAAATGGTAAAACCAAAGTTGGGCCTTGCTGGAGGAGTTTTATTCAAAGCGAACTATCAAGGGGGGGCATAAACCCCAACCGCATTAGGAACGCAAAATCAAGGAACATAACACCGGTTTATCAGTTCTTAAGGCGGCATGAGTGGAACAAAACACCGAGCAAAAGGCCAAGCCTTCCACCCATTGCCAAGTATATAGGTTGTTGGGGAACGTAGTATTTCAGAAAAAATCCTATGATCACCCAAGATATATCTAGGATGTGACACCCCGAGACCGGTGCGCCAGGTGTCAGCCAGTTATTCGTTGTCAGTGCCATGTCATCTGCTTGCGTGTTGCATATTGCCATGTCATCTTGTGTGTTGCATCAGCATGTTTTCAAAACTTGCATCCGTCCGAGTCTCCTCGTCCTTTCCGTTGTCCGTTCTGAGCCCAGACACACTTGCACGTGCCCGCGCTGCCTCCGAATATTTATTTTGTGAGTGGTTGGAAAATGTTCTCGGAATGGGATGAAACTTGTCATGTGGTCTTATTATAGTGTAGACAGGCCGCCTGCCAAATTTCATCGCATTCGGAGCTCGTTTGATAGCCCAACGGATATATATAGCGGCACTAGTCGCCGGTTATTTCGTCGGACGTTTTCGGTCTCCAAAAACCCTCGGCGGGCCTTCCTCTCTCTTCTCGCACTTCAGCCCAAGGCCCTCTGCACAGCCCACTAACCTCCCCTAGGCCCATACTACCTCACCTCGCGATCGGATCCATCGGATCGCGATCGGAGGGCTCTAAAACCCCTCCAAACTCCAAACCCTAGCCCTCCTGCTATAAATGGACTCCCCCTAGTCCATTTTTGGCCTTCCCCTACCTCCCTCCTCAAATTCCGCGCAGTGCTTCCACCGTCGCCGCGCCGTGCTTCCACCGTCGCCGCGCCGTGCTTCCACCATCGTCGCGCCGTGTTTCCACCGTCGCCGCGCCGTGTTTCCACCCTCGCCGCGCCGTGCTTCCACCGCCTCACCGCGCCAGGCCCATTCCAGGCCCGCCCGGGCCCCGATCTGGGCCCGAGGGCCCGCTCCGCGCGCCGCCGCGACGCCCGAGCCGCAGTGCCCGAGCGCCCGAGCATCTCCGCCACCGCTTCGTCCCCGCCGCCGGTCAGCTGCGCCGCCGGCTTGCCCCGCTCCCGCAGGAGCTCCTGCCCTGAAGGTAGCCGCCGCCGCCAGCCTCGCGGGCGCGCGCCGCCGCCCGAAGCTCCCTGCCGCCGTTCGCCGCCGGGAACGGGATCCCCGGGACCGGATCCGCCGCCCCACGGCCTCCTCCCACCTCACCGGAGCCAGATTGAGCCGCCGCCGTTGCTGCTTCTTCCCTCGATCTAGAGGATCGAGAAGGAGGACGAGTCGCCGCGCATGGGCCCCGCGCCGGCCTGGCCTGCCGGTCGCGGCCCAGCCTCCACACCGGCCCAGTGGCCTCCTTCCCCACTGGGCCAAGCCCAGCCCGAGCCGGCCTGCTACTTCTTCCCTTCTACTGGGCCAGGCACTTGGTGAGATTCCCCTAAATCCCGCCCGTGCACCGAATAGCTATATTGCGCCCGTGTGTTTTTTTCCTTGTGTAAAATCTGCTAAGTCCTTTTCCTGTCAGCATAATGTTGCATCTTTGCATGATGATAACTTTTTGTGTGCTTGTCCAAATTGAGTGAGTGATATGTCAAAATGATCGTGGTGATATGCTCTACACTTTGTTCCATTGTGCCATGCTCATTTGAGTTCATCTAGTTGCTTAAATATCTGTTGCAAGAGTGCTACTTGTTATAAACTGCTGCTACTTGTTATTTTGTTGCCATGTTCGTGATATGATAACTTGGTGCATGTTTATCCAAATGATGCAAATGATATGTCAAAATGTTCATCATGAGATGCTCTACATGTTGGTTGCTATAGCATGCTTGTTTGAGTTCATATTGACATGTTTATCTATGTTGCAAAAGTGCATTTGGCTGTTATGTTCTGAAACTTGTTATGAGATGCTGATTTCAATTGCTCTTTGCTATTGATGTGTTTGTCCCCTTGTCACATGCCTAGATGTTTTAGAATCTCCATGATGTGCTCTTTGATGTGGTGCATTTAACTTTCCATGATATGCCTTGTGTTGACTTAAACATGCTTGCAAACTTGCCATGTTGTTGTTACTGTTTTAACACTTAGTGAAATTTCACTAAGTCTGGAATCTGTAATATCCGGATGCTATGTTTGCTTGTTGTTCTAGGCAAATCCATGTTAGTTTTGGGGTGGCCATTGATCATTCCTTGTTGTATAAGTTGTTGTCTATCCATTCATGCCCTTACTTGCTCATTTGACTTGTTGTAGCTTATTTATTTCTTGCTCCCAAGTTGCTATAAAATGTTGTTGTCAGGTTTTTAGTGTCATGATCAAAATGTTGTAGCTTGTTGCTATTGATCCATGCCTCCTATGGAGTTGCTCCAATGGAGTTGTTTGTTGTAGGATATGTCTACTTCATGTTCATGCTTCTTATCAGCATGTTTGAGTGTTGTAGCTTATATTTATCATGCTCCAAAGTTGCTATGTGGCTGTTAATTTCAGCTTGTTGTTATATCTTGTTTCATGTGTATCTTTTAGCCCGTTGCTCTGTTTGGGGTGTTTCTTATATGAAACTTGAGTGATTTTGCATGTAGAATCATAATATCATCTTGTTAACATGTTTGGAGTGAGTTTGGTTGATGTTTGGGTGCATCTTGCACCGTTGCCATGTTGTGTTTCCTACCTTGTCAAGTTATGTTTCCTACCTTGCCATGTAATGCTTCCTGTATAGACTTGTTGTGCTTCCTATATAGACTTGTTTGCATCATACTTGCTTAAGCACATTGCCATGTTTCCTGTGATGTTTTCTGTGCTTCCTACCTTGCCATGTCATGCTTCCTGTTTAGTCTTGTCATGCATCATACCTTCCCATGTATTGCATCATATATAGACTTGTGTTGTTTTGCTGTGCTTCCTACCTTGCCATGTTTTGCTTCCTGTGTAGACTTTCTGTGCATCATAAGTAGACTTGTTGTGCATCCTACTTGGTAGTGCATATTGTCATGTTCTTGAGTGGTTTGTTTACCGTATTGCTTGCTTCTTCTCGTTAGTGCTTGTTCCGTTGCGTTCGTGAGGATTCGTTCGTCTACCCGTGGTTCTTCTTCAAGGCTTCTTCTCCATCTTCTTCATGGATCCATTCTTCTTCCTTGCGGGATCTCAGGCAAGATGACCATACCCTTGGATACCTTTACTATCATTGCCATGCTTAGTGTCTCGATGCTATCGTTACATGTCGCGCTACCCATCATTATTGTCAGCCTCTCCTTGTTGCCATGAAACCTCTAACCTTTGAAACCTTCCTAGCAAAACCATTGTTTGGCTATGTTACCCGCTTGCTCAGCCCCTCTTATAGCGTTGTTAGTTGCAGGTGAAGATGAAGTTCGTTCCAGGAGGGAACTTGTTGTTGGAATATCACAATATCTATTATTAATATTAACACACCTATATACTGGGCAAGGGTGGAAGGCTTGGCCTTTTGCTCGGTGTTTTGCTCCACTAATGCCACCTTAGGCGCCGATAAACCAGCATTATGTTCCTTGATTTTGCGTTCCTTACACGATGGGTATATGGGACCCATTGACAGTTCGTCTTTGAATAAAACTCCTCCAGCAAGGCCCAACATTGGTTTTAATTTGCTCATAATAACAACTTAATTAATTAATTAAATTGCATAGGGAGTTAGCGCTACCCGAGGATTCTTCTACATAGCAGGGGGGCCAGTGCCGATGGTGTTGGTCCCACATAGAGCAGCTTGCGGCGCCGCCCCTTGGAAACTTGGGGTATCTGGTCACTGTAACCATAGCTCATCCGGACGTGGCCTGAGACAAGATACGCGCGGATACTATCAGGGTGTCGGCACGCCGGGAGGTCTTGATGGACTTGTTTTACCATTGTCGAAATGTCTTGTGCACCGGGATGCCGAGTCTGATCGGATTTCCCTAAGATAAGGGGTGATGATATTATATTTATCACTTCAGCTGATCGTGAGAGCTTGTGATGGGCTAAGTTGGGACACCCCTGCAGGGTTATGATCTTTCGAAAGCCGTGCCCGCGGTTATGTGGCAGATTGGAATTTGTTAATGTCCGGTTGTAGAAAACTTGACAGAGGATCCGAAGTAAAACACACAACTGTGTGAGTAACCGTGATTGTCTCTTTTCACTTTGAGAAGAGAACACGGTGGGGTTATGTTTGACTCGTATGTAGTTCAGGATCTTTAGCGATCACTTCTAGTTGCGACCGTTTGCGTAGATGCTCATCTTATTCTTGTACTCGTAAGTTAGCCACCATATTTATGCTTAGCCGCTGCTGCAACCTCACCACTTTACCTCTTCCTACCTATTAAGCTTTGATAGTCTTGTTACCCATGGTTATGGGATTGATGAGTCCTCGTGGCTCACAGATACTACAACAACAGTTGCAGGTGCAGGTTTCCGATGTCTTGACGTGAGAGCGTTGTTCTTTTGTTGGAGTTCTTCTTCTTCATTCTTGGGTTAGGTTCCGGGTCGGCAGCCTGGGATAGCAGATGGATGTCATTGTGCTTTTCATGTTTGTATCCGTAGTCGGATACTTGTATTGATGTTGTTGTATTCATGTGACTTGTATGTATTGTTGTATCCCCCATGTATGTATGCAATGGTACGATGTAATGATATCCATCTTGCTAAGCGCCCGAAATGCGGTTGTGCCCCAATCACGTAAGTGTCACGTGATCGGGATAGAATCACATCTTGGGCCTGACATAGGAGAAGCATAGAAACAAGCGGGGAGAGTGTGTCCACATACCCTCATAGACCGAAAGCGGAAGCTTTTAGTAACGCGGTTGATGTAGTCGAACGTCTTCACGATCCAACCGATCCAAGCACCGAACGTATGGCACCTCCGTGTTCAGCACACGTTCAGTATGATGATGTCCCTCGAGCTCTTGATCCATTTGAGGACGAGGGAGAGTTTCGTGAGCACGAAGGAGTGGCGATGGTGTTGATGATGTGATCCGCGCAGGGCTTCGCCTAAGCACTGCGACAATATGACCTGAGGTGGAATCTGTGGAGGGGGCACCGCACACGACTAAAACAACTGTTAACTTGTGTGTCATAGGGTGCCCCTGCCCCTGTATATAAAGGAGCAAGGGGGGAGGCCGGCCAACCCCTATAGGGCGCGCCCAAGGGGGCAATCCTACTCCTACTAGGTGTAGGAACCCCCCTTTCCTAGTCCTACTAGGAGAAGAAGGAAAGCAGTGAGAAGAGAAGGATGGAGGGGGCACCGCCCCTCCCCCTAGTCCAATTCGGACTAGGCCCATGGGGGGGGGGCGCCAGCCCTTGGTTGCCTCCCTCTCTCTCCCCTAAAGCCCAATAATGCCCATTACTTCTCCGGTGGTTCCGATAACCCTTCCAGCACTCCGATATTTATCCGGTGACCCCCGGAACTCATCCGATGTCCGAATAAATATCGTCCAATATATCATTCTTTATGTCTCGACCATTTCGAGACTCCTTATCATGTCCGCGATCTCATCCGGGACTCCGAACAAGATTCGGTCATAAAAAACACATAACTCATAATACAAATCGTCATCGAACGTTAAGCGTGCGGACCCTACGGGTTCGAGAACTATGTAGACATGACCGGAACATATCTCCGGTCAATAAACAATAGCGGAACCTGGATGCTCATATTGGCTCCTACATATTCTACGAAGATCTTTATCGGTCAAACCGCATAATAACATACGTTGTTCCCTTTGTCATCGGTATGTTATTTGCCCGAGATTCGATCGTCGGTATCATCATACCTAGTTCAATCTCGTTACCGACAAGTCTCTTTACTCGTTCCGCAACACATCATCTCGTTACCAAGTCATTCTCTTGCAAGGCTTATTATGATGTGTATTACCGAGAGGGCCCAGAGATACCTCTCCGACACTCGGAGTGACAAATCCTAATCTTGATCTATGCCAACACCACAAACACCTTCGGAGACATCTGTAGAGCATCTTTATAATCACCCAGTTACGTTGTGATGTTTGATAGCACACAAGGTGTTCCTCCGGTATTCGGGAGTTACATAATCTGATAGTCAGAGGAACATGTATAAGTCATGAATAAAGCAATAGCAGTAAAACTAAACGATCATTGTGCTAAGCTAACGAATGGTTCTTGTCCATCACATCATTCTCCTAATGATGTGATCCCGTTGATCAAATGACAACACATGTCTATGGTTAGGGAACTCAACCATCTTTGATTAACGAGCTAGTCAAGTAGAGGCATACTAGGGACACTCTGTTTTGTCTATGTATTCACACATGTATCAAGTTTCTGGTTAATACATTTCTAGCATGAATAAAAGACATTTATCATGATATATAAGGAAATATAAATAACGACTTTATTATTGCCTCTAGGGCATATTTCCTTCAGTCTCCCACTTGCACTAGAGTCAATAATCTAGTTCACATCGTCATGTGATTTAATACGGATAGTTCACATCGCCATGTGACCAACACCCAAAGGGTTTTGGTGCTGATCATGTTTTGCCCGTGGAAGAGGCTTAGTCAACGGGTCTGTGACATTCAGATATGTATGTATTTTGCAAATTTCTATGTCTACAATGCTCTGCATGGATCTACTCTAGCTAATTGCTCCCACTTTTAATACGCATCCAGATTGATACTTAGAGTCATCTGGATTAGTGTCAAAGCTTGTACCGGCGTAACTCTTTACGACGAACTCTTTAATACCTCCATAATCGAGAAACATTTCCTTAGTCATCGAGTAACTAAGGATAATTTTGACCGATGTCCAGTGATCTACTCCTGGATTACTATTATACCTCCTTGCCAAACTCTTGCAAGGTACGCAACAGGTTTGGTACACAGCGTGGCATACTTTATAGAACATATGGATGAGGCATAGGGAATGACTTTCATTCTTTCTCTATCTTCTGCCGTGGTCGGGTTTTGAGTCTTACACAACTTCATACCTTACAACTCATGCAATAACTCCTTTGACTAACCTATTTTGAACTTCTTCAAAATCTTATTTAAGGTATGTACACATTGAAAATCTTATCAAGCATCTTAATCTATCTCTATAGATCTCGATGCCCAATGTGTAAGAAGCTTCACCAAGGTCTTTTATTGAAAAACTCATTTTAAACAATCCTTTATGCTTTCCAGAAAATTCTACATCATTTCTAATCAACAATATGTCATCGACATAAAATATCAGAAACGCTACAGAGCTCCCACTCACTTTCTTGTAAATACAGGCTTCTCCAAAAGTCTGTATAAAACCATATGCTTTGATCACCTCATCAAAGCGTATATTCCAACACCGAGATGCTTGCACCAGTCCATAGATGGATCGCTGGAGATTGCACACTTTGTTAGCACCTTTAGGATCGACAAAACCTTCTGGTTGCATCATATACAATTCTTCTTTGAGATACCCATTAAGGAATGCAGTTTTGACATCCATTTATCAGATTTCATAATCATAAAATGCGGCAATTGCTAACTTGATTCAGACAGACTTAAGCATCACTATGAGTGAGAAAGTCTCATCGTAGTCAACTCCTTGAACTTGTCGAAAACCTTTCGCACCAAGTTGAGCTTTGTAGAGAGTAACATTACCATCAGCGTCAGTATTCCTCTTAAAGATCCATTTATTTTCAATTGCTTGCCGATCATCGGGCAAGTCAACCAAAGTCCACACTTTGTTCTCATACATGGATCCCATCTCAGATTTCACGGCCTCAAGCATTTTTGCGGAATCTGGGCTCATCATCGCTTCCTCATAGTTCGTAGGTTCATCATGGTCTAGTAACATTACTTCCAAAACAGGGTTACCGTACCACTCTGGTGCGGAACATACTCTGGTTGACCTACGAGGTTCAGTAGTAACTTGATCTGAAGTTTCATGATCATCATCATTAGCTTCCTCACTAATTGGTGTAGGAATCACTGGAATTAATTTATGTGATGAACTACTTTCCAATTTGGGAGAAGGTACAATTACCTCATCAAGTTCTACTTTCCTCCCACTCACTTCTTTCGAGAGAAACCCCTTCTCTAGAAAGGATCCTTTGTTAGCAACGAATATCCTGCCTTCGGATCTGTGATAGAAGGTGTACCCAACAATTTCCTTTAGGTATCCTATGAAGACACATTTCTCCAACTTGGGTTCAAGCTTATCAGGTTGATGGTTTTTCACATAAGCATCACAACCCAAACTTTAAGAAATGACAACTTGGGTTTCTTTCCAAACCACAGTTCATAAGGTGTCCTCTGAACGGATTTAGATGTGCCCTATTTAACGTGAATGCAACTGTCTCTAAAGCATAACCCCAAAATGATAGTGGTAAATCGGTAAGATACATCATAGATCGCACCATATCTAATAAAGTACGATTACGACCTTGAGACACACCATTACGCTATGGTGTTCCAGGTGGCGTGAATTGTGAAACTATTCCACAATGTTTCAAATGAAGACCAAACTCATAACTCAAATATTCGCCTCCGTGATTAGATCGTAGAAACTTAATTTTCTTGTTACGATGATTCTCTACTTCACTCTGAAATTCTTTGAACTTTTCAAATGTTTCAGACTTGTGCTTCATCAAGTAGATATACCCACATCTGCTCAAATCATCAGTGAAGGTGAGAAAATAATGATACCCGCCACGAGCATCAACACTCATTGGTCCGCATACATCACTACGTATTATTTCCAATAAGTCACTTGCTCGCTCCATTGTTTCGGAGAACGGAGTTTTAGTCATCTTGCCCATGAGACATGGTTCTTAAGCATCAAATAATTCATAATCAAGTGATTCCAAAAGTCCATCAGCATGGAGTTTCTTCATGCGCTTTACACCAATATAACCTAAACGGTAGTGCCACAAGTATGTTGCACTATCATTATCAACTCTGCATCTTTTGGCTTCAATATTATGAATATGTGGATTTACTACGATCGAGATTCAATAAACCATTCACCTTGGGTGTATGACCATAGAAGGTTTTATTCATGTAAACAAAATAACAATTATTCTCTCACTTAAATGAATAACCGTATTGCAATAAACACGATCCAATCTTGTTCATGCTCAACGCACACACCGAATAACATTTATTTAGGTTTAACAAATCCCGAAAGTACAGGGAGTGTGCGATGATGATCATATCAATATTGGAACTACTTCCAACACACATCGTCACCTCACCCTCGACTAGTCCCCGTTTATTCTGCAACTCCTGTTTTGAGTTACTAATCTTAGCAACCGAACAAGTATCAAATACCCAGGGCTACTATGAACACTTGTGAGGTACACATTATCAATATGTATATCAAGTATACCTTTGTTCACTTCGCCATCCTTCTTATCCGCCAAATATTCGGGGAACTTACACTTCCAGTGACCATTTCCTTTGTAGTTAGAAGCACTCAATTTCAGGCTTAGGTCCAGCTTTGGGCTTCTTCACGAGAGTGGCAACTTGCTTGCCATTCTTCTTGAAGTTCCCCTTTCCCCCTTGCCCTTTTCTTGAAACTAGTGGTCTTGTTAACCATCAACAATGGATGCTCTTTCTTGATTTCTACCTTCGTTGATTTCAGCATCACGAAGATCTCGGAAATCATTTTCGTCATCCCTTGCATATTATAGTTCAGCACGAAGTTCTAGTAGCTTGGTGATAGTGACTAGAGAACTCTGTCAATCACTATCTTATCTGGAAGATTAACTCCCACTTGATTCAAGCGATTGTAGTACTCAGACATTCCGAGCATATGCTCATTGGTTGAGCTATTCCCCTCCATCTTGTAGGCAAAGTACTTGTCAGAGGTCTCATACCTCTCGACACGGGCATGAGTCTGAAATACTATTTTCAACTCTTGGAACATCTCATATGCTCTGTGGCGTTCAAAACGTTTTTGAAGTCCCGGTTATAAGTCGTAAAGCATGGCGCACTAAACTATCAAGTAGTCATCATACCGAGCTTGTCAAACGTTCATAACGTGTGCATCTACTCCTACAATAGGTTTGTCACCTAGCGGTGCATTAAGGACATAATACTTCTGTGCAGCAATGAGGATAATCCTCATATCACGGACCTAGTCCGCATCATTGCTACTAACATCTTTCAACTTAGTTTTCTCTAGGAACACATCAAAAACATAGGGGAGCTATAACGCGAGCTATTGATCTACCCCCTCTGTCCCATAATATAAGAGCGTTTTCCAAACTATGTTAGCTTGAAAAACATTCTTATATTATGGGACGCAGGGAGTACAACATAATTTGCAAATACTATCAGGACTAATTTCATGATAAATTAAAGTTCAATTAATCATATTACTAAAGAACTCCCACTTAGATAGACATCCCTCTAGTCATCTAAATGATCACGTGATCCAAATCAACTAAACCATGCCGATCATCACATGAGATGGAGTAGTTTTCAATGATGAACATCTTATGTTGATCATATCTACTATATGATTCACACTCGACCTCTCGGTCTCTAGTGTTCCGAGGCCATGTCTGTACATGCTAGGCTCTTCAAGTTTAACCCGAGTATTCCGCATGTGCAAAACTGTCTTGCACCCGTTGTATGTGAACGTAGAGCCTATCACACCCGTCATCACGTGGTGTCTCAGCACGAAGAACTGTCGCAACGGTGCATACTCAGGGAGAACACTTATACCTTGAAATTTTAGTAAGGGATCATCTTATAATGCTACGGTCGTTCTAAGCAAAATAAGATGCATAAAAAGATAAACATCACATGCAATCAAAATATGTGACATGATATGGCCATCATCATCTTGTGCTTTTGATCTCCATCTCCAAAGCATCGTCATGATCTCCATCGTCACCGGCTTGGCACCATGATCTTCATCGTAGCGTCTTGGTCGTCTCGCCAACTATTGCTACTACTACTATCGCTAACTCATAGTGATAAAGTAAAGCAATTACATGACTTTCACAATTCATACAATAAAGAGACAACCATAAGGCTCCTGCTGGTTGCCGATAATTTACAAAACATGATCATCTCATACAATAATGTATAACTCATCATGTCTTGACCATATCACATCACAACATGCCCTGCAAAAACAAGTTAGACATCCTCTATTTTTTTGTTGCAAGTTTTACATGGCTGCTACGGGCTTAACAAGAACCGTTCTTACCTATGCATCAAAACCACAACGATTTTTCGCCAAGTGTGATATTTTAACCTTCAACAAGGACCGGGCATAGTCACACTCGATTCAACTAATGTTGGAGAAACTGACACCCGCCAGCCACCTATGTGCAAAGCACGTCGGTAGAACCAGTCTCATGAATGCGGTCATGTAATGTCGGTCCGGGCCGCTTCATCCAACAATACCGCCAAATCAAAGTATGACATGCTGGTAAATAGTATGACTATTATCGCCCACAACTCATTGTGTTCTACTCGTGCAAATCATCTACGCATAGACCTGGCTCATGATGCCACTGTTGGGGAACGTAGTATTTCAAAAAAAATCCTACGATCATGCAAGATCTATCTAGGAGAAGCATAGCAACGAGCGGGGAGAGTGTGTCCACGTACGCCCGTAGATAGAAAGCGGAAGTGTTTAGTAATGCGGTTGATGTAGTCGAACGTCTCAAGGATCCAACCGATCCAAGCACCGAACGTACGACACCTCCGTGTTCAGCACACGTTCAGCACGATGACGTCCCTCGAGCTCTTAATCCAGTTAAGGACGAGGGAGAGTTTCATCAGCACGAAGGCATGGCGACGATGTTGATGATGTGATCCGCGCAGGGCTTCGCCTAAGCATTGCGACAATATGACCTGAGGTGGAATATGTGGAAGGGGCACCGCACACGGCTAAAACAACTGTTAACTTGTGTGTCCTAGGGTGCCCCCCTGCCCCGTATATAAAGGAGCAAGGGGGGAGGCCGGACGACCCCTATAAGGCGCCCCCAAGGGGGCAATCCTACTCCTACTAGGAGTAGGAACCCCCTTTTCCTAGCCCTACTAGGAGAAGAAGGAAAGGAGGGAGAAGAGAAGGGCGGAGGGGTGATACGTCCAAAACGTATCTATAATTTCTGCTTGCTCCATGCTTCTTTTGTGTGATATTGCTATGATATTGATGCACTTCCATGCACTTTTGATCATATTTGGACTAACCTATTAACTCAGTGCACCACAGTGCCAGTTCCTGTTTTCTGCTGTTTTCCTATTTCAGGTTTCCCCCATATTAAAAGTGCTCCAAAAATTCCAGGAAAAATATAGGAAAAATCAGTGTATAGGAAGCTTCGCGAAGAACCAAAGATGGGCCAGAGGGGAGCCAGGGGAGGCTCAGGCGGCCACCTGGCACGGCCCCACCCCTGGCCGCGCCAGGGGGGCGCCTGGGGCCCCTGCTCCGCCTCTGGCTGCCCTCCTTCGCATATATATATCCCTCTCGTCCCGAAACCCTCGAGGACAGAACCCTTTTTCGTGATCTCGCCTCTGTTCCGCCGCCGCAACGCTTCCAAGATCGGGAGCATCAGGAGAACTCTTCCCGGCACCCTGCCGGAGGGGAGAACCACCACCGGGAGCTTCTCCACCACCATGGACGCTTCCCGGATGAGTCGTGAGTAGTCCACCTTGGACCATGGGTCCATGATCAGTAGCTATGTGATGTTCTCCTCCCCTCTTTGCTCTTCATGGTTTAGACCTCGTGAGCTGCCCTACATGATCGAGGCACATATGTAATCTTTCTGCTGTTGCTTTGCTGAGTTTGCGGGATCTGATGGATTATGAGACTATGTTCAGATTGTGTTTGAGTAATATATTTGATTCACCTCTTTTATATCTTTGTTCTTGAGTAATTCTTGCATGTTCTCCGTTGCTGTTTATTGCTTTGGCCAAGTAGTAGGTAGTAACTCCAAGAGGGAGCGTTATGCTTGATTGTGGGTTCATGCCCCCTGATGACTAGCTTGAGTGACAGAAACATGAGTCTAGGGGATGTGATGTTGCCACAAGGGAGAAAACAACGGTGCTTGTACTTGCGGGTGCAAGGATTGTTTACTTTACGCAAAGTTCTTTTAATGCAGTTGTCTGTTGCTTTGAGTTTACACTTTGGGTGGGATTCACAACTTAATACCAGCGAGATGTTCTGGATAGATATCTCAAGGTGGATGATTAGTAGTAGATGCAGATGGATTTCGGTCTACTTGCCTTGGCGTACCGCCCATGCTTTTGAGCCTCTACCTTTCTTTGCAGCATAGTTAGCATTGGTTTGCGCACATAATACTGTCAATTGCCCAACTGTAATTTGTTTACCTCGCTTTGCTGTTTTATCGTCTTTTGGGAGAGAGACATCACTAGTGAACATCATGGGACCCCGGTCCATATTACCACCACTGATCACACCTTCTATTTACTTCTTGTTTTTATTTCCTAGTTGCGGTCATAGCTATCATTATTATCTCTTGTGTTTGATCCTTTGTAAATAACAAGGCCGGAGGGATTGACAACCTCTCTGTACTCGTTGGGAGCAAAGTTATCTGTATCTGTGTGCAGGTCCTGTCAACCGCTAAGTTTCTGGCGCCGTTGACACCTACTTGTCGACCCTCGGAGTCTCACGGGATTCAATCCTTGGTACCTTTGCCAAGGGAAATTTGCCGCTACGCTACATCTCAACCTTCCACTTGGGGTAACCAACGAGGGGCGAGAAGCCATCAAGCAAGTTTCTGGCGCCGTTGCCGGGGACTCCACTCTTCAAGATAGGGGAGTTGCACGCTATCTTTTATCTTTGCTTTTTAGTCTTGTTAGTTTACCTTTCAGTTTTTTCTTTAGTGTCCCTTACCAAAAATCACAAAAATAGTTATCTTGCTTTTAGTTGGCATTATGTCTGGTCCTTTTGCCTTTGGTGAGGCAGAAGTGCTCACCTTTAAACAAAGAGGTGGTGAAAGTCTAAAAGATGCTTGGTATAGAATTAATGATTCTCAAAAAAGAGCCACCAAGAAGCAATCTACTACTATCCTGCTTAGAAATTTTTATGTTGGAATTACTTCTTGGAATAGGTTTATTCTAGATTCTCCTATCAATGGAAATTTCCTAAAAGCCCCAGTTTGGGAATCTCTTAGTATTATGGAAAATCTTGTTGGAAATCCCCCTGTTGTTAGCATTCAAGAGGACATTACCCTAGCTCACATTATGAAAAAACTTGAAAAGATAGAGCTAGAGATGCCAATCATTAATAAGATAAATGAGTTGGACCGTAAGATCCAAGGGAATTTGAATAGGCTTGATAGCTCCATGCATAAAATTCTCAAAACTTTGGAGACCATCAAATCCCATGACTTGGATTCTTCTAGGATAGACAAGATTGAGGAAATCTTTGACACTTTAGGAACTACTTTCTCCTCAATCAAAGCCAAAAAGGTAGAAACTCCGGCAAAGAAGGAACCTAAGTTCATTTACGTTCCAAAGGCTCCTCGTTCCAAAAGTAATCCATCTATTGCCAAAGGGGTTGAAACTGTGAAGACTTTGGAAGAAATACCGCTCTTTGATAAATTTATAAATGAATCTTCCGTTGACTTTCCACCTTTTGGTTTCCTCCCTAGAAGTATCTTTATTAGGCCTTTATTTGAAAGTCCTCTTAAGACTAGTTGTACTATTGAAGAGCTTTTTGATGATCTTGATGATGGTTCAATTGATACAACTTGATCTTTTTGCATCATGCCTAGCTTAAAGGCATAAAAGAAAGCGCTTTTGGGAGGCAGCCCACAACGAATTAGGTTTTATTTTGCTTTTGTTGTGTCTTGATGTTTGTTACTACAGTAGCATCATCATTGTATCTTTTCTTTTCAGCTTTGTGCCAAGTTTAGCCTCCGATTGCAAGAAAGTTCAAAAGTTGTGACGTGCTGTCCAGAAAACAGATTCTGTCCTTGGACAGAAAAATTTGAATAAAATCACCAGATCATCTTTTTGATCTGAATTGTTTTGACAGCGTGCTCTATACAATTGGCTTCCGAGCGTCTGTTCTGAGTTTTTTGATTTGAGTTGCAGAAGTGCCCCGAAAAAATCATTTACTACCTGCTGGTCTGTTTTTCATAGATTCTGTCCTGTTTTGCCTTTTCTTCGTTTGGCGAACCTTGAGCTTGCTTTTTCTTTGCAAAAACCTTTTGGCAATCTTGAGAAACAGTAGATCTTCAATATTATCTTTATTTACAGTAGGTAAAAATTATTTTATTGTGGGTACTAACCTCGCTAATCAGATTATGATGAGTTATGTATGAAGGGAGTTTTCAAGTGTGCGAGGGAAGATGATAAAAGAAGATTCAGGAGGGTCAAATGCTCAAGCTTGGGGATGCCCCCGTGCACCCCCAAGAAATATTCAAGAAGACTCAAGCGTCTAAGCTTGGGGATGCCCCCATGCATCCCCTTCTCCATCAACAATTATCAGTTCGTCTTTCGTTCCACTATATTTTTTCACTTCATGCGTTATGTGCTATGCTTGGAGCGTCTTGCTCTTAGTTTCTTTTTTTAGTTTTCTTTAGCTTTGCTTGATGTTCATAACAAGTTAGAACCCAGCTTTCTTTGTGTGGGAGAGAAACACGCTCCACTTCAACCTAGAACACAACATAGGATTTTCATGCTTATCTTTGTTGTGTGTGTTCTTTGTCTTTCCATAGCTGCTATCATGTTTAGCTCTTAGTTTTCATGCTTTTCTTTTTAAAGAGCTTTTTGTTTAGTTGGTTGCTGAACTCTCTTGAGTTTTCATGTTAATCTTGTTAAGAGAGTTTGCCTGTTGCACTGAGTTGTGTGTCTTAACTTAAAGTAGGTAATTGAGGTTGCTATTTAATTTTAGTAGTAACTTGCAATAGTTTTGAGGTATTGCCATGAGTAATGTCTGAACTTTTGGTGTCAAGAGCTTTAGCCTATTAGTGATAGATGTCGTATTTTGGGCAATCCATGTTTATTTTCGAAAACCTACAAAATAGTTGAGAACTTTAGCTACTAGATGGATCACTAATCTTTGGAGGGATCGAATATTAGAGTACACTCACGTACCATGAGTCGAGGATGCGCAAGGATAACCAAACCTCCATACACTCCTCCTCGGGGTACTTGTCTCTTTGTGAACCTCCTAATTAGATTGAGAGTTACCGATAATAAGTGCATGAGTTCTTTGGACTAATGTGAGTATTCGAAAGTTGACACTTCCACCTAGCCATATTTTTCTATCCTCTTCGGTACCGTGCATTGCCCTTTCTCACCTCGAGAGTTGGCGCATACTTCGCCGGTGCATCCAAATCCTTGGCACGATACGCTCTGTCATCATAAGCCTCATTATATCCTTCCTCAAAATAGCCACCATACCTACCTATCAAGGCATTTCCATAGCCTTTCTGAGATACATTGCCATGCAACATCCATCTTCTCATGACTTGATCTTCATGTCATACATGCTTTTTGCTTGATCGATGAGCCGCATGCTAGTTGGGCATTGCCCTAATCATTGCTACATGACGCGCTAGTATCATTGCATATCCTGCTACACTGGCAGAGGCATACATTTGCATACATCATGATAGTTTCATTTTCTTTATGTTGAGTACTTTTGTAAAGTGTGAAAGATCTTCTATATTTCTTGTAATACATAGAGTGTTGCCCCTAAAGTGAGGAAAAGATCCCAAAGAGGACAAAATCAAAAGATCCCAAAGAGGACAAATGAGAGTTAAATAGAAAGAGCCATTGAGGCCACAAAAAAAATAAAAAAAATATGGAAAAAGAGAAAAAGAAATAAAAAGAGAGAAGGGGGCACACTACTATTCCTTTTGAGAGATCCACACTCGTACTCCATCTTATACCTTGTACTCCATAGAGATTATCATTCATGCATATAGCTATGTGGGGACCTTCACACTATAGAACTTGGCTTGTATATTCCAATGATGAGCCTCCTCAAAAGAGCTCTAGGTCTTCTTGAGCAAGCAAGTTGGATGCACCCCCACTAGTTCCATTGGAGAGCTTACCTTAGCTCATATGTGCATCCGTTGCATGGCAATCCCTACTCCTCACATCATATCTATCATTTGGCTTTCTCTCGCCTATGATTGTCCTCATTGATGTGAGCCTTTCACACCTTTTTTGTCTTCCCCCTTCATCATTTCTCTCTCTTTGCCATCCTAAGTGTCAACTTTCTTGCTTACGCTCATCCATTGCATGAGTGCTCAAAATATCGAAAGGGAGTGGATCATTTTGACTTGTACCTGGCTAGTGGTCTGGGGATGAGTCAAGATAAGATTCCAAAGAAGACCAAGTGTGAAACTTTAGTAGATTAAGTTCTCAACAATACAAAAACTGTGTTTTACTCTCTCATATATCCCTATCCCCTTTCTTGCACGCAAACACCATTTGGAGACATTCGAGTCACGGACAGCGAGAGCTCTTGCACCTTTATGTTCTTATGTTGCTTGTTACAATGCTAATATAGACTCTTGCTTGTTATGACTTGAATTGAATTACATGCCGTGATTGCTTTACTTAAAAGTTCTTATATGGTTGATAGCATGTCACCACAGAAATTATGCTTGTTATCATTTACCTACTCGAGGACGAGCAGGAATTAAGCTTGGGGATGTTGATACCTCCAAAACGTATCTATAATTTCTGCTTGCTCCATGCTTCTTTTGTGTGATATTGCTATGATATTGATGCACTTCCATGCACTTTTGATCATATTTGGACTAACCTATTAACTCAGTGCACCACAGTGCCAGTTCCTGTTTTCTGCTGTTTTTCTATTTCAGGTTTCCCCCATATTAAAAGTGCTCCAAAAATTCCAGGAAAAATATAGGAAAAATCAGCGTACAGGAAGCTTCGCGAAGAACCAAAGATGGGCCAGAGGGGAGCCAGGGGAGGCCCAGGCGGCCACCTGGCTCGGCCCCACCCCTGGCCGCGCCAGGGGGCGCCTGGGGCCCCTGCTCCGCCTCTGGCTGCCCCCCTTCGCATATATGTCCCTCTCGTCCCGAAACCCTCGAGGACAGAACCCTTTTTCGCGATCTCGCCTCTGTTCCGCCGCCGCAGCGCTTCCAAGATCGGGAGCATCAGGAGAACTCTTCCCGGCACCCTGCCGGAGGGGAGAACCACCACCGGGAGCTTCTCCACCACCATGGATGCTTCCCGGATGAGTCGTGAGTAGTCCACCTTGGACCATGGGTCCATGATCAGTAGCTATGTGATGTTCTCCTCCCCTCTTTGCTCTTCATGGTTTAGACCTCGTGAGCTGCCCTACATGATCGAGGCACATATGTAATCTTTTTGCTGTTGCTTTGCTAAGTTTGTTGGGATCTGATGGATTATGAGACTATGTTTAGATTGTGTTTGAGTAATATATTTGATTCACCTCTTTTATATCTTTGTTCTTGAGTAATTCTTGCATGTTCTCCATTGCTGTTTATTGCTTTGGCCAAGTAGTAGGTAGTAACTCCAAGAGGGAGCGTTATGCTTGATTGTGGGTTCATGCCCCCTAATGACTAGCTTGAGTGACAGAAACATGAGTCTAGGCGATGTGCTATTGCCACAAGGGAGAAAACAACGGTGCTTGTACTTGCGGGTGCAAGGATTGTTTACTTTACGCAAAGTTCTTTTAATGTAGTTGTCTATTGCTTTGAGTTTACACTTTGGGTGGGATTCGCAACTTAATACCAGCGAGATGTTCTGGATAGATATCTCAAGGTGGATGATTAGTAGTAGATGCAGATGGATTTCGGTCTACTTGCCTTGGCGTATTGCCCATGCTTTTGAGCCTCTACCTTTCTTTGCAGCATAGTTAGCATTGGTTTGCACACATAATCCTGTCAATTGCCCAGCTGTAATTTGTTTACCTCGCTTTGCTGTTTTATCATCTTTTGGGAGAGAGACATCACTAGTGAACATCATGGGACCCCGGTCCATATTACCACCGCTGATCACACCTTCTATTTACTTCTTGTTTTTATTTCCTAGTTGCAGTCATAGCTATCATTATTATCTCTTGTGTTTGATCCTTTGTAAACAACAAGGTCGGAGGGATTGCCAACCTCTCTGTACTCGTTGGGAGCAAAGTTATCTGTATCTGTGTGCAGGTCCTGTCAACCGCTAAGTTTCTGGCGCCGTTGACACCTACTTGTCGACCCTCGGAGTCTCACGGGATTCGATCCTTGGTACCTTTGCCAAGGGAAATTTGCCGCTACGCTACATCTCAACCTTCCACTTGGGGTAACCAACGAGGGGCGAGAAGCCATCAAGCAAGTTTCTGGCGCCGTTGCCGGGGACTCCACTCTTCAAGATAGGGGAGTTGCACGCTATCTTTTATCTTTGCTTCTTAGTCTTGTTAGTTTACCTTTCAGTTTTTGCTTTAGTGTCCCTTACCAAAAATCACAAAAATAGTTATCTTGCTTTTAGTTGGCATTATGTCTGGTCCTTTTGCCTTTGGTGAGGCAGAAGTGCTCACCTTTAAACAAAGAGGTGGTGAAAGTCTAAAAGATGCTTGGTATAGAATTAATGATTCAAAAAAGAGCCACCAAGAAGCAATCTACTACTATCCTGCTTAGAAATTTTTATGTTGGAATTACTTCTTGGAATAGCTTTATTCTAGATTCTGCTATCAATGGAAATTTCCTAGAAGCCCCAGTTTGGGAATCTCTTAGTATTATGGAAAATCTTGTTGGAAATCCCCCTGTTGTTAGCATTCAAGAGGACATTACCCTAGCTCACATTATGAAAAAACTTGAAAAGATAGAGCTAGAGATGCCAAGCATTAATAAGATAAATGAGTTGGACCGTAAGATCCAAGGGAATTTGAATAGGCTTGATAGCTCCATGCATAAAATTCTCAAAACTTTGGAGACCATCAAATCCCATGACTTGGATTCTTCTAGGATAGACAAGATTGAGGAAATCTTTGACACTTTAGGAACTACTTTCTCCTCAATCAAAGCCAAAAAGGTAGAAACTCCGACAAAGAAGGAACCTAAGTTCATTTACGTTCCAAAGGCTCCTCGTTCCAAAAGTAATCCATCTATTGCCAAAGGGGTTGAAACTGTGAAGACTTTGGAAGAAATACCTCTCTTTGATAAATTTATAAATGAATCTTCCGTTGACTTTCCACCTTTTGGTTTCCTCCCTAGAAGTATCTTTATTAGGCCTTTATTTGAAAGTCCTCTTAAGACTAGTTGTACTATTGAAGAGCTTTTTGATGATCTTGATGATGGTTCAATTGATACAACTTGATCTTTTTGCATCATGCCTAGCTTAAAGGCATAAAAGAAAGCGCTTTTAGGAGGCAGCCCACAACAAATTAGGTTTTATTTTGCTTTTGTTGTGTCTTGATGTTTGTTACTACAGTAGCATCATCATTGTATCTTTTCTTTTCAGCTTTGTGCCAAGTTTAGCCTCCGATTGCAAGAAAGTTCAAAAGTTGTGACGTGCTGCCGAGAAAACAGATTCTGTCCTTGGACAGAAAAAATCGAATAAAATCACCAGATCATCTTTTTGATCTGAATTGTTTTGACAGCGTGCTCCATACAATTGGCTTTCGAGTGTCTGTTCTGAGTTTTTTGATATGAGTTGCAGAAGTGCCCCGAAAAAATTATTTACTACCTGCTGGTCTGTTTTTCACAGATTCTGTCCTGTTTTGCCTTTTCTTCGTTTGGCGAACCTTGAGCTTGCTTTTTCTTTGCAAAAACCTTTTGGCAATCTTGAGAAACAGTAGATCTTCAAGATTATCTTTATTTCCAGTAGGGAAAAATTATTTTATTGTGGGTACTAACCTCGCTAATCAGATTATGATGAGTTATGTATGAAGGGAGTTTTCAAGTGTGCGAGGGAAGATGATAAAAGAAGATTCAGGAGGGTCAAACGCTCAAGCTTGGGGATGCCCCCGTGCACCCCCAAGAAATATTCAAGAAGACTCAAGCGTCTAAGCTTGGGGATGCCCCCATGCATCCCCTTCTCCATCAACAATTATCAGTTCGTCTTTTGTTCCACTATATTTTTTCACTTCATGCGTTATGTGCTATGCTAGGAGCGTCTTGCTCTTAGTTTCTTTTTTTAGTTTTCTTTAGCTTTGCTTGCAGTTCATAACAAGTTAGAACCCAACTTTCTTTGTGTGGGAGAGAAACACGCTCCACTTCAACCTAGAACACAACATAGGATTTTCATGCTTATCTTTGCTGTGTGTGTTCTTTGTCTTTCCATAGCTGCTGTCATGTTTAGCTCTTAGTTTTCATGCTTTTATTTTTAAAGAGCTTTTTGTTTAGTTGGTTGCTGAACTCTCTTGAGTTTTCATGTTTATCTTGTTAAGAGAGTTTGCCTGTTGCACTGAGTTGTGTGTCTTAAGTTAAAGTAGGTAATTGAGGTTGCTATTTAATTTTAGTAGTAACTTGCAATAGTTTTGAGGTATTGCCATGAGTAATGTCTGAACTTTTGGTGTCAAGAGCTTTAGCCTATTAGTGATAGATGTCGTATTTTGGGCAATCCGTGTTTATTTTCGAAAACCTACAAAATAGTTGAGAACTTTAGCTACTAGATGGATCACTAATCTTTGGAGGGATCGAATATTAGAGTACACTCACGTACCATGAGCCGAGGATGCGCAAGGATAACCAAACCTCCATACACTCCTCCTCGGGGTACTTGTCTCTTTGTGAACCTCCTAATTAGATTGAGAGTTACCGATAATAAGTGCATGAGTTCTTCGGACTAATGTGAGTATTCGAAAGTTGACACTTCCACCTAGCCATATTTTTCTATCCTCTTCGGTACCGTGCATTGCCCTTTCTCACCTCGAGAGTTGGCGCATACTTCGCCGGTGCATCCAAATCCTTGGCACGATACGCTCTGTCATCATAAGCCTCATTATATCCTTCCTCAAAATAGCCACCATACCTACCTATCAAGGCATTTCCATAGCCTTTCTGAGATACATTGCCATGCAACATCCATCTTCTCATGACTTGATCTTCATGTCATACATGCTTTTTGCTTGATCGATGAGCCGCATGCTAGTTGGGCATTGCCCTAATCATTGCTACATGACGCGCTAGTATCATTGCATATCCTGCTACACTGGCAGAGGCATACATTTGCATACATCATGATAGTTTCATTTTCTTTATGTTGAGTACTTTTGTAAAGTGTGAAAGATCTTCTATATTTCTTGTAATACATAGAGTGTTGCCCCTAAAGTGAGGAAAAGATCCCAAAGAGGACAAAATCAAAAGATCCCAAAGAGGACAAATGAGAGTTAAATAGAAAGAGCCATTGAGGCCACAAAAAAAATATAGAAAAAAGAGAAAAAGAAATAAAAAGAGAGAAGGGGGCACACTACTATTCCTTTTGAGAGATCCACACTCGTACTCCATCTTATACCTTGTACTCCATAGAGATTATCATTCATGCATATAGCTATGTGGGGACCTTCACACTATAGAACTTGGCTTGTATATTCCAATGATGTACCTACGGAAGTCATTCGTTCAATTCTCTGTTTGGATGATATTGTGAAGATTATGCTGCAACATATCTATCCTTTGTTTTCATTTGATTCTGGTATTCGAGTTGCTTCGATGTCAAGTGTTGATTCCATACCTTTCTAATCGGTGTTCTCATATTTCTATGGGAGTGCTAATTCTTCTTGATCAATCAAGATGGTCATGTTAAATTCTTTTCCAACCGGTGTGCCTTCTCTTCAAGTTATTCCATACGGACGTCGTTGAGAAATCTGACAATTGTCTGTTTCATTCATCCCAAGTTGTCTTTGTTTTCCCCACCCTCCCACCCTTCTTCTTCTTGGAGCAAGAAATTCTCAAATGAAATATCCATTTTATTGATGTGAGGTTTCTTCATTCATTTCCTTCAGTATTGTTATCCGGTGATTTATCGTGAAGATGCTCAAGAGCTTCAAGTTCATCATTCTTTTGTTCTCAAATTCTGCCGGTGGATGGAATTCAAGATTTCGGTGTTGATCTTATCCTTTTCCTCTTTTCACAATGTTTTCTTATTCCGATGCACCAATTAATCATTCTCCTCTTGCTATTCATATCCGGAGTGCTGAAGATTCATAATTCCATTCTTAATCCGTTCAAGCTATTTTTTGAGGATTGTTATATTATTCAAGCCATTTAATTCAACCGGTGCAATATCTCTTAAGCAATCTTTTTCAACGGTGATTCTTTGAGTGGGCCCTAACCCACAGGTCTTTTCCCAGGATCTTACCTGACTCTTATAATTAATTTCCGGAGTTATTCTGAAATTCTTTTCTTAGTGTGACGTAAGAATGATTTCCATCAGTCATAGTCCTTCTCCAAGATCGTGTTCAATTCTTTTCATCGTTGTTTCAACCTTTTAATTCTTCATTCCGGAGTGCTCAACAATTCTGATGGCATTTCTCGTCTTCATTCTCAACATTTGGAGACCGGAGAAGTGTTTCTCTTAAATCTTGGCCCGTTCTCTCAAGATTCTTCATGAATTCTTTTCTTTGTGATCCTCCGAAGGCCATCATTTCAGAATATTTCTTCGTTCTCTGTTTGCAACTTCGTCCTCCAACTATTCTTCATTGATGTCTCTTCGTTCATCTCCATTGTACTATTATTCAACTTGTTTAACCTCTCAAGGTTCGTGGTTTCACTCGTCTGTCAAAGAAGCAACTTTGTTTTACCTCTTCCTCTTCCGTTTTTTTATCCGGTGCCATCTCTAGGATCTCGGGTCGAGATCCTCTGTTAGTGTGGGAGAGTTGTGACGCCCGAAGACCGACGTCCCAGAAGATTCCAGAAGTTTCCAGATGTTCCGGGTTTCCCGTGTGTTTCTTTTGTGCTTGCTTTATTTATTTTTGCATTGCATTGTCATCACGCCATCATGTCATATTTTTTGCATCTCAACTTAAATAAATCGTGTGGACCTTTGGTCCATTTAAATCGAGGGAAGTGTGATTTCTCTTTAAAACATATAAAAGCCTCTCAATATTTAGGGAGCTATATTATTAAATTATTCCATTTGTTGGAATTAACCCAACACACTTGTATAATTTTCCCCATGCATTTTCTTTCCCAATTCCTTGCCTCTAAACCTTGCCAACAATTCTTATCCATTTTATCGAGGCTCCTCCGAAAATCCGAACATTTTTGGACCCTTCAAAAATCAAGTCTTAGTTCAAAGTACCACTGTTCAAGAAATCTTCCGATTCAGCGATTTATCGTCCGATTTATCGCTACTCTTGGGGTGACCGATAAGATTATGCCTTATCTTCATCATTTATCATTTGGGCCGATTTATCGCTATGACAAGCGATTTATCGGGAATCTACCGATAAAATCGGTCCTATTCGTTGCACTATGTTTGCAAGAACTATGTTTATTTGTGTTTTGTGGACCTTGTTATGCAATATGTAATGTTTTTCTATTTTGTTTGTCATTATATCAGGATTCAAAGGCTAGGATTCAAGGTAACACTTCTGTCCAATATTGTTTGGGTGTTGAATATAGCATATTTTAGTGTTGGGAACCTCGGATTTGAAAAAAATGGCTGATTAATAGTCGACCGATAAAATCGATTAATCGGCTGATCTCCGATTAATCTCTAATCCACAGCTGACCGAGACGATAACGATAAGCGATATCCTCAACATTGGTTCAAACCCATTTGATTAAATTCAAATAAGTTTGAATTATATCTCGATCATGCCTTCTCTATTTTTCTCGGACCGTGCTCATTTTATGATGCCCGAGAAAAATAGTCCCATGTGCTAAGTTTTTCCCTAACCCCCCTCCTCATTCTTTTCTTCTCTCTATTTATTTTTCTGGTAAGAAATATACGGAGAGAGAGATCCCAGCAGCCCAGCTTGGGCCTCCTAGCAAACACTCCCAGGCCAATCACTCTCAGCCTCCATCCCTCCTAGGCCCAGTCGGCCACTTCTCCCCCCAGCCGGCCCATCTACTCCTCCCGTGGCCCAATTCGCTCCACCGGCGGCCTAACCCTAGCGCACCCGATCCATCCCTCTCCCACCGATCGCCTCTCCCCACTCCTCCCTCGTTCCCAGCCGCCAGCATCTTCCTTTCTCTCGCCCGAAACCCCTCCTCCGCTCGACCCCGTGCCCCTCTTCCCTCGACCTCCCTTTCTCTCCCTCGCTCGTCCTGAGCCCCGCCGTCATCCGTTCCCTGCGGGAACCAGCGGCCGCGCCCTTCTCCTCGAAGCCGCGCCGCCTTCCCTTCTCCCGCGCGCGCCCGTGGCCGTCCATCCTCCAGCTCGCCCCGCGCCGTCCCTCCCCTCGGTTGCCTCGTCCAGCGCCTCGCGCCGGCCCTCCGTCGCCAGGGTCGCGGCCCCGAGCGCCCCAACCTCAAGCTCGGCCTGCCTCCTCACCCTCGATCTCCAGCACCTCCCCTCCAGGGCCTCGGCCAGGCACCACCGCTGCATCGTGGCCCAGCCTCTGCTCGACGCCTGCGCCAAGACCTGCCGCTGTTGTGCATCTTCCACCCTGCTGGCCGCTCCTTCCTCGCTGCTTCGAGACCATGCCGTGTTTGTTTTGTTGCTGTGGTTGTTTCTCCAAGTTCCACCGTGCAGATTTTCGTCCAGTACCTCTACGGAAGTGGTACATCTACAGAAAAACAAGCTCGTGAACAACTACCGTCACTGAGACCCCAAGTACCTCTACCGACGACTTGAACGACTACGAACGGAACGACTACCTTCGGTGAAGAAACGAGTACCACGACGTCGATGCCCATCAAGTACCACTACGTACCGCCAAGTACCTCGACGAACGTGAACGGCTACGAAACGTGTACCACTACCGTCGCCGTGAACGACTACTTCCTCGACGAACGGAACGTCTACTTCCACTACTTCCTCTATGACCCGTGTACCACTACTTCCACTACGTCCCTCGACGACTCGAACCGCTTCGAGAACGAACGCTTCGAAGGTATAACCCCGAGACGATGACCCGTGGATGAATGCTTGCCTGTGTTGTATGAGATGCTCCACTTGTGTGCTCCGTGCCCGTATCGTCTTTTGTCATGCTCCTCGGTTGCCTCGTCGCCGACTCGTGGGAACCCGGTGAGGGGATCACCCCACCTTTCTTCTTGACACGCTCTCCGCCACCTTTTCTTTTGCACCGGTCTCTCATCGAGTTACCGGAACCGAGATGTTGCCGTTGCATCACTTTCGGATCGTTGCCGGAAAGAACCGAGATGTTGCCGTTGCATCACCTTCCCTTCCACCACGGTGACAAATGCTCCTTATCATCTTCATGTTAACTTTAATAAATTTGCATAAAACTTGACCATGTCATCCGCATCATGACAACAACATTAATATGGTTAATATGTGTGAATTGTTGTTTGCTTAAATTACTAAACATGCTTATGGGGATTTTCCGGAATTGTTGTTGTTATTTTCTGGCCTAATTTAAATTGCCTAGATAGGTACTACTTTTGATTCACCTCTTGCCATGTTAAAAACATTTAATCTTGTCTTGTAAATAAACGAGAGTCAACTAAATAAATAACATGTGGCGTTTCGTCAATATGCAACTCGTTGCATATTGAGCTCCACTTAACTTGTAGTACTTGTTTGTGCACTTTGCCATGCCATGCATAATTAAACCGGACATGCATCATACTTGGATGTGCATCGAATGCCATGTTTATGCTTGTGTGTTTACCGTGTTGTTTGCTTCTTTCCGGTTGCTTCTCTTGTTAGCTTCGGTTTCGTTCCGGAGTTGTGAGGATTCGCTCGACTATGTTGCTCCGTCTACTTCATGGACTTGTTCTTCTCCCTTGCGGAATCCCAGGCAAGATGATCATACCCTTGGATACCTTTACTACCATTGCCATGCTTAGTTGTCTCGATGCTATCGTTACATGTCGCGCTACCCATCTTTTATGTCAGCCTCTCCTTGTTGCCATGAAACCTCTAACCTTTGAAACCTTCCTAGCAAAAACCACTGTTTGGCTATGTTACCCGCTTGCTCAGCCCCTCTTATAGCGTTGTTAGTTGCAGGTGAAGATGAAGATCGTTCCAGGAGGGAACTTGTTGTTGGATATATCACAATATCTATAATAATTATTAACACACCTATATACTGGGCATGGGTGGAAGGCTTGGCCTTTTGCTTGGTGTTTTGTTCCACTCATGCCACCTTAGGCGCTGACAAACCGGCATTATGTTCCTTGATTTTGCGTTCCTTACACGATGGGTGGATGGGGACCCCTTGACAGTTCGACTTTGAATAAAACTCCTCCAGCAAGGCCCAACATTGGTTTTAATTTGCCTCATAATAACAACTTAATTAAATAATTAAATTTTCATAGGGGGTCTTGTCCCCGGGGATTCTTAATTCTACATAGCAGGGGGGGCCAGTGCTGATGGTGTTGGTCCCAAACGGGGGTTCTGCGGGGCCGCCACGGGGAAACTCAAGGTATCTGGTATAACCTGTAGAATCGCCCATCTGGTCATGGCCTGAGACGAGATACGCGCGGCTACTATCAGGGTGTCGGCACGCCGGGAGGTCTTGCTGGACTTGTTTTACCATTGTCGAAATGTCTTGTGCACCGGGATGCCGAGCCTGATCGGATTTCCCTAAGATAAGGGGTGATGATATTATATTTATCACTTCAGCTAATCATGAGAGCTTGTGATGGGCTAAGTTGGGACACCCCTGCAGGGTTATGATCTTTCGAAAGCCGTGCCCGCGGTTATGTGGCAGATTGGAATTTTTTAATGTCCGGTTGTAGAAAACTTGACAGAGGATCCGAAGTAAAACACACAACTGTGTGAGTAACCGTGACTGTCTCTTTTCACTTTGAGAAGAGAACACGGTGGGGTTATGTTTGACTCGTAAGTAGTTCAGGATCTTTAGCGATCACTACTAGTTGCGACCGTTTGCGTAGATTCTCATCTTATTCTTGTACTCGTAAGTTAGCCACCATATTATGCTTAGCCGCTACTGCAACCTCACCACTTTACCTCTTCCTACCCACAAAGCTTTGCTAGTCTTGAAACCCATGGTTATGGGATTGCTGAGTCCTCGTGGCTCACAGATACAACAACACCAGATGCAGGTTCAGCCGAGATTGATGCAGGAGTTGGTTCAAGTACTTCTCTGGGAGCTCGATGAAGAGAGTGGCCGTATGCTGGTGACGTTTTCGACGATCTGTAGTGGTTTCTACTAGGGGCGATTCGGACCTGTGGCTTTATGTTGTTTTGGTATCTTCGCTCGTAGTCGGGTTGTGATGTTTTGAATGATGTTTTGCTTATGTAATGTATTGTGTGAAGTGGCGAGTGTAAGCCAACTATCTCCTTTTGCAATTTAATCCCTCTTTTACATGAGTCGTGCAAAGATACCAAACTTGAGATCATTCCAGAATGGGCTTATACCTTTAAGTCGTGCCTCGACACGTAGGAGGTATAGTCCCATCCTGGGCATTACAGTACCTTTGCCAAAGGAAATTTGCCGCTACGCTACATCTCAACCTTCCACTTGGGGTAACCAACGAGGGGCGAGAAGCCATCAAGGGGGCGCCGCCCCTCCCCCTAGTCCAATTCTGACTAGGCCCATGGGGGGGGGGGGCGCCAGCCCTTGGTTGCCTTCCTCTCTCTCTCCCCTAAAGCCCAATAATGCCCATTACTTCTCCGGTGGTTCCGATAACCCTTCCGGCACTCCGATATTTATCAGGTGACCCCCAAAACTCATTCGGTGTCTGAATAATATCGTCCAATATATCATTCTTGATGTCTCGACCATTTTGAGACTCCTCGTCATGTCCGTGATCTCATCCGGGACTCTGAACAAACTTCGGTCATCAAAAACACATAACTCATAGTACAAATCGTCATCGAACGTTAAGCGTGCGGACCCTACGAGTTCGAGAACTATGTAGACATGACCGAGACATATATCCAATCAATAACCAATAGCGGAACATGGATGCTCATATTGGCTCCTACATATTCTATGAAGATCTTTATCGGTCAAACCGCATAACAACATACGTTGTTCCCTTTGTCATCGGTATGTTTCTTGCCCGAGATTCGATCCGTATCATCATACCTAGTTCAATCTCGTTACTGACAAGTCTCTTTACTCGTTCCGTTATACATCATCTCGTGACTAACTCACTAGTCATTTGCTTGCAAGGCTTATTATGATGTGTATTACCGAGAGGGCCCAGAGCTACCTCTCTGACGCTCGGAGTGACAAATCCTAATCTTGATCTATGCCAACACCACAAACACCTTCGGAGACACATGTAGAGCATCTTTATAATCACCCAGTTACGTTGTGACGTTTGATAGCACACAAGGTGTTCCTTCGGTATTCGGGAGTTAGATAATCTCATACTCAGAGGAACATGTATAAGTCATGAAGAAAACAATAGCAGTAAAACTAAACGATCATTATGCTAAGCTAACGGATGGGTCTTGTCCATCACATCATTCTCCTAATGATGTGATCCCGTTGATCAAATGACAACACATGTCTATGGTTAGGAAACTCAACCATCTTTGATTCACGAGCTAGTCAAGTAGAGGCATACTAGGGACACTCTGTTTTGTCTATGTATCCACACATGTATCAAGTTTCTGGTTAATACAATTCTAGCATGAATTATAGTCATTTATCATGATATATAAGAAAATGGAGATGTTTTAGGGATGTTTGGGGATGATCCGGACCCATCGGTCACGACAGTACGGGTCGGGTTTGGGAGAAGTTTTTGGACTAGGTTGCGAAGGTGGTCGGTGGCTGTGTAGAGAGGCTCAAACAGTCAGGCAACAAAACATTGTTGGTCTCGAAAGGGACGACGAAGGCAATGCGGAGAAGCGGGAACTATAAACGACTACGAGTTTTATGAAAACATGCGGATGCAATGTGGATGATGCGATGATGAAATGCAACAAACAAAAATAAAACACACGACGACAACAGAATATATGGAAGTACTCCGGAGCGTCGGTCTTGGGGCGTCACAACTCTCCACACTAACAGAGAATCTCGACCCGAGATCCTAGGGATGGCACCTGATAGAAGAGGAAAAGGAAGAGGTAAAACAAAGTTGCTTCTTTGACAAATGAGTGAAACCACAAACTTTGAGAGGTTGAACAATCTTGAAAGAAAGAATACAACGGAGATGAACGAAGTTGAGAGCACTCCGGTAAAAAGGAGGAACAAGGGAAACCACGAGAATTTGAAGGTTTGAAAGACTTGAATGAAGAGCTCAAGGATTATGGAAGAATTTAAAACCACTACGGTTAAATAAAGGTAGAGAAGAACTAAGAATGAAATAATTTGGACAACACTCCGTCTGAAAATGGAAGGAATCAAAATCATGAACTTGCCAAGTTGGAATGATACTTGATGAAATCAACAACACATTGCCTCCAGAACTACTGAAAGAATGACACAAGGGGTAAGAAAGTTTTCAGATAGCACTCCGGTTAAAAGAGAGCCAAAACTTGATAATATGAGAGAACTTGAATGGAGAATACACCACTCCGGATAAATGGATAAACAAGGAAAAGAACATGATCTTAACAAAACGAGATGATGGGTCGAAGAGAGCAATATCACAAAGCCTCCAGAACGAATAATGGAGTGAGAAGAACGAAGAACAACAACATCTTCTGCGAGAAATGAATTTGAAAACATCCTTGTGAAGAAGGGTTGAACGGAGTTGTTGAAGAATGAACTGAAGGAAATATGCCCTAGAGGCAATAATAAAGATGTTATTTGTATTTCCTTATATCATGATAAATGTCTTTTATTCATGCTAGAATTGTATTAACCGGAAACTTAGTACATGTGTGGATACATAGACAAAACAGTATGTCCCTAGTATGCCTCTACTAGACTAGCTCATTGATCAAAGATGGTTATGTTTCCTAGCCATAGACATGAGTTGTCATTTGATCAACGGGATCACATCATTAGGAGAATGATGTGATGGACTAGACCCATCCGTTAGCATAGCACTATGATCGTTTAGTTTTACTGCTATTGCTTTCTTCATGACTTATACATGTTCCTATGACTATGAGATTATGCAACTCCCGAATACCGTAGGAACACCTTGTGTGCTATCAAACGTCACAACGTAACTGGGTGATCATAAAGATGCTCTACAGGTGTCTCCGAAAGTATTCGTGGTGTTGGCATAGATCAAGATTAGGATTTGTCACTCCGAGTGTCGGAGAGGTATCTTTGGGCCCTCTCGGTAACACACATCATAATAAGCCTTGCAAGCAAAAGACTAATGGTTAGTCATGAGATGATGTGTTACGGAACGAGTAAAGAGACTTGCCGGTAATGAGATTGAACTAGGTATAGAGATACCGACGATCGAATCTCGGGCAAGTAACATACCGATGACAAAAGGAACAACGTATGTTGTTATGCGGTTTGACCGATAAAGATCTTCATAGAATATGTAGGAGCCAATATGAGCATCCAGGTTCCGCTATTGGTTATTGACCGGAGATGATTCTCGGTCATGTCTACATAGTTCTCGAACCCGTAGGGTCCGCACGCTTAACGTTTGATGACGATCGGTATTATGAGTTTATGAGTTTTGATGTACCGAAGGTAGTTCGGAGTCCCGGATGAGATCATGGACATGACGAGGAGTCTCGGAATGTCTGCGACATAAAGATTGATATATTGGACGACTATATTCGGACACCGGAAGTGTTCTGGAAAGTTTCGGAATTTACCGGAGTGCCGGGGGGGTTACCGGAACCCCCCGGGGGAATGGTGGGCCCTGGTGGGCCATAGGGGAGAGAGAGGGCAGCAGCCAGGAGGTGGCGCGCCCCGTCCCTAGGAGGAGTCCGAATAGGACAAGGGGAGGGGGGCGCAGCCCCTCTTTCCCTCTCCCTCTCCCTCTCTTTCCTTCCCCCTTCTTCCTTCTTTGGTAGTTCCTACTAGGAATAGGATTGCAATCCTATTCCTAGTAGGATTGCAGCCCTAGCCACACCATAGGAGGGCCGACCGGCCTCCTCCCTTGCTCCTTTATATACGGGGGCAGGGGGCACCCAAATACACACAAGTTCAATTGTTCTAGCCGTGTGCGGTGCCCCCCCCCCCCCACAGAAACACACCTCGGTCATACCGTCGCAGTGCTTAGGCGAAGCCCTGCGCCGGTAGATACATCATATCCGTCACCACGCCGTTGTGCTGACGAAACACTCCCGTGAAGCTCAGCTGGATCAAGAGCTCGTGGGACGTCATCAAGCTGAACGTGTGCTGAACGCGGAGGTGCCGTACGTTCGGTGCTTGATCGGTTGGATCGCGAAGAAGTTCGACTACATCAACCGCGTCACTTGACGCTTCCGCTTCCGGTCTACGAGGGTACGTAGACACACTCTTCTCTCTCGTTGCTATGCATCTGGTAGATAGATCTTGCGTGATCGTTGGAAATTTTTAAAGTACTACGTTCCCCAACAGTGGTATCAGAGCCAGGTCTATGCGTAGATGATATGCACGAGTAGAACACAATGAGTTGAGGGCGATACTAGTCATACTGCTTACTAGCATGTCATACTTTGCTTCGGCGGTATTGTGAGATGAAGCGGCCCGGACCGACATTACGCGTACGCTTACGCGAGACTGGTTTCACCGTTATGAGCACTCGTTGCTTAAAGGTGACTGGCGGGTGTCTGTCTCTCTCACTTTAGCTGAATCAAGTATGGCTACGCCCGGTCCTTGTGAAGGTTAAAACAGCACATACTTGACGAAACATCGTTGTGGTTTTGTATACGTAGGTAAGAACGGTTCTTGCTAAGCCCGTAGCAGCCATGTAAAACTTGCAACAACAAAGTAGAGGACGTCTAACTTGTTTTTGCAGGGCATGATGTGATATGGTCAAGACATGATGAGTTATACGGTTTTGTATGAGATGATCATGTTTTGTAATGTTATCGGCAACTGGCAGGAGCCATATGGTTGTCGCTTTATTGTATGAAATGCAATCGCCATGTAATTGCTTTACTTTATCACTAAGCAGTAGCGATAGTCGTAGAAGCAATAGTTGGCGAGACGACAACGATGCTACGATGGAGATCAAGGTGTCGTGTCGGTGACGAAGGTGATCATGACGGTGCTTTGGAGATGGAGATCAAAAGCACAAGATGATGATGGCCATATCATGTCACATATTTTGATTGCATGTGATGTTTATCTTATTATGCTTCTTATTTTGCTTAGAATGACGGTAGCATTATAAGATGATCCCTTACCATTACAAAAGTTCGTCGTGCCGAGACACCACGTGATAATCGGGTGTGATAAGCTATACGTTCAAATACAATGGGTGTAAGCCAGTTTTGCACACGCAGAATACTCGGGTTAAACTTGACGAGCCTAGCATATGCAGATATGGCCTCGGAACACTGGAGACCGAAAGGTCGAGCGTGAATCATATAGTAGATATGATCAACATAAGATGTTCACCATTGAAACTACTCCATCTCACGTGATGATCGGACATGGTTTAGTTGATTTGGATCACGTGATCATTTAGATGACTAGAGGGATGTCTATCTAAGTGGGAGTTCTTAAGTAATATGATTAAATTGAACTTTAATTTATCATGAACTTAGTCCTCGTAGTATTAGCATATCTATGTTGTAGATCAATAGCTCACGATGTTGCTCCCCGTTTATTTTTTATATGTTCCTAGAGAAAACTAAGTTGAAAGATGTTAGTAGCGATGATGCGAAATTGTTCCGTGATCTGAGGATTATCCTCATTGCTGCACATATAATTATGTCCTTGATGCACCGCTAGGTGACAGACCTATTGCAGGAGCAGATGTAGACATTATGAACGTTTTGACAAAAGCTCGGTATGATGACTACTTGATAGTTTAAGTGCACCATGCTTTACGGCTTAGAACCGGGACTTCAAAAACGTTTTGAACGCCACGGGGCATATAAGATGTTCCAAGAGTTGAAATTAGTATTTCATACTTATGCCCGTGTCGAGAGGTATAAGACTTCTGACAGTACTTTGCCTACAAGATGGAGGAGAATAGCTCAACCAGTGAGCATGTGCTCAGATTGTCTGGGTACTAAAATTACTTGAATCAAGTGGGAGTTAATCTTCCAGATAAGATAGTAATTGACAAAGTTCTCTAGTCACTATCACCAAGTTAGTAGAACTTCGTGATGAACTATAATATGCAAGGGATGACGAAAGGAATTCCCGAGCTCTTCGCGATGCTGAAGTCGGCGAAAGTAGAAATCATGAAAAAGCATCAAGTGTTGATGGTTATCAAGACCACTTGTTTCAAGTAAAGGGCAAAGGGATAGAAGGGGAACTTCAAGAAGAATGACAAGCAAGTTGTCACTCCCATGAAGAAACCCAAAGCTAAAATCAAGCCTGAAACTAAGTGCTTCTACTGCAAAGGAAATGGTCACAGGAAGTAGAACTGCCCTAGATACTTGGCGGATAAGAAGGATGGCAAAGTGAACAAAGGTATATTTGATATACAGATTATTGATGTGTATTTTACTAGTGTTCATAGCAACCCCTCGGTATTTGATACTGGTTCAGTTGCTAAAGAGTAGTAACTCGAAATGGGAGTTGCATAATGAACAGAAACTAGTTAAAGGATGAAGTGACGATGTGTATTGGAAGTAGTTCCAAGATTGATATGATCATCATTGCACACTCCCTATACTTTCGGGATTAGTGTTGAACCTAAATAAGTGTTATTTGGTGTTTGTGTTGAGCATGAATATGATTTGATCATGTTTATTGCAATACGGTTATTCATGTAAGTTAGAGAATAATTGTTGTTCTGTTTACATGAATAAAACCTTCTATGGTCATACACCCAATGAAAATGGTTTGTTGGATCTCGATCGTGTGATACACATATTCATAATATTGAAGCCACAAGATGCAAGGTTAATAATGATAGTGCAACTTATTTGTGGCACTGCCGTTTAGGTCATATTGGTGTAAAGCGCATGAAGAAACTCCATAGTGATGGACTTTTGGAATCACTTGATTATGAATCACTTGGTGCTTGCGAACCATGCCTCATGGGCAAGATGACTAAAACTCCGTTCTCCGGAACTGTGGAGCGAGCAACAGATTTGTTGGAAATCATACAGACTGATGTATGCGGACCAATGAGTGTTGAAGCTCGCGGCGGGTATCGTTATTTTCCGACCTTCACTGATGATTTGAGCAGATATGGGTATATCTACTTAATGAAGCACAAGTCTGAAACATTTGAAAAGTTCAAAGAATTCCAGAGTGAAGTGGAGAATCATCGTAACAAGAAAATAAGAGTTTCTACGATATGATCGTAGAGGTAAAATATTTCAGTTAGCGAGTTTGGCCTTCAGTAAAAACAATGTGAAATAGTTTCACTACTCACGCCACCTGGAACACCACAGTGTAATGGTGTGTCCGAACGTCATAACCGTACTTTATTAGATATGGTGCGATCGATGATGTCTCTTACCGATCTACCACTATCGCTTTTGGGGTTATGCATTAGAGACAGCTACATTCACGTTAAATAGGGTACCATCTAAATCCATGGAGATGACACCGTATGAACTGTGGTTTGACGAGAAACCTAAGCTGTCATTTCTTTAAGTTTGGGACTGCGATGCTTATGTGAAAAAGTTTCAACATGATAAGCTCGAACCCAAATCGGATAAGTAAATCTTCATAGGATACCCAAAAGAAACTGTTGGGTACACCTTCTATCACAGATCCGAAGGCAAGGTCTTTGTTGCTAAGAGTGGATCCTTTCTAGAGAAGGAGTTTCTCCCGAAAGAAGTGAGTGGGAGGAAAGTGGAACTTGATGAGGTAATTGTACCTTCTCCCGAATTGGATAGTAGTACATCACAGAAACTGGTTCCAGTGATTCCTACACCAATTAGTGAGGAAGCTAATGATGATGATCATGAAACTTCGGATCAAGTTACTGCTGAACTTCGTAGATCAACCAGAGTACGTTCCGCACCAGAGTGGTATGGCAACCCGGTTCTGGAAGTCATGTTACTGGACCATGATGAACCTACGAACTATGAGGAAGCGATGATGAGCCCAGATTCCGCGAAATGGCTTGAGGCCATGAAATCTGAGATGGGATCCATGTATGAGAACAAAGTGTGGACTTTGGTTGACTTGCCCGATGATCGACAAGCCATCGAAAATAAATGGATTTTTAAGAGGAAGACTGACGCTGACGGTAATGTTACTGTTTACAAAGCTCGACTTGTTGCGAAAGGTTTTCAACAAGTTCAAGGAGTTGACTACGATGAGACTTTCTCACCCGTAGCGATGCTTAAGTCTGTCCGAATCATGTTAGCAATTGCCCCATTTTATGAAATCTGGCAAATGGATAACAAAACTGCATTCTTTAATGGATTTATTAAGAAGAATTGTATATGATGCAACCAGAAGGTTTTGTCAATCCTAAAGGTGCTAACAAAATGTGCAAGCTCCAACGATCCATCTATGGACTGGTGCAAGCATCTCGGAGTTGGAATATACGCTTTGATAAGTTGATCAAAGCATATAGATTTATACAGACTTGCGGTGAAGCGTGTATTTACAAGAAAGTGAGTGGGAGCACTACAACCTTTCTGATAAGTATATGTGAATGACATATTGTCGATCGGGAAAGATGTAGAATTTTCTGGAAAACATAAAGGAGTGTTTGAAAGGAGTTTTTCAAAGAACGACCTTGGTGAAGCTGCTTACATATTGGGCATCAAGATCTATAGAGATAGATCAAGACGCTTGATAAGACTTTCGATAAGTACATACCTTGATAAGATTTTGAAGTAGTTCAAAATGGATCAGTCAAAGAAGGAGTTCTTGCCTGACTTATAAGGTGTGAAGTTGAGTAAGACTCAAAGCCAGACCACGGCAGAAAAATATAGAGAGAATGAAAGTCATTCCCTATGCCTCAGCCATAGGTTCTATAAAGTATGCCATGCTGTGTAGAAAACATGTTGTGTACCTTGCCATGAGTTTGACAAGAAGGTACAATAGTGATCCAGGAGTAGATCACTGTACATCGGTCAAAATTATCCTTAGTAACTGGATGACTAAGGAAATGTTTCTCGATTATGGAGGTGATAAAGAGTTCGTCGTAAAGGGTTACGCCAATGCAAGCTTTGACACTAAATCCAGATGACTCTAAGTATCAATCTGGATTCGTATTGAAAGTGGGAGCAATTAGCTAGAGTAGCTCTATGCAGAGCATTGTAGACATAGAAATTTGCGAAATACATACGGATCTGAATGTGACAGACCCGTTGACTAAACTTCTCTCACAAGCAAAAACATGATCACACCTTATTACTCTTGGGTATTAATCACATAGCGATGTGAACTAGATTATTGACTCTAGTAAACCCTTTGGGTGTTGGTCACATGGCGATGTGAACTATGGGTGTTATTCACATAACGATGTGAACTATCGGTATTAAATCACATGGCGATGTGAGCTAGATTATTGACTCTAGTGCAAGTGGGAGACTGAAGGAAATATGCCCTAGAGGCAATAATAAAGATGTTATTTGTATTTCCTTATATCATGATAAATGTCTTTTATTCATGCTAGAATTGTATTAACCGGAAACTTAGTACATGTGTGGATACATAGACAAAACAGTATGTCCCTAGTATGCCTCTACTAGACTAGCTAATTGATCAAAGAGGGTTATGTTTCCTAGCCATAGACATGAGTTGTAATTTGATCAACGGGATCACATCATTAGGAGAATGATGTGATGGACTAGACCCATCCGTTAGCATAGCACTATGATCGTTTAGTTTTATTGCTATTGCTTTCTTCATGACTTATACATGTTCCTATGACTATGAGATTATGCAACTCCCGAATACCGTAGGAACACCTTGTGTGCTATCAAACGTCACAACGTAACTGGGTGATCATAAAGATGCTCTACAGGTGTCTCCGAAAGTATTCGTGGTGTTGGCATAGATCAAGATTAGGATTTGTCACTCCGAGTGTCGGAGAGGTATCTCTGGGCCCTCTCGGTAACACACATCAATAATAAGCCTTGCAAGCAAAAGACTAATGAGTTAGTCACGTGATGATGTGTTACGGAACGAGTAAAGAGACTTGCCGGTAACGAGATTGAACTAGGTATAGAGATACCGACGGTCGAATCTCGGGCAAGTAACATACCGATGACAAAAGGAACAACGTATGTTGTTATGCGGTTTGACCGATAAAGATCTTCGTAGAATATGTAGGAGCCAATATGAGCATCCAGGTTCCGCTATTGGTTATTGACCGGAGATGAGTCTCGGTCATGTCTACATAGTTCTCGAACCCGTAGGGTCCGCACGCTTAACGTTTGATGACGATCGGTATTATGAGTTTATGAGTTTTGATGTACCGAATGTAGTTTGGAGTCCCGGATGAGATCACGGACATGACGAGGAGTCTCGGAATGTCCGAGACATAAAGATTGATATATTGGACGACTATATTCGGACACCGAAAGTGTTCTGGAAAGTTTCGGAATTTACCGGAGTGCCGGGGGGGTTACCGGAACCCCCCGGGGGAATGGTGGGCCCTGGTGGGCCATAGGGGAGAGAGAGGGCAGCAGCCAGGAGGTGGCACACCCCCTCCCTAGGAGGAGTCCGAATAGGACAAGGGGAGGGGGGCGCGGCCCCTCTTTCCCTCTCCCTCTCCCTCTCTTTCCTCCCCCCTTCTTCCTTCTTTGGTAGTTCCTACTAGGAATAGGATTGCAATCCTATTCCTAGTAGGATTGCAGCCCTAGCCGCACCATAGGAGGGCCGGCCGGCCTCCTCCCTTGCTCCTTTATATACAGGGGCAGGGGGCACCCAAATACACACAAGTTGAATTGTTCTAGCCGTGTGCGGTGCCCCCCTCCACAGAAACACACCTCGGTCATACCGTCGCAGTGCTTAGGCGAAGCCCTGCGCCGGTAGATACATCATATCCGTCACCACGCCGTCGTGCTGACGAAACTCTCCCGTGAAGCTCAGCTGGATCAAGAGCTCGTGGGACGTCATCAAGCTGAACGTGTGCTGAACGCGGAGGTGCCGTACGTTCGGTGCTTGATCGGTTGGATCGCGAAGAAGTTCGACTACATCAACCGCGTCACTTGACGCTTCCGCTTCCGGTCTACGAGGGTACGTAGACACACTCTTCCCTCTCGTTGCTATGCATCTGGTAGATAGATCTTGCGTGATCGTAGGAAATTTTAAAATACTACGTTCCCCAACATGAACAATCAATAGAATAAGCTTGTTGTGGGCTTATGGAAAACATCTCAAAATTATGATGTGACAACCAACCACTAACGAAAACATTTTATTGGATTGAGATCAACAAGGAGATGAAAAAATTATTTCACCGACAGGATAAATGAAGAACTTGGGTCATTGATAAGCACCATAAATAGCAACAATCCTTAGGGAAAGCTTTTAGGTGAGATACAACCCAAGATTACTCCAACGAGGAAATTGAAGGTTTAAAAAGATCTCCTCAAAAAATATGGTAGAAGAATTGTACTTCGGAATGCACAATTACAAAAACTTGAGCACCTCCGGCAAGGATCATGAAGAACACTTCGAGAATGAAAGAAATCTTTGATGAACCACCATGAAGAACCCCGGTAACAAAATGATGAGAAGAAGTGAAGGATGAAAATAATAAGATTGAAGCCTTGCAATGATTTAGATGGATCTTTGCAACGAGATAATAGAGAGAGCTTAGAACACCGGAAGACAAGACGAACAACTTGAAACCAAGAATTTATTCCTCCTGAACAAACTCCGAAGGAAGGGATTAATCACTTGGATGAAACAAGAATAAGAACTATGTTACTTGTATCCTTCACCAATATAAATTGATGACCACAAATGGATTCGACATACTACTAATTCTCGTTGCAAAGAATTATAGAGAGATCTCGCACAATCTTGAGAAAGTATTCAACGAATCACCGGCAGGATTTTGGAAAAACGAGTGAAATGATATGATAATATGGAAGGGGAATGTGCAATGAACCAACGTAAGAATTGAAACGAATGAAGAAAAGAGAACGAATCACCGGAAAGAATTAGAAAAAAGAACAAAGGCACTTGAGGAAACTTAGATACAAAAGAACGAAGGGATCACGAGCCGATTAAAGAATACTTGAACAATGCACCAGAAGAATTTGAGAACAAGAGTAGAACATTGAGAATGAAAAATAAAATGATGGCCTTCGAAGAATCAAACGAAATACACTCCTGAAATGCTTTGGATGGGTAAGAAAAGATTTACAGGAAAACTCTTCTTAGGCTTTCAAATGTTGAGAATGACGATGAGAATACCATGAAGAATTTGTGATATACTCCGGAAGAATGAAAATATGGAAGGTCTAACCAAGCATGAAAGAATTTGAAAGCGATCTGGGAGAAGGCATATGACTAATGGAATCCATACTTATGTCACACTTTGAAAAGAATTCTGTAATAACTCCGGATAATTAGAAGTGTCAAGTAAGATCCTGGAAAAAGACCTATGGGTTAGGGCCCACTCAAAAGAAACACCGTCGAATGATTACTTGAAAGAGAGATTGTACCAGTTGAATCAAATGGATTGAATGAGATAACAACCTCGAAATAGCTTGAACGGATTAAGAATGGAGACACGAATCTTCCGAGATATCTTGAACACTCTGGATATGAATAGAGAGACTTGAATAAATAAGAGAGACTTTGGATACAAAATTCCAACATGGGAAAACATGTGAAACAAGAGGAAGAGATATGAAACACCGAAGCTTGGATTTAGTCCACCGGAGAGGAAACAAGAAACAGAGAATGATAAACTTGAAACTCCTGAGCATTTTCTCGAGACTTCACATGAATATAATGGATACTTGATTAAAGAATTCTGTCTCCATAAATAAAAGGGTGGGAGGGTGGAAAAAATAAAGGCAACTTGGGATGAATGAAATAGACACCATTGAGAAAAACATAGAATTGGTCTTGCATGTATTGAAAGGATCGGGTTAACTTGAAGAGAAGCACGCCGGTTGAGAAGAATTTACATGTCAATCTCAATGATCAAGAAGGATTAGCACTCTCATAGAAATATGAGAACACCGCTTAGGAAAGGTATGGAATCAACACTTTACATTAAATCAACTCGAATACCACAACTTAAAACAAAACAAAGGATTTGGCTTGCAGAATAAGCCGGAACAGACATATGATAGAGATTCCGTCCAAAGTTTTCGTGATGAGCCCCCCCAGGCATGACGTTACAAAGGACATTGCATCCCCGAATCAGCATAGCCAAGGATTCTTTAAGATGCAACGTGACCAATGTAAAATCGACCGTCACAAGCGAACCACTAGACGTTGAACCACAACCTCATATCATGTATTCGTTGGAAGATTACCTAAGAGCTACTTGAATTCCCACCTATTAATTCCCAAAACTTTCTGGTTATGCAATCTCGTGTTGGGGATACAAGGGAAGAACAATATCTCACACAACTAACAAGCCATACATCCAACTGTATCCATCCATTAACACATAACTAGGCACCTTCAGAAACTGTGTACCTCACACCTTTGAAAAGCATCCGCTATACTAGCTGTGGCAATACTCTCGAACTATATCCCGGTACTGGGTGACGTCGGGGTTATCTCACGACCAGACGCGCATAGAAGAGTTTTCGATGTCGGCCACCTCTGGTATTCCAGAACTGTAACGATGCAACTGTGATGACAAGACCTTAGAGCTCAACTCCCCGGGTTCAATCCAAACATATGGGAGGCACCAAGACAGAATTCTCGTCACAAAGATATCGGAACGATCCCAACAATACCTATGTGATCTGATTTTTTTAGTGAAAAGAGAATAGGGAAGTCAAAACTTCTACATCAGGAGTCCTCATCAGAGCGACGGAGGGGATAAGGAGTAAAAGAATTCCTACTCTCCGATATATATATATTCCTAAGACTCCAAAACAATTTTTTGTTTCTAGACTCAACATCGGCAGCAGTTCGATCAAGCACGGGATCCTAGGTCGGGGAAGGCTCTGATTACCAACTTGTAACGCCCAGGATGCGGCTATAGCTCCTACGTGTCGAGGCACGACTTAGAGTCATAACTGCATTCTGGAATGGTCTCAAGCATGGTATATTTACACAACCCATGTAATGAACATGACGAAAGAGAGTTTAATAGTTGGCTTACACTCGCCACGTCACACAAATAATACAATAATCATACATTCATCCAGGGAACACAGAGTCCGACTATGGACGAAATCAAACGAAGAAAAAGATACCACGCATGCTAATCCCGATCGGCCCTAGTAGAAACTACTACTGATCGTCGGGGTATGTCACATACATACGCCCACGCTCTTCATCGAACTCCCACTGAAGCTCTTGCACGTCTCCGCGTCAAACTTTGAGGTACATGCATCTGGTTTGTGTAGTAAACTGTGAGTCACGAGGACTCAATAATCTTGTTCCCGGGTATCAAAAACTATCAAAGCCTTTAGGTGTGGAGGGGATGTAAAGTGGCTGCAGCAATCACTAAGCATTGTATGAGGCTAGCTTACAAAGTTAAGGCGAGATGCGAATATATGCCAACGGTCGCAACTAGCGGTGATCAAGAAGTGATCCTATCTACTTACATTCATACATAACCCCACCATGTTCACTTTCCAAACCCCTTCGAAAAGAGACCATCACGGTTACTCACACACGTAGTGTATTCTTATTTGAGTTAGGGTGTCAAGTTATCTAAAACCAGATATTAACAAATTCCAATCTGCCACATAACCGCGGGCACGGCTTTCAAAAGATCATAACCATGCAGGGGTGTCCCAACTTAGCCCATCACAAGCTCTCACGATCAGCGGAGTAACAACTCCATGTTGGGAAGACCCGAGTGTTCTCGGAATCCCATGCACAAGATATTTCGACAATGGTAAAACAAGTCCAACAAGACCTCCCGACGTGCCGACACCCCGATGGGAGCCGCGCGTATCTTGTCTCAGGCCATGTTCGGATGAGCAGTCCGTACAACTAAAACCTGTCCTCGAGTTTCCTCGGGGTGGCGCTACAAGGGGCTCTAGTTTGGACCAACACTCACGAGGAGCACTATCCCGGGTTGTTGATTAAGTCCTCGGGTGCTAGCCGGTCCCTATGCAAGGTTTAGTTATTAGGCAAATGGTAAAACCAAAGTTGGGCCTTGCTAGAGGAGTTTCATTCGAAGCGAACTATCAAGGGGGCCCATAAACCCCAACCACACTAGGAACGCAAAATCAAGGAACATAACACCGATTTATCGGTTCTTAAGGCGGCATGAGTGGAACAAAACATCGAGCAGAAGGCCAAGCCTTCCACCCATTGCCAAGTATATAAGTACACTAATTTAAATAGATATATTGTGTTATTCCCAACATATCCAATCCAATATGGAGCAAACTTCATCTTCACCTGCAACTATCAATGCTATAAGACGGGCTTGAGCAAACGCGTAACTTAGCCAAACAACGGTTTGCTAGGAAGGTAATTAGAGGTTTCATGGCAAGGTAGGGGCTGACAAGCAAATAGATAGGTAGCGCGACAAAGCTATAGAGCGAGACAACTATCAAAGCAACGATAGAGGTGATATCAAGGAATGGTCATCTTTCCTGGGGTCCCGCAAGGAAGAAGAACGAGTCCGTGAAGAAGACAAACGGACGTAGTCAAATGAATCCTCACAAATCTGGAACGAAACCAAAGCTAACGAGAGAAACAATCGGAAATAAGCAAACAATAAGGTAAACACACAAGGATAAACATGGCATGATGCACAACAAACTATGATGCATGTCCGGTTTAAATATACATGGCAAGGCATTGCAAAGTGCAACAAACAATAATACAAGTTAAGTGGAGCTCAATATGCAACCATTTGCATATTGACGAATCTCCACATTCAATTATTTAGTTTGCTCTCATTTATATACACAACAATATTAAATGTTGATTAACATGGCAAGGGGTGCAACACAATAAAACTATACTATCTAAGCAATTTAAATGGGGTCGGAAACAACAAACAACAATTTTGGATAATCCCCATGTGCAATTGTTGATTTTGGTACTGTTCTGCCTAAAACACATTTTAAAGTTATTAAACATCAAAAGTAAATGCACCATGTTATTCTATGCATTTTTCTAGCCCATTTACATATAAAGTTTATTAAATTTGGAGCTACAGTTATTTAATTATGAAATAAATCCTTTTAGCATGTTATTTAAGAAAATTAAAGCAAACAACACTTTAAACATTTTAAACATGCATGATAGTGACAAATTATTAATCTACGCAAAATTCTAAGCATTTTACATATAAAGTTTGTTAGATTTCGATGCACGGGTGAAAAGTTATTATATGCATGATGCTTGAGGACTTTTTTGTAAAACTGCCTTTTGCGGATAATAGAAAAACGCAAGAAGAAGAAAAACATGGGCTGAATCTGGATCTGGCCCAACAGGATCAGGGGCAGCTCACTCATGGGCCCGAGGAGGTGCTGGGCAGCTGGGCTTCGCGCGAACCAGCCCAGGAAGCAGGGTCATCACCCTCCTCTGCCTGAACTAAACCTGCTCGATGCAGCGAAGTAGACTGGCAGCTAGAGAGGGGGGCTTGGCGCGACGGGATTTGAAGGGGAGTGGCGGCGGGTTGCAGGGAAGGCCGGTGATGTTGAGACGGGGCGGATCCGGCTGGCCGGCGCCGGATCTGGGCAACGACGAGCGTGGGTGGAGCTTAGGGGCGGCGTCGGTTCCTAGTGGAAGAAAGTCAAGGAGGGAGCATTCAGAGAGAGAGAGAGAGAGAGAGAGAGAGAGAGAGAGAGAGAGAGAGAGATAGAGCAGAGAAGCAGAAGGAAGCAACACAAGGGCAGGTGCGGCTTTGGTCGACCTACTGTTGGTCGGAGGCGACGATGGACATGAGGAGGCGAGGACGCAGGCGGCGCAGGAAAGGAGCTCCTCTCTATGGATGCTTGGGCCCGAGGACGAGCTAGGAGGAGGCCTCGGGTGCTCGTGCGAGGGAGGCCAGGAGGGGTGGACGAGGCCTCGGGCAGCTGTAGGGGCTCGGGCTCCATGGGCGTGAATCCATGGCGAAGTGGAGGTCCGACGGCGAGCTTGGCACTTGAGAACGGAGGGAGCACGGGCGCTGGAGGAGATGGACGCTGCAACTTATCGAGCTTGCTTTGTATTCCCTCGAAGAGGAAGGGTGATGCAGTACAATAGCGTAAGTATTTCCCTTAGTTTTTGAGAACCAAGGTATCAATCCAGTAGGAGACCACGCGCGAGTCCCTCGCACCTGCACAAACAAATAAGAACTTCACAGCCAACACGATAAGGGGTTGTCAATCCCTTTACGGTCACTTACGAAAGTGAGATCTGATAGATAGGATAGTATAATATTTTTGGTATTTTTGGTATAAGAACAGAAAGTAAATACAGCAAATAAGCAACGACAGCAGAAATTGAAGGAAAGTAATATGATAAAGATAGACCCGGGGGCCATAGGTTTCACTAGTGGCTTCTCTCACGAAAGCAGAATTCTACGATGGGTGAACAAATTACTGTCGAACAATTGATAGAAAAGCGCATAGTTATGAGAATATCTAGGCATGATCATTATATATAGGCATCACGTCCGTGACAAGTAGACCGAAACGATTCTGCATCTACTACTATTACTCCACACATTGACCGCTATCTAGCATGCATCTAGAGTATTAAGTTCATAAGAACGGAGTAATGCTTTAAGCAAGATGACATGATGTAGAGGGATAAACTCAAGCAATATGATATAAACCCCATCTTTTTATCCTCGATGGCAACAATACAATACATGCCTTGCTGCCCCTGCTGTCACTAGGAAAGGACACCGCAAGATTGAACCCAAAGCCAAGCACTTCCCCCATTGCAAGAACTATAGATCTAGTAGGCCAAACCAAACCAATAATTCAAAGAGACTTGCAAGGATATTATAATCATACATAAAAGATTTCTGAAAAGAATCAAATATTGTTCATAGATAATCTTGATCATAAACCCACAAATCATCGGATCTCGACAAACACACCACAGAAAGATTACACCGAATAGATCTCCTCGAAGATCGACGAGAACTTTGTATTGAGATCCAAAAAGAGAGAAGAAGCCATCTAGCTAATAACCATGGACCGGAAGGTCTGTGGTAAACTACTCACAACTCATTGGTGAGGCTATGGCGTTGATGTAGAAGCACTCTGTGCTAGATCCCCCCTCCGACGGAGCTCCGGAACAGGCCCCAAGACGGGATCTCACGGGAACAGAAGGTTGCGGCGGTGGAATTAGGGTTTTCTTTGTTGCCTTGATGTTTTCAGGGTACATGTATATATATAGGAGGAAGGAGGGCATCGGGGGAGCCAGAGGGGGCCCACGAGGGTGGGGGGCGCGCCCCCTTGTGGCCACCTCCTTCATTCCCTCGCATGTACTCCAAGTCTTCTGGGTAGGTACGGTTCCAAAAATAACTCTCCCGAAGGTTTAATTCCGTTTGGACTCCGTTTGATATCCCTTTTCCGCGAAACTCTGAAATAGGCAAAAAAAACAGCAATTTGCACTGGGCCTTGGGTTAGTAGGTTAGTCCCAAAAATAATATAGAAGTGTATAATAAAGCCCATTAAACATCCAAAACAGAATATATAATAGCATGGAACAATAAAAAATTATAGATACGTTGGAGACGTATCAAGCATCCCCAAGCTTATTTCCTGCTCGTCCTCGAGTAGGTAAATGATAAAAACTGAATTTTTGATGTGGAATTCTAACCAACATAATTCTCAATGTAATTTCTTTATTATGGCATGAATGTTCAGATCCGAAAGATTCAAGACAAAAGTCTATATTAACATAAGAATAATAATACTTCAAGCATACTAACAAAGCAATCATGTCTTCTCAAATTAACATGGCCAAAGAAAGTTATCCCTACAAAATCATATAGTCTGGCTATGCTCCCTCTTCACCACACAAAATATTCATATCATGCACAACCCCGGTTTCAGCCAAGCAATTGTTTTCATACTCAAATTTATTCAAACCTAACTTTCACGTAATACATGAGCATGAGCCGTGGATATAGCACTATAGGTGGAATACAGCGGTGGTTATGGAGAAGACAAAAAGGAGGAAGACAGTCTCATATCAACTAGGCGTATCAATGGGCTATGGAGATGCCCATCAATAGATATCAATGTGAGTGAGTAGGGATTGCCATGCAAGGGATGCATGCTACTTCTCGAGCTTGCGTTGTATACCCTCGAAGAGGAAAGAGTGATGCAACACAATAGCACAAGTATTTCCCTTAGTTTTTGAGAACCAAGGTATCAATCCAGTAGGAGACCACGCACGAGTCCCTCACACATGCACAAACAAATAAGAACTTCGCTGCCAACGCGATAAGGGGTTGTCAATCCCTTCACGGTGACTTATGAAAGTGAGATCTGATAGATAGGATAGTACAATATTTTTGGTATTTTTGGATATAAGAACAGAAAGTAAATAAAGCAAAGTAAAGTAGATGGAAGATTAATATGTTGAGAATAGACCCGGGGGCCATAGGTTTCATTAGTGGCTTCTCTCATGATAGAAGAATTCTACGGTGGGTGAACAAATTACTGTCGAGCAATTGATAGAAAAGCGCATAGTTATGAGAATATCTAGGCATGATCATTATATATAGGCATCACGTCCGTGACAAGTAGACCGAAACGATTCTACATCTACTACTATTACTCCACACATCGACCGCTATCCAACATGCATCTAGAGTATTAAGTTCATAAGAACAGAGTAATGCTTTAAGCAAGATGACATGATGTAGAGGGATAAACTCAAGCAATATGATATAAACCCCATCTTTTTATCCTCGATGGCAACAATACAATACGTGCCTTGCTGCCCCCGCTGTCACTGGGAAAGGACACCGAAAGATTGAACCCAAACCCAAGCACTTCTCCCATTGCAAGAACTATAGATCTAGTAGGCCAAACCAAACCGATAATTCGAAGAGACTTGCAAGGATATTATAATCATACATAAAAGATTTCAGAAAAGAATCAAATATTTCTCATAGATAATCTTGATCATAAACCCACAATTCATCAGATCTCGACAAATACACCGCAAAAAGATTACATCGAATAAATCTCCTCGAAGACCGAGGAGAACTTTGTATTGAGATCCAAAAAGAGAGAAGAAGTCATCTAGCTAATAACTATGGACCCGAAGGTCTGGTAAACTACTCACAACTCATGGGTGAGGCTATGGTGTTGATGTAGAAGCACTCCGTGGTAGATCCCCCCTCCGGCGGAGCTCCGGAACATGCCCCGAGATGGGATCTCACGGGAACAGAAGGTTGCGGCGGTGGAATTAGGGTTTTCTCTAGTGCCTCGATGTTTTCAGGGTACATAGATATATATAGGAGGAAGGAGGGCATCGGGGGAGCCAGAGGGGGCCCACGAGGGTGGGGGGCGTGCCCAGGGGGGAGGGGGCGTGCCCAGGACCCTCGTGGCCGCTTCCTTCATTCCCTCGCGTGTACTCCAAGTCTTCTGGGTAGACACGGTTCCAAAAATAACTCTCGTGAAGGTTTCATTCCGTTTGGACTCCGTTTGATATTCCTTTTCTGCGAAACCCTGAAATAGGCAAAAAAACAGCAATCTGCACTGGGCCTTGGGTTAGTAGGTTAGTCCCAAAAATAATATAAAAGTGTATAATAAAGCCCATTAACCATCCAAAACAGAATATATAATAGCATGGAACAATAAAAAATTATAGATATGTTTAAGGAATTTTATGGTTTGAAATCTCAGTTTGCTCATCTCGATATAGCCCAAATTTCGGACAAGCAATCCACCTTCCCTAGTTAATAAGATGGCTGCTAAACTGGAAGAATATGAAAATAAAGATGAAGATCTGAAAGTTATTGATGTGTCTCCTACTAGATCCTTGTTTCCTAGTATGAATTTTGATAAAGATGGGACTGGAGATGAGTCTACTTTAGCTAAAAGGCGTCCCAATGATTCGGAGTTTTTAGATCTTGATGCTAAATTTGTTAAAAGTGGGATTGAAGAGATTAAAATTTTGCATAGTGATGAACCCACTACTTTGGATTTCGAGGAATTAAATTATGATAATTGCTCTTTAATAGATTGTATTTCCTTGTTGCAATCCGTACTAAATTCTCCGTATGTGTATAGACAAAATAAAGCTTTTACCAAACACATAGTTGATGCATTGATGCAATGTTATGAAAAAAACTTGAATTAGAAGTATCTATCCCTAGAAAGGTTTATGATGAGTGGGAACCTACTATTAAAATTAAAATTAAAGATCATGAATGCTTTGCTTTGTGTGATTTGGTTGCAAGTGTTTCTACAATCCCAAAATCTTTATGTGATTTGTTAGGTTACCATGACCTTTATGATTGTTCTTTAAATTTGCATCTTGTGGATTCTACCATTAAGAAACCTATGGGAAGGATTAATGATGATCTTATTGTTGCCAATAGGAATTATGCGCCCATAGATTTCATTATTCTTGATATAGATTGCAATCCTTCATTTCCTATTATTCTTGGTAGACCTTTCCTTAGAACGATTGTTGCAATTATTGATATGAAGGAAGGAAATATTAGATTCCAATTTCCGTTATGGAAAGGCATGGGACACTTTCCTAGAAAGAAAATCAAATTACCATATGAATCTATTATGAGATCCACTTATGGATTTCCTAGCAAAGATGGCAATACCTAGATCTATTCTTGTATCGTGCCTAGCTAGGGGCGTTAAACGATATCGCTTGTTGGGAGGCAATCCAATTTTATTTTCTTTGTGTTTGCTTCTGTTTAGGAATAAATATTGCATCTAGATTATGTTTATATGTGGTTTTGTTTTTTAATTAGTGTTTGTGCCAAGTAGAACCTTTGGGAAGACTTGTGTGAAGTATATATGATCATGCTGTAAAAAACAGAAACTTTAGCGCTCACGAGATTGGTTGTAAATTTTTACTGGAGAGTGCTATTTAGTTGATTCTTTTTGCACACGATTAATAGACTTCCTCACGTTTACCAATTTATTTCAATTTTTTGGAGTTACGGAAGTATTCGAAAGTTACAGATTACTACAGACTGTTCTGTCTTTGACAGATTCTGTTTTTGGTGTGTTGTTTGCTTATTTTGATGAATCTATGAGTAGTATCAGAGGGTATGAATCATGGAGAAGTTGGAATAAAGTAGGTTTAACACCAATATAAACAAATAATGAGTTCATTACATTACCTTCTGAGTGGTGGTTTGTTTTCTTATACTAACAGAGCTCACGAGATTTTTGGCTAAGTTTTGTGTTGTGAAGTTTTCAAGTTTTGAGTATGGCTTTGATGGACTATGGAACAAAGAGTGGCAAGAGCCTAAGCTTGGGGATGCCCAAGGCACCCCAAGGTAAAATTCAAGGACAACCAAAAGCCTAAGCTTGGGGATGCCCCGGGAAGGCATCCCCTCTTTTGTCTTCATCTATCGGTAACTATACTCATGATTATATTTATATTCACCATATGATATGTGTTTTGCTTGGAGCGTCATGTATGATTAGAGTCTTTGATTTTTAGTTTGCCACAATCATCATTGCTGGACACATCTTTTGAAAGAGATAAATATGGTTTAGAATTTATTAGAATACTCTATGTACTTCACTTATATCTTTTGAGCTAGATAGTTTTGCTCTAGTGCTTCACTTATATCTTTTAGAGCACGGTGGTGGTTTTATTTTGTAGAAATAGATGATCTCTCATGCTTCACTTATATCTATCTGAGAGTCTTTTAGAACAGCGTGGTAATGTGCTTTGGTTATAAAACTAGTCCTAATATTATAGGCATCCAAGATGAGTATAGTAAAAACTTTCATATAAAGTGCATTGAATATGATGAGAAGTTTGATACTTGATGATTGTTTTGAGATATGAGGATGGTGATATTAGAGTCATGTCAGTGGGGTAATTATGAATTTGAGAAATACTTGTGTTAAAGTTTGTGATTCCTGTAGCATGCACGTATGGTGAACCGCTATGTGACGAGTTAGAGCATGAGGTATTTATTGAGTGTCATCCTTTGTGTGGAGGTAGGGATCGCGCGATGGTTAACTCCTACCAACCCTTTCCCTAGGAGCATGCGTTGAATACTTTGTTTTGATGACTCGTAGATATTTGCAATAAGTATATGAGTTCTTTATGACTAATGTTGAGTCCATGGATTATACACACTCTCACCTTTCCACCATTGCTAGCCTCTCTTGTACCGCGCAACTTTTGCTGGTACCATACACCCACCATATACCTTCCTCAAAACAGCCACCATACCTACCTATCATGGCATTTCCATAGCCATTCCGAGATATATTGCCATGCAACTTTCCATCGTTCCATTCATATGACATGCTTCATTATCATTCACATAGAGTCATATTTTGTTCTAGCTTCGAGTTGTAATCTTTAAGTTGTAAGTCAATAAAAGTGTGATGATCTTCATTATTAGAGCATTGTCCCATGTGAGGAAAGGCCAAATAAAAAAATATGGCCCAAAAAATATAGAGAGGGGCTAAATAGAGAGAGAGAGAGAGAGAGAGAGAGAGAGAGAGAGAGAGAGAGAGAGAGAGAGAGAGAAAGCCCCTCCAAAAAATGAGAGAAAAGAGAGAAGGGACAATGCTACTATCCTTTTCCACACTTGTGCTTCAAAGTAGCACCATGATATCTTCATGATAGAGAGTCTCTTGTTTTGTCACTTTCATATACTAGTGGGAATTTTCATTATAGAACTTGGCTTGTATATTCCAACGATGGGCTACCTCAAATGCCCTAGGTCTTCATGAGCAAGCAAATTGGATGCACACCCACTTAGTTTCTTTTGATGAGCTTTCATACACTTATAGTTCTAGTGCATTGATACGTCTCCAACGTATCTATAATTTTTTATTGTTCCATGCTATTATAAATTCTATTTTGGATGTTTAATGGGATTTATTATACACTTTTATATTATTTTTGGGACTAACCCACTAACCCAAGGCCCAGTGCAGATTGTTGTTTTTTTGCCTATTTCAGGGTTTCGCAGAAAAGGAATATCAAACGGAGTCCAAACGGAACGAAACCTTTGCGAGAGTTATTTTCGGAACCGTATCTACCCAGAAGACTTGGAGTACATGCGAAGGAACGAAGGAGGCGTCCACGACGGTCCAGGGCACGCCCCCTCCCCCTGGGCTCGCCCCCACCCTCGTGGGCCCCCTCTGGCTCCCCCGATGCCCTCCTTCCTCCTATATATATCCATGTACCCTGAAAACATCGAGGCAATAGAGAAAACCCTAATTCGACCATACAAAGTTCTCCTCAATCTTCGAGGAGATCTATTCGATGTAATCTTTTTACGGTGTGTTTGTCGAGATCCGATGAATTGTGGGTTTATAATCAAGATTATCTATGAGAAATATTTGATTCTTTTTTGAAATCTTTTATGTATGATTATAATATCCTTGCAAGTCTCTTCGAATTATCGGATTGGTTTGGCCTACTAGATCTATAGTTCTTGCATTGGGAGAAGTGCTTGGGTTTGGGTTCAATCTTGCGGTGTCCTTTCCCAGTGACAGTGGGGGCAGCAAGGCACGTATTGTATTGTTGCCATCGAGGATAAAAAGATGGGGTTTATATCATATTGCTTGAGTTTATCCCCCTACATCATGTCATTTTGCTTAAAGCATTACTCTGTTCTTATGAACTTAATACTCTAGATGCATGTTGGATAGCGGTCAATGTGTGGAGTAATAGTAGTAGATGCATAATCATTTCAGTCTACTTGTCACGGACGTGATGCCTATATATAATGAGCATGCCTATTTATTCTCATAACTATGCGCTTTTCTATCAATTTCTCGACAGTAATTTCTTCACCCACCCGTAGAATTTTGCTATCATGAGAGAAGCCACTAGTGAAACCTATGGCCCCCGGGTCTATTCTCAACAAATTAATCTTCCATCTACTTTACTTTGCTTTATTTACTTTCTGTTCTTATATCCAAAAATACCAAAAATATTATACTATCCTATCTACCAGATCTCACTTTCGTAAGTGACCATGAAGGGATTGACAACCCCTTATCGCGTTGGCTACGAAGTTCTTATTTGTTTGTGCAGGTGCGAGGGACTTGCGCGTGGTCTCCTACTGGATTGATACCTTGGTTCTCAAAAACTGAGGGAAGTACTTACGCTACTGTGCTGCATCACCCTTTCCTCTTCGAGGGAATACAACGCAAGCTCGAGAAGTAGCAAGAAGAATTTCTGGCGTCGTTGCCGGGGAGGCTTATGCAAAATTCATATACCAAGTACCTATCACAAACCCTTATCCTTCGCATTACCTTTATTTGCCTCTCGTTTTCCTCTCCCCCACTTCACCCTTGCCGTTTTATTTGCCCTTGTTTTTGCCGTGTGTTTATCGTTCGCTTTGCCTTGCCGTCATGGCTAGCACACCTATCATTATCAATACTCCCGAGAGTGAGGTTCTTAATTTTAAACAAAGGGAGGAGGAAAATCTAAAAGATGCCTGGTTTAGAATTTGCAATACTCAAAATAGATCTACTAGGAAGCTTTCCACTTCCGTGCTTCTTCACAATTTTTATGTTGGCATAACTCCGTGGAATAAATATATTCTTGATACCATTACCGGAGGGAATTTCTTGGGTAGCCATACTTTTGATTCTCATAATGCTATGACAGAATTGTTTGGGCCACCACCTCTTCTGGTTAATGGAACAGTTTTAACTCTGGAACATGTTATGCAAAGGCTTGATATTATTGAAAACAAAGTTGCTACTGTAGAGTTGGTTGAGAGTTGGGATAGGAAGATCCACAACCAAATTACCCAATATGGATCCAAGGTAGGAGTTATTCTGATTTTTTTTAAAGAAAAAGAACCCATAGTTAAAGAGAAAATAGATCAAGATTCCACTAGGATCGATAAACTTAAGGATATTATCACTAATGTAGGGTCTGCTCTTTCTTCTATGAAAACTACTTCGAATTCCTCTACCACTAAATTGGTTAAGTTTATGTATGTTCCTAAAAATAAGGGTGAGTCCTCTAGTAAGGAAGTTGTGGGTCTCAAATCTATAAGTGTTCATCCCCACTTTCTTACTTTCGCAAGGGAACCTTTTGCTACAAATGAATTTCTTGATTTCTTGCCTAGAAGTTTAATTATCAATAGGAATAAAGAAGTTCCTAAGAATTATAAGTGCTTAATTGAAGAACTGCCTACCAAAGATGGCAATACCTAGATCTATTCTTGTATCATGCCTAGCTAGGGGCGTTAAACGATAGCGCTTGTTGGGAGGCAACCCAATTTTATTTTCTTTGTTTTTGCTTCTGTTTAGGAATAAATGTTGCATCTAGCTTCTGTTTATATGTGGTTTTGTGTTTTAATTAGTGTTTGTGCCAAGTAGAACCTTTGGGAAGACTTGTGTGAAGTTTATATGATCATGCTGTAAAAAACAGAAACTTTAGCGCTCACGAGATTAGCCACCAGATTTTACTGGAGAGTGGTATTTAGTTGATTCTTTTTGCAGATGATTGGTATACAAATTCCTCACATTTACCAATTTATTTCAATTTTTTGGAGTTACAGAAGTATTCGAAAGTTATAGATCACTACAGACTGTTCTGTTTTTGACAGATTCTGTTTTTCGTGTGTTGTTTGCTTATTTTGATGCATCTATGAGTAGTATTGGGGAATATGAATCATAGAGAAGTTGGAATACAGTAGTTTTAACACCAATATAAACAAAGAATGAGTTCATTACAGTACCTTTGAGTGGTGGTTTGTTTTCTTATACTAACGGAGCTCACGAGATTTTTGGCTAAGTTTTGTGTTGTGAAGTTTTCAAGTTTTGAGTATGGCTTTGATGGACTATGGAACCAAGAGTGGCGAGAGCCTAAGCTTGGGGATGCCCAAGGCACCCTAAGGTAAAATTCAAGGACAACCAAAAGCCTAAGCTTGGGGATGCCCCGGGAAGGCATCCCCTCTTTCGTCTTCATCTATAGGTAACTATACTTGAGACTATATTTTTATTCACCACATGATATGTGTTTGGCTTGGAGCGTCATGTATGATTTGAGTCTTTGCTTTTTAGTTTGCCACAATCATCCTTCCTGGACACACCTTTTGAGAGAGATAAATATGGTTTAGAATTTGTTAGAATACTCTTTGTGCTTCACTTATATCTTTTGAGCTAGATAGTTTTGCTCTAGTGCTTCACTTATATCTTTTAGAGCACAGTGGTGGTTTTATTTTGTAGAAATCGTTGATCTCTCATGCTTCACTTAAATTTATTTTAGAGTCTTTTAGAACATCATGGTAATCTTGGTTATAAAACTAGTCCTAATATGATAGGCATCCAAGATGAGTATAGTAAAAACTTTCACATAAAGTGCATTGAATACTATGAGAAGTTTGATACTTGATGATTGTTTTGAGATATGTGGATGGTGATATTAGAGTCATGCTAGTAGAGTAGTTGTGAATTTGAGAAATACTTGTGTTGAGGTTTGCAAGTCCCGTAGCATGCACGTATGGTAACCGTTGTGTGACAAATTTGAAGCATGAGGTATTTCATTGAGTGTCATCCTTTGTGTGGAGGTCGGGGGCACGCGATGGTTAACTCCTACCAACCTCCCCCCTAGGAGCATGCGTGTAGTATTTTGTTTTGATGACTTGTATATTTTTTCAATAAGTATGTGAGTTCTTTATGACTAATGTTGAGTCCATGGATTATACGCACTCTCACCCTTCCACCATTGCTAGCCTCTCTTGTACCGTGCAACTTTCGCTGGTACCATACACCCACCATATACCTTCCTCAAAACATCCACCATACCTACCTATCATGGCATTTCCATAGCCATTCCGAGATATATTGCCATGCAACTTTCCACCGTTCCGTTTGCTATGACACGCTTCATCATTGTCATATTGCAATGCATGATCATGTAGTTGACATTGTATTTGTGGCTAGGCCGCCATGCATAATTTTTCATACATGTCACTCTTGATTCATTGCACATCTCCGTACACCACCGGAGGCATTCATATAGAGTCATACTTTGTTCTAGTATCGAGTTGTAATATCGAGTTGTAAATCAATATAAGTGTGATGATCATAATTATTAGAGCATTGTCCCAAAGAAAAATAAATAAAAAGGAAACAAAGGAAGGAAAGGCCAAAGAAAAAAAAGAAAGGCCCAAAAAAAGATGAAAAAAGAAAAAATAAGGAAAAGAAAAAGAAAAAGAAAAGAAAAGGGACAATACTACTATCTTTTTCCACACTTGTGCTTCAAAGTAGCACCATGATCTTCATGACAGAGAGTCTCATGTTTAGTTACTTTCATATACTAGTGGGAATTTTCATTATAGAACTTGGCTTGTATATTCCAACGATGGGCTTCCTCAAATTCCCTAGGTCTTCGTGAGAAAGCAAGTTGGATGCACACCCACTTAGTTGAGCTTTCATACATTTTTAGCTCTAGTGCATCTGTTGCATGGCAATCCCTACTCACTCACATTGATATCTATTGATGGGCATCTCCATAGCCCACTGATACGCCTAGTTGATGTGAGACCGTCTTCCTCTTTTTGTCTTCTCCACAACCACCACTCTATTCCACATAGTGATATGTCCATGGCTCACGCTCATGTATTGCGTGAAAGTTGAAAGAGTTTGAAAAATTAAAGTATGAAACAAGTGCTTGGCTGAAATCGGGGTTGTGCATGATTGGAATATTTTGTGTGATGAAGATGGAGCATAGCCTAACTATATGATTTTGTAGGGATGAACTTTCTTTGGCCATGTTATTTTGAGAAGACATGATTGCTTTGTTAGTATGCTTGAAGTATTATTATTCTTATGTCAATATGAACTTTTATCTCAAATCATTCGGATATGAACATTCATGCCACAATAAAGAGAATTACGTTCAGAATTATGTTGGTTAGCATTCCACATCAAAAATTCCGTTTTTATTATTTACCTACTCGATGACGAGTAGGAATTAAGCTTGGGGATGCTTGATATGCCTCCAATGTATATTCAAGTATTCCATAAAGCTTTTTTGTTCTTTAAGCTCGTTTCTGAAGAAATCATTGTGCTCAAATTGCACAAACATAAAGTGTCTAACATTGTTTTCAATCTCCTTCAACCTCTTAAGGTGAGAAAAAGAAGGGCAAATAAAACGGCAAGGGTGAAGTGGGGGGAGAGGAAAACGAGAGGCAAAAAATGTAGTGCGAAGGATAAGGGTTTGTGATAGGTACTTGGTATATGACTTTTGCGTAAGCCTCCCTGGCAACGGCGCCAAAAATTCTTCTTGCTACTTCTCGAGCTTGCATTGTATTCCCTCGAAGAGGAAAGGGTGATGCATCACAGTAGCGTAAGTATTTCCCTCAGTTTTTGAGAACCAAGGCATCGGTCGAGTAGGAGACCACGCGCGAGTCCCTCGCACGTGCAGAAACAAATAAGAACTTCGCAACCAATGTGATAAGGGGTTGTCAATCCCTTTACGCTCACTTACGAAAGTGAGATCTGATAGATAGAATAGTATAATATTTTTGGTATTTTTGGTATAAGAACAAAAAGTAAATAAAGCAAATAAGCAACGGCAGCAGAAATTGAAGGAAAGTAATATGATAAAGATAGACCCCGGGGCCATAGGTTTCACTAGTGGCTTATCTCATGAAAGCAGAATTCTACGGTGGGTGAACAAATTACTGTCGAACAATTGATAGAAAAGCGCATAGTTATGAGAATATCTAGGCATGATTATTATATATAGGCATCACTTCCGTGACAAGTAGACCGAAACGATTCTGCATTTACTACTATTACTCCACACATCGACCGCTATCTAGCATGCATCTAGAGTATCAAGTTCATAAGAACAGAGTAATGCTTTAAGCAAGATGACATGATGTAGAGGGATAAACTCAAGCAATATGATATAAATCCCATCTTTTTATCCTCGATGGCAACAATAAAATACATGCCTTGCTGCCCCGGCTATCACTGGGAAAGGACACCACAAGATTGAACCCAAAGCCAAGCACTTCCCCCATTGCAAGAACTATATATCTAGTAGGCCAAACCAAACCAATAATTCGAAGAGACTTGCAAGGATATTATAATCATACATAAAAGATTTCTGAAAAGAATTAAATATTGTTCATAGATAATCTTGATCATAAACCCACAATTCATCGGATCTCGACAAACACACCGCAGAAAGATTACATCGAATAGATCTCCTCGAAGATCGAGGAGAACTTTGTATTGAGATCCAAAAAGAGAGAAGAAGCCATCTAGCTAATAACTATGGACCTGAAGGTCTGTGGTAAACTACTCACAACTCATTGGTGGGGCTATGGCATTGATGTAGAAGCACTCCATGGTAGATTCCGCCTCCGGCGGATCTCCGGAACAGGCCCCAAGATGGGATCTCACGGGAATAGAATGGAATTAGGGTTTTCTCTGTTGCCTTGATGTTTTCAGGGTACATGGATATATATAGGAGGAAGGAGGGCATCGGGGGAGCCAGAGGGGGCCCACGAGGGTGGGGGGCGCGCCCAGGGGGGGGGTGTGCCCTGGACCCTCGTGGCCACCTCCTTGGTTCCCTCGCGTGTACTCCAAGTCTTCTGGGTAGATACGGTTCCAAAAATAACTCTCCTGAAGGTTTCATTCCGTTGGGACTCCGTTTGATATCCCTTTCCTGCGAAACTCTGAAATAGGGAAAAAACAGCAATTTGCACTAGGCCTTGGGTTAGTAGGTTAGTCCCAAAAATAATATAAAAGTGTATAATAGAGCCCATTAAACATCCAAAACATAATATATAATAGCATGGAACAATCAAAAATTATAGATACGTTGGAGACGTATCAGACGCGTCCAGGGGCTTGGGATGTGTTGGTCTGCGCTGAAAACAAGGGGAAACCAGGTGGCGGTTGAGGGAGTCCTGGATCGAGGGGTCCTCATGTGGCCGGACAAACTCCTGGTGGACCAAACTGGTGGGGCGTGAAGATTATTATAGAAGATCATCTGTCGTATCCGGATAGGACACCTGGTTTCTTGTAATGGCAAGTTTTAGGCTCGGGTGTAGATTTTCCTTCCTCTGCAAGATGATATGTACAAACCCTAGCCCCCCCGTGGTGTGTATATAAACCGCGGGGG
>LR738713.1:124374461-124492956 GCA_902687465.1 Secale cereale | reverse complement strand
GGGGGGGGGGTTAGTCCATAGAGGCTAGAGAAGAATCATAATATCTTCATAGGATAGACCTAGGGTTTAGCCATTACGATCTCAAGGTAGATCAACTCTTGTACACATATTCATCCATATTAATATAGCAAGAAGTAGGGTTTTACCTCGATCGAGGGGTCTGAACCTGGGTCAACATCATGTCCCCTGCCTCCTGTTACCATCGATCCTCAGACGCATAGTTCGGGACCCCCTACCCGAGATCTGCCGGTTTTGACACCGACATTGGTGCTTTCATTGAGAGTTCCACTATGTCATCGACGGAAGGACCGATGGATCACGTCGTCAACTGCAACGGCGACGTCGAGGGGATTTTCCCTCCCGGCCAACTTTTCGTGTTCGGCGGCTTCGCGCTTCGTGCCAACACCGAAGGCCACCTTGAACAGATCGAGAGCTACGCCCCTGGCCATCATGTCAGATTTGGTAGCTTGAACTATGTTGCTGATATCCGTGGAGACTTGATCTTCACCGGATTTGAGCCAGCGGCAACCCCTCTCTGCCACCACGATGATCATGACTTAACTCTGTCATCGGATCAGGGAATAGCACCTGCAACAGTTCTGGCCCTAGATCCAGAACAGATTGCATCACCCGAAGATGGGAAGCTCAACCCCACCATGGGAGCTGTAGACCCTACGGCGTTGGAGCCGCACACGGACCCAACTGACGGGGTCTGTGTTACCGGAATCCCGGACTCAACTCCGGTCTCTGATTCCGAACTGCGCGTAACTGCGCCCCTCAAATCTAATCAGGCGCCTATCGCCGAATTCTGTGCTGCGGATATTTTCCAGCACTCACCACTTGGCGACATGCTAAGGTCGTTAAGATCTCTCTCCTTGGATGAGAGCATACAGTCGCACTATATCCGGTTCGAACTGGAGGCTGATGAACAGCCGCGCTATACCCAGGGGGATGAAGAATTTCGTTCCCCACCCACCATCCACTTGATAGCCATGGTTGAAGATCTAACCGATCTACTCGACTATGCTTCAGAATACTTCGACGGGATGGACCTCGAAGCTGAAGCAGATACAGATCAAAGCCGGCCCATAACAGGGCGGTGGAAAGCTACGTCTTCATACGACGTGTATATGGTGGATACACCCAAAGAGACGGAAGGCGACGGCAAAAACAATCCCGTAGAGGATAAGCCCGCCGAAGAACCTCCCAAGCATCGGCGTCCAAAACAGCGAACTAAATCCCGTAAAGGAAAGGACAGCAACACCGTGACTAATGACGTTGATATTCCGGAACAATGTTCAGGATATCGCTTACCGATATCGTCTCGGTCAGCTAAGGATTAGAGATTAATCGGAAATCCGGCGATTAAGCGATTTTATCGGTCGACTATTAATTGGATAATTTGTTTCAAATCTCAGGTTCTCAACACTAAAATACGCTATATTCAACACCAAAATAATATTTGACAGAAGTGTTACCTTGATTTCTAGCCTTTGAATCCTCGTATAATGGCAAACAAAATAGGACAATAGTACAGATTCCGAAACAAGGTCCACAAAACATAAATAAACATAGGTTTTGCAAACATAATGTTACGAGTAGGTCCGACTTATCGGTAGATTCCCGATAAATCACTTATCAGAACGATAAATCGGTCCAAAAGATAAACGGCAAAGATAAGGCATAATCTTATCGGTCACCCCCCGATTAGCGATAAATCGGAAGATTAATCGGTGAATCGGAAGATTTCTTGAACAATGTTCCGGAATAAGCCGAAGACCCCGCAGATCCAGCGATAGAGCAGGATGAACGAGAGGACGACAAACAGAGTCCGAAGCCACAGTCCGATGACAGCGATGCCAAAGACGGTGACTATGAACCGGTCTCCGAAGAAGAGGCTAGCCTGGATGACGATGAATATACCGTCCCAGAAGAACCCTCCGAACAAAAATGGTTCCATCGGCGGCCTATAGCCACTGCACGGAGCTTAAAAAAGTAGCAGAGACAACTTCGAGCTGCACAAGACATGCTCAATGATAGATGGAATGAGGTGCTAGATGCCAAACATAAACATGGCTCCAACAGCCAAACCAAAGGCTATCCCAAGCGCAAGCTGCTGCCCGAATTCGACGACGAGGCCGTTGCGCCCGTCCCACCGAAAAATAACACCGCCAAGAAGCCGAATCGACCACCTCGCGGACGAGATAGAGTCGCTAGCAATGGCGTAAACAAACCCCCACCCTATAAAGGAAATGAGGGTGCAACCCAAGTCCGAAAACACGATCTACGTGAGGGCCTAAACAAAAAAGCTAGCAAGAGCAGGTCTATATTCGGACCTAGAGACCGAGCTCCCGCATGGGACGACGGCTATCAAGACAATCGCGCCGGTGACATACCAGTTCGGGGTCAATACCAAACACCACAACCATCGGATATATGCCACGATATAGCAAGATATAGAGGAGCTTCACACCCTCTATGCTTCACTGATGAGGTGCTAGGTCATGATTTCCCAGAAGGGTTTAAACCTGTGAACATCGAAGCGTACGATGGAACGATGGATCCTGCCGTCTGGATAAAAGATTTTATTCTTCACATCCACATGGCTCGAGGAGATGATCTCCACGCCATCAAATATTTACCCCTCAAGCTCACAGGACCAGCTCGACACTGGCTAAACAGTCTCCCGGAAAACTTCATTGGGAGTTGGGAAGAACTTGAGGACGCTTTTCGGGCCAATTTTCAAGGGACTTATATCCGGCCCCCGGACGCTGACGATTTATGTCACATCATCCAACAACCCGGGGAGTCAGCCCGCAAGCTTTGGAACCGGTTTCTCACTAAGAAGAACCAGATCGTCGACTGTCCGGACGCCGAAGCCTTAGCGACATTCAAGCACAGTATCCGGGACGAATGGCTAGCTAGACACCTTGGACAGGAAAAGCCGAGGACAATGGCAGCCCTAACTACACTCATGACTCGCTTTTGCGCGGGTGAAGATAGCTGGTTAGCTCGTAGAAGCACCAGTGACCCTGGAACATCCGAAGTCAGGGATGGCAATGGAAAGCCACAACGTAACAAAAACAAACATCAAAACAATTCTGGAAGCCCAGATGATACAACGGTAAACGCCGAATTCAGCGGCTCCAGACCCGGTCAACGGAAGAAGCCATTTAAAGGCAACAAAGACGGTCCATCAAGTCTGGACAGGATATTAGACAGGCCCTGCCAAATCCATGGCACCCCAGAAAAACCTGCCAACCACACCAACACCAACCGTAACTGTTGGGTTTTCAAGTAGGCCAGCAAGCTAAACGCCGAACACAAGGGGAAGGAGCCTCAGAGCGAAGGCGAGGATGAACCTCGCCAGCCGAATATAGGGGGACATAAGAAGTTTCCACCGAAGGTCAAAACAGTGAACATGATATATGCCACTCATATCTGAAAAGGGAGCGCAAGCACGCACTCCGAGACATCTACGCCGTTGAGCTTGTCACCCCAAAATTCAACCCATGGTCAGCCTGTCCGATCACTTTCGATCGCAGGGATCACCCGGCTAGTATTCGACATGGGGGTTCGGCTGCCTTGGTGCTCGACCCAATAATAGACGGATACCATCTAACCCGAGTCCTTATGGATGACGGCAGTATTCTCAATCTGATATATCAGGCCACTGTCCGCAAGATGGGGATCGACCCATCAAGAATCAAGCCAAGCAGCACGACCTTTAAAGGAGTGATACTGGGCGTTGAAGCTCGCTGTTGGAGGTTGTATTCGGTTCTCCCGACAACTTTCGAAGCGAAGAACTACTCTTCGACATAGCTCCGTTCCGAAGTGGCTATCATGCTCTACTCGGAAGAATGACCTTCGCCCGCTTTAATGCAGTCCCGCATTATGCCTATTTAAAGCTCAAGATGCTTGGACCATGTGGCATTATCACAGTCAATGGAAATATGGAGCGATCTCTCCGTACGGAGGAGGACACTGCGGCCCTAGCAGCCGAAGTCCAATGCGGCCTACTCAAGCCGGATAATCTATCAACAGCGGACACAGCTAAACGTGTCCGACACACGCTTTAGTACGGCAGCTCAGATGAACTTGAGCAAGATTAACAGCTACGCCCCCATCAACTGCCCCATAAAGTGATAGCATATGTGCCTCAGGTACATAATTATGCCTTAAAACTTCATTGGGCAACGACCGGGGGCACCTGCATATAGTCCATAGTTCGGCTAGACCCTATTTGGACTTTAAACTTACCTTCTTTAGGTTCATTAAACGAACCAGACTTGTTACGGCTACACCGGATCGATTTATTCTTTTCCAGGTTTACTTTTTTCCTTCTACAGACGTCCATCATACTCACGCCCTCAAGGACACATTACGATGAGGAAACGGCGCACACGTGTGATGTCTACACACGCTTCTACTCTTGTAGACTATGTTGGGCCCCCAAGCGCACATGTTTGTAGGACAGCAGCAATTTCCCTCAAGTGGACGACCTAAGGTTTATCGAACTCAGGGAAGTAGAGGTTGAAGATGGTCTCTCTCAAGCAACCCTGCAACTAAGATACAAGAAGTCTCTTGTGTCCCCAACACATCTAATACAACTAGGAGTTGTATAGATGCACTAGTTCGGCGAAGAGATGTTAAATGGCAAGTGATATGGATGGCAAAACAAAGTAATATAAATCTGTAATAAAAAGTGCAGCAAGCAAACAAGTGGTAAACGTGAGCACAAATGGTATTGCAATGGTGGAAACAAGGCCTAGGGATCATACTTTCACTAGTGGCAACTCCCAACAACATTAACATAATCGAATCACATGATATTTCCCATAAAACATGCAATAGAGACGCACCCGGAGGTCATTCCTCCGTGGTCAAGAGAGGACGAGAATTATGTAGGGCTACAAAAGCACACCTCAAAGTTCGTAGTTCTCAATCTAAGGATTTCCCAATGTCACCGCGGCCATCCAAAGAGAGTCCCACAATCACCACAACATACTTAAAGGATAGTCAAAGACAAGCACCAAGAGACTCTCAATCTTCAATCAACACACAAGAGAGGAAATCACTCATGAAAATATTTTTCTAATCCATGTCCAATAGACCGCTGTCACCTTGGTCTCGGGGATTATATTAGATAAAGACAAGTGAGTACATCAATCCAATACATAGAGGAAGGGGAAATATCATGGGATTACCCTAGATTAACATAGCCTATGATCACAACGGAAATCACATCATGGGAGAGAGAGATAACCACATAGCTACATGTACGAGCCCTCGGCCCCAGAGGAGACTACTCACGCATGGACATGGTGAGGAGGAGGTTGATGATGATATTGATGGAGAGGTGCAGCCCCGCGAGGATGAGACGGCCGGCGGCAGCCACAGAGGCGGCGGCGGCCGCCCTCGGGGCGGCGGCGGCCCTAGGGGGCAACGGCTCCTTGGCCCCCCTTCTTCCTTGTGGATGGTGCTGCAATGGTGCTGGTCCTCCCCTCCAAGACGGCGGCTCGGGAGAAGGAAAATTCGTGGCCCTTGGTGACTTAGGTTTTCTCTCTTTATATAGACTCTCGGATTCCCGTCATCAGATTTTGGGCCTCAGTAAAACGGGCTAAACTCGGCCGTCCGGACTCCGATTTGGACGAATTTTATATCCAGAAGCATCGCCTCGAAATTCCCCACAACTTTCGCAACTAGACTTTTTCCGTTTGACGTCGCCTTCGGGCCGGAACGTGACCATCTTTAAAAAACGTTCTCAGACAGATTTCAGGAAAGTCAGAGTCCTACCCCAATACGACTCCTTTTGCGTTTTTGTCAATTTGCAAGTAATTCCTACACAATAAAGTGTAAAACAAGAACATTGTGCACTTTTGCAACCATTAGTAGGTTAGTCCAAATATGATCAAAAGTGTATGAAAGTGTATAAATATCATAGCAATATCACACAAAAAAAAATGCATGGAGCAAGCAGAAATTATAGATACGTTTTGGACGTATCAACATCCCCAAGCTTAATTCCTGCTCGTCCTCGAGTAGGTAAATGATAACAAGCATAATTTCTGTGGTGACATGCTATTAACCATATAGGACTTTTTCATAGTCATATGACAAAAACTTACTGAGACAATGAATCTATAGTAATTAAGTTGGCTCATTAGAAAATCACAAAGAACTGAAAGTTTTACAATATGATATTGAAACATCAAATAGATTCGTAATGAACATGATGTGCAAATATGATAAAGTGATATCTAGCTTACCCCCTTTAGTGAAGCAAAACATAAATGCAGGGGCACCTCCAAGGTTTAAGTGATGACTAGATACAATGATTTCAAAATAAACGATATCACAATCATGCAAAAGACAATGCTACTTTGGGACAATGCACATTACACTCAGAATGACAATCATGCTCTCAGTAGTTGGTGCTTTTAAAAGAAGGTGGAGACTCTCGAACCGTGGCTTTTGTTGGCAAGGTTGAAAACCCGTAATCGGAAACAAAGACAAAACATGTATCAGAGCTCTTGGTTTTAAAATAGAGGTAATAATTTTTTTAGATCATGCATGTTTCGTCAACGAATGCTAGCAGACAACTCAATCACTTCTTGAGATGGACAAGTTTCGAGGAACGGCTCCCGAATGAGGACGATCACATCCTCTTAATCTCCTTTGTTTATCACTGCCAAAGTTTTCTGATTTCTCATGAACAAAGCGTGAAGGAGGGTTTGTTTGTTATATTATATTTTTGAGCCGGGCGCACTCAATGCCAGTTCCTTCTCGTATTATGGGTTTGTACATTATACATGCAATCCCGGGGTGAAGCTTGTCCAACTTAAAAAGATTATGAATTAACTACTACTTCCTCATGGACTTACAACAGAGGCACAAAATAAGAATGCTTTTTCTTTGAATAATTTCGAGATGGCACATGCAAGTCTCCGTTAGGAATGGCAGGTAAATACCATGTAGGAAGGTATGGTGGACTCATATGGCATAACTGGATTAAAGGATGTGGATGCATAAGCAGTCAGTCCGCTTAGTACAGGCGAAGGTTAGCAAAAGACTGGGAGCGACCAACTAAGAGAGCAATGACGGTCATAATCATGCAGAGCGACAAAGCAACATTGAATCAGGCATGCAAGTTATATCGCTACCCAGAAACAAAAGATCATCAAGGCTTGACATACTTTCTTTACAGTCTTAAATATGCGTGAGCATACGCCAAGTCAATCAAAATAAATTCTTTGAAGGAAGATATTACTAAACCATACCACATCATAGGCAAACAAATCATGTTGGTACTCCAATAACACATTGGGAACCCCCAGCTATTTGAGACTAACCATAAGAAAACATGAACTACTAAGCGCCATTATGCACGTAGCATCTTTATCATAGACATATCAACCAATGCAACGGAAGCAAACTCTCTTAATAAGAGAAACATGATAACTAAAGAGAGTTCAAGCAACGAACTAAACAAAAGCTCTTTAAAAAGATAAGCATGAAAGTTAAGAGCTAAGCATGATAGTAGCTATTAAAAGACAAAGAACACACACAGCAAAGATAGACATGCAAACTCTATGTTATGTTCTAGGTAGAAGTGGAGCGTGTTTCTCTCCCACATAAAGAAAGCTGAGTTCCAACTCGTTATGAAAAGCTAAAGAAAACTAAAAGGAAAACTAAAACAAGACGCTCCAAGCATAGCACATAACACATGAAGTGATTAAAATATAGTGGAACGAAGGACGAACTGATAATTTCGACGGAGAAGGGGATGCACGGGGGCATCCCCAAGCTTAGACGCTTGAGTCTCCTTGTATATCTCTTGGGGGTGCATGGGGGCATCCCCAAGCTTGAGCGTTTGACACTCCTGAATCTTTTTATCATCTTCCCTCGCACACTTGAAAACTCCCTTCATACATAACTCATCATAATCTGATTAGCGGTTAGTACCCATAATAAAATAATTGTTCCTTGCTGGAAATAAAGATATTCTTAAAGTTCTACTGTTTCTCAAGATTACCAAAAGGTTTTTGTAAAGAAAAAGCAAGCTCTAGGTTTGCAAAATGAAGGAAAGGCAAAACAGGACAAAATCTGTGAAAAACAGAACAACAGGTAGTAAATGATTTTTTCGGGGCACTTCTGCAACTCTAATCAAAAAACTCAGAACAGACGCCCGAAATACAATTGTATAGAGCACGTTGTCGAAAAAATTCAGACCAAAAATAGGATCTGGTGATTTTATACGAATTTTTCTGTCCAAGGACAGAATCTGTTTCCTGGACAGCACGTCACAACTTTTGAACTTTCTTGCAATCAGAGGCTACACTTGGCACAAAGCTGAAAAGTAAAGATACAATGATGATGCTACTGTAGTAACAACATCAAGACACAACAAAAGCAAAATAAAATTTTATTCATTGTGGGTTGCCTCCCAAAAGCTCTTTCTTTATAGCCATAAAGATAGGCTTAAGACTTTAATGATGCTCTCGTAGGAATAAGAGTTGAAGAACAAAAGAGAGCATCAAGAAGCATATATAAAACATATTTAAGTCTAACATACTTCCTATGCATGGGAATCTTGTAAGAAAATAAATTATTGAAGCATAAAGCAACTAGCATAGGAAGGCAGAACAAGCATAACTTCAAAATATTCACCATAAAGAGAGGAAACTTGATATTATTGAAATATCTATAAGCATATGTTCCCTTCTCATAATAATTTTCAGTGGGATCACGAATAAACTCAACAATATAAGCATCACATAAAGCATTGTTACCATGATCCACATGCAAAAAGGTACTCTTACTCTCCACATAAGCATCTTTGGGGAGCCCATGGTTAAGACTTTTTAGCATTAACGTTTTCAGTCTCCCCCAAGCTTGAGCTACGCTCTCTTCGTCATGAGACCTAAAGTTATAGATATAGTTCCTGTCTCGATGAATTTCATGAAGAGGATAAAACTTAGTATAAAAGAGAGACATAAGCTCTTGCCAATCAAGCAAGTGCGAGTTATCGAGAAGCTTATACCAATCTGAAGCTTTATCTATAAGTGATACGACGAACAATTTCCTCATGACAAACTCCCTTGATACACCTGCAAGCTTAAATAATGAACATAATTGTGACACATATAGCAAGTGTTCACCGAGATGTCTGTCTCCTGCGTAACAATTAGCCAAAACATAATCGATAATACCAGCTGGTATTTTATAGGGCACAGTTTCAGTAGGGGGAGGAGCAACCACCACAGGTGTGGGGCGTCTTCCCGCAAGCAACGATCCAATAGCAAGGTTGTCCATAAGCATAACTAGTGAAATAAAAACAAGAAACAAAAAGATTTAATTGCAAGATCTAAAGATATACCTTCAAGCACTCACTTCCCCGGCAATGGCGCCAGAAATAGCTTGATGTCTACACACGCTTCTACTCTTGTAGACTATGTTGGGCCCCCAAGCGCAGAGGTTTGTAGGACAGCAGCAATTTCCCTCAAGTGGATGACCTAAGGTTTATCGAACTCACGGAAGTAGAGGTTGAAGATGGTCTCTCTCAAGCAACCCTGCAACTAAGATACAAGAAGTCTCTTGTGTCCCCAACACACCTAATACAACTAGGAGTTGTATAGATGCACTAGTTCGGCGCAGAGATGTTAAATGGCAAGTGATATGGATGGCAAAACAAAGTAATATAAATCTGTAATAAAAAGTGCAGCAAGCAAACAAGTGGTAAACGTGAGCACAAATGGTATTGCAATTATGGAAACAAGGCCTAGGGATCATACTTTCACTAGTGGCAACTCCCAACAACATTAACATAATCGAATCACATGGTATTTCCCATAAAACATGCAATGGAGACGCACCCGGAGGTCATTCCTCCGTGGTCAAGAGAGGACGAGAATTATGTAGGGCTACAAAAGCACACCTCAAAGTTCGTAGTTCTCAATCTAAGGATTTCCCAATGTCACCGCGGCCATCCAAAGAGAGTCCCACAATCACCACAACATATCTAAAGGATAGTCAAAGACAAGCACCAAGAGACTCTCAATCTTCAATCAACACACAAGAGAGGAAATCACTCATGAAAATATTTTTCTAATCCATGTCCAATAGACCGCTGTCACCTTGGTCTCGGGGATTATACTAGATAAAGACAAGTGAGTACATCAATCCAATACATAGAGGAAGGGGAAATATCTTAGATTAACATAGCCTATGATCACAACGAAGATCACATCATGGGAGAGAGAATTGACCACATAGCTACTGGTAAGAACCTCAGCCCCGAGGAGGAACTACTCCCGCATCATGGAGGGAGGAAGCAACGTCGATGGAGATGAATCCGGGGGCACTTCCCCGTCCCGGCAGGGTGTCGGCGCAGGAATTCTGGTCCCCCGAAGCTTGATGGCGATGGCGGCAGAGATCGGAATCGCGTCTAGAGAAAAGGGGTCCGGAATCAGGGTTTCTGCGAAGTGTTGTAAATATATGCCAAAGGGGGGCACCAGACGGGGCTCGGGGGGCCCAGGCGCCCCCCCGGCGCGGCCCAGGGGGGGGGGGCGCCACCAGGGCGCCTGGAGCCCTAGTGGCCCCCCCGGCTGTCCTTCGGCCGCACGGTAGCTCCTGGAACGCTGATTTTTTATATATTTTTTCTGGATTTTTCCTGGCAGTTCTCGTAATGTGAAAACCTGAAATACAAAAACAGCCGAAAACAGAAACTGGCACTAGGGTGCACTGAGTTAATAGGTTAGTCCAAATATGATCAAAAGTGTATGGAAGTGTATAAATATCATAGCAATATCACCCAAAAGAGGCATGGAGCAAGCAGAAATTATAGATACGGTTTGGACGTATCAGTCGGCGCCTTGTACGGTGTCGGGACCAACATCACCGTCAGTAGAGGCAGTGCTGGCTCTTCGGGCAAAGGCACCGGACACTTAATCCGAGACGCTTTCTTCGTCCAGCCCTGTATATCACATAAAAATTCCAACTCCTATTATCATGGATAAGGGAAAGGGTAAGTGTTCGGCAAGGATTATTATTACCTTCGTGGCGGAAACTTTGGTGCTGAAGCCCGCATCCACGTCCTCTTTGGGCCATTCCTTCTGGCTCTTAAAGAGGTGCTTCCAAATCTCTTTGTGCGTAGAGCCGAAGAGATGCTTCAACGGATTGTCTCCTGCTAGATCGAACTCCCATATGGAGGAATCCCGGCTTTGGCAAGGGAGAACAAGTCGAGTCAGCATCACCTATATCACGGAGGAGAGCAGGTGCCCCTTGGAGATCACGCCGGACCCACGACCCACGAGAGTTGTTACCTCAGTATGCGACCCCCCCAGTCCAGACCCTTTTTGGTCCAGGAGGTCAACCTCATTGGGGGTCCGGATCTGAAAGCAGGTTCCGCCGCCCACTTGGTGTCGTGGGGTTCGGTGATGTAGAACTACTCCTGCTGCCAGACCTTGTTCGTCTCCACGAACCAGCCCTTGGGCCAAGTTGTGTTCGGGAGCTTGCTGATCATGGCGCCCTCACACTCTGCATGTTCCCCATCAACCACCTTCGGCTTCACGTTGAAGGTCTTAAGCCACAGGCCGAAGTGTGGGGAGATGCGGAGCAAGGCTTCACACATCACTATGAAAGCGGATATGTGAAGAATTGAGTTCGGGGCTAGATCATGGAAATCTAGCCCGTAGAAGAACAAAAGACCCCGGACAAACGGATGGAGTGGAAACCCTAGCCGCCTAACAAAGTGAGAGGTAAAAACTACGCTCTCGCCCGCCTTAGGAACGAGAATCACCTGGCCCATAGGGGGGACTCGGTGTGCGATGTCGCCGGCGAGATACCCCGCGCTCCGCAGATCCTCCACGGTCTTTTCGGTGACCGTGGAAGCCTCCCACTTGCCTCTGGCACCGGATCCAACCATTGCTGGGAAGAGGAGTAGTGGTTGAGGAACAAGGAGTTGTGGGCGTAGGAGATGAGACTACGGGGGCAAGGGAGATTGGAGAGCTCAAGCTTGAGGAAGGCGTGGGGCTAGTGAAAGGGATTGATGTCCTTTTATAACATTGCGAATACAGAGCGTCCCCCCACTTTAGCCATAAAACTTGCCGATTCCCAAAGCGATCGTGTGTAATACGCGGCATGGGTGCTCACGTCACACTGATAAGGATCCCACAATAAGCGGGCATGATCTCTATTCTGATGGGACGTGTCAATGATGATATACCTCGAAACACGAAACTAGGACCAAATAAAATGGTTCAAAATGTTAGTGGGTTGGACGTGACGCTTCACCCAAAAGTTGTCAGTAGAGACACACTATTCATTTTTCTTTAAAGAGCCTTGCCTTCGAGGCTAAGGGTTGTACTAATCTTGTAGAGCCAAACACAATCCATCTATTTGTAAAAGATAGTTTTGAAGGAAATATGCCCTAGAGGCAATAATAAAGTTGTTATTTATATTTCCTTATATCATGATAAATGTTTATTATTCATGCTAGAATTGTATTAACCGGAAACTTAGTACATGTGTGAATACATAGACAAAACAGAGTGTCCCTAGTATGCCTCTACTAGACTAGCTCATTGATCAAAGATGGTTATGTTTCCTAGCCATAGACATGAGTTGTCATTTGATCAACGGGATCACATCATTAGGAAATGATGTGATGGACAAGACCCATCCGTTAGCTTAGCACTATGATCGTTTAGTTTTACTGCTATTGCTTTCTTCATGACTTATACATGTTCCTATGACTATGAGATCATGCAACTCCCGAATACCGGAGGAACACCTTGTGTGCTATCAAACGTCACAACGTAACTGGGTGATTATAAAGATGCTCTATAGGTGTCTCCGAAGGTGTTCGTGGTGTTGGCATAGATCAAGAATATGATTTGTCACTCCGAGTGTCGGAGAGGTATCTCTGGGCCCTCTCGGTAATACACATCATAATAAGCCTTGCAAGCAAATGACTAATGAGTTAGTCACGATATGATGTATTACGGAACGAGTAAAGAGACTTGCCGGTAACGAGATTAACTAGGTATGGTGATACCGACGATCGAATCTCGGGCAAGTAACATACCGATAACAAAGGGAACAACGTATGTTGTTATGGAGTTTGACCGATAAAGATCTTCATAGAATATGTAGGAACCAATATGAGCATCTAGGTTCCGCTATTGGTTATTGACCGGAGACGTGTCTCGGTCATGTCTACATAGTTCTCGAACTCGTAGGGTCCGCACGCTTAACGTTTGATGACGATCGGTATTATGAGTTTATGAGTTTTGATGTACCAAAGGTAGTTCGAGGTCCCGGATGAGATCGGGGACACGGCGAGGAGTCTCGAAATGGTCGAGACGTCAAGATCGATATATTGGACGACTATATTCGGACATCAGAAAGGTTCCGAGTGATTTGGATATTTTTCAGAGTACAAGAGAGTTACGGGAATTCGTCGGGGAGTATATGAGCCTTATTGGGCTTTAAGGGAAAGGGAGAGAGGAGGCTGTGCGCCCCCAAGGTTCAGTCCGAATTGGACTAGGGGGAGGTGTGACACCCCGAGACCGGTGCGCCAGGTGTCAGCCAGTTATTCGTTGCAGTTGCCATGTCATCTGCTTGCCTGTTCCATCTTGCCATGTCATCGTGTGCATTGCATCAGCATGTTTTCAAAACTTGCATCCGTCCGAGTCCCCTCGTCCTTTCCGTTGTCCGTTCTGAGCCTAGACACACTCACACGCGCCCGCGGCGCCTCTGAATATTTATTTTATGAGTGGCCGAAAAACGTTCTCGGAATGGGTTGAAACTTGGCGTGTGGTCTTATTATAGCATAGGTAGACCGCCTGTCAAGTTTCATCACGTTCGGAGTTCGTTTGATAGCCCAACGGTTAACCGTGTTAACTGCGAGAAGCCTTCTCTATTTTGGCCCAACACCCCTTTCACACACCCCACCTAGCTTATTCTAACCCCTCCATGCTCTTGGCCGTTCGATCCCGATCGCGTGGCCGCGAACGGCTCCTCATTTGGACACTCCTAGCTCCCTCTAGCTATAAATATGTGGCTCCCCTTCATTTTCACGCAGATCCAACCCTAAAAAATCCTCCTCCCCGCGCCGCCGGAGATGTCCGCTCCGTCTGTGGACATGTCCACCCGCCGACCACCTCACCGCAGCCAATGAGAGCGTGCCACGTCGCCCCGCTGCCTCCCTCCACTACTCCCGTGCCGCCATGTGGCCGCCGCCTCCTCCCACCGCCGCCGCGGCCCGCGAGACCCGGATCGGGCCCGCGCGAGCCGAACCGCCGCCGCAGATCGAAGCCTCCCCGCAACCTGCCCGCAGGACCTCGCGCCCGCCTCCAGCCCCGGCCACCGGCGCGCGCCATCGCCGCCGCATCGCCGGGCCGTGCCCCCGCCGCCTCCGGCGACCTCGCCGCCGGACCTCGCGTCCCGCCGCCACGATCTCCATCACCGCCGCGCCTGTTGACCTTTGCCGCCGCGCCCCTCGCCGGATCCGGCGGCCCCAAGGCCGGATCCGTTGCTCCTCCGCCCCCAGCGCCGTTCCCGGCCATCGCTGGCCGGCGCAAGCGCTGCCATCGCCGGTGCCGGTAGGGCAGCCGCCGCTGCTTCCTGCCCTCGTCCGCTCGGGAACGAGGACGCCGCCCGAGCGCCAGCGTGGGCCGACGCCGCCCTAGAGGCCCACCTCCAGCCTCCCTCTGGCCCGGCTCGGCCTCCAGGCCCAACTCCAAGCCGGCCTCCCCCTCCTGCCTACTGGGCCAGGCCCGCTGTGGTGAGAATCCACCTATCCCCGCCTGTGCGATGAATACTTACTTTGCGCTCATTCTGTTTTTTTTTCCATGTCAAAATCTGCTAAGTCCCTAAAGTGCATATTATGTTGCTATGTTTGCATGGTGATATCTTTTTGTCTGGTGATCCAAATTGAGTGAATGATATGTCAAAATGATCGTGGTGATGTGCTCTACACTTTGTTCCATTGTGCCATGCTTGTTTGACTTCATCTAGATGCTCTAATATCAGTTGCAAGAGTGTTACTTGATATAAACTCCTGCTACTTGTTATTTTCATGCCATGTTTGAGATATGATAACTTGGTGCATGTTTATCCAAATGATGCAAATGATATGTCAAAATGTTCATCATGAGATTCTCTACATGATGGTTGCTGTAGCATGCTTGTTTGAGTTCATATGGCCATGTTAACCTCTGTTGCAAAAGTGCATGTGGCTGTTAGGTTTTGTAGCTTGTTATGAGATGCTGATTTCAATTGCTCTTTGCTATTGATGTGTTTGCCCCCATGTCACATGCCTAGATGTTTTAGAATCTCCATGATGTGGTCTTTGAGGTGGTGCATTTAACTTTCCATGATATGCCTTGTGTTGACTTAACCATGCTTGTAAACATGCCATGTTGTTATTACTGTTTTAACACTTAGTGAAATTTCACTAAGTTTGGAATCTGTCTTATCCTGATGCCATGTTTGCTTGATGCCATAGGTAAATCCATGTTAGTTTTGGGGTGGCCATTGATCACTCCTTGCTGTATATGTTGTTGTCTATCCATTCATGCCTTCACTTTCTCATTTGGGTTACTGTAGCTTATTTAATTCTTGATCCCAAGTTGCTATAAAATATTACTGTCAGGTTTTATTGTCATGATCAAAATGTTGTAGCTTGTTACTATTGATCCATGCCTCCTATGGAGTTGCTCCAATGGAGTTGTTTGCTGTAGGATATGTCTACTTCATGTCCATGCTTCTTATCACCATGTTTGAGTGCTGTAGAGTATATATTTCTTGCTCCAAAGTTGCTATCTGGTTGTTAGTTTCAGCTTTGCATTGTTTCTGGTTTCATGTGTATCTTTTAGCCGGTTGCTCCGTTTTGAGTCCTTATATGAAACTTGTGTGATTTTGCATGTAGAATTTTAATATCATGTTGTTTTAATGTTTGGAGTATGTTTGCTTGATGTTCGGGTGCATCTTGCACCGTTGCCATACTTGACTTGTTTTGCTCATATCTTCCAGGCCGTAGCTCCGAATTAAACAAATTTTATATGAAACTTGACTAGAATTTCATGTAGATCATCATGGTGCATGTTAACCTGCTGTTTAACCACTTTAACATAAGGTTTGTTCAGATCTGGACTAATTTCAAGTTATGCACATGAGGGCTTACCAGATTTGTTATATGTAGTTTCCGGCCTCATTTAAACTTGTAGACTTGTGTTGTTTTTGAGGGCTTCCTGCCTTGCCATGTTTTGCATCATATATAGACTTGTCTTGCATCATACTTGCTTGAGCATATTGTCATGTTTCTTGTGTTGTTTCTCTGTGCTTCCTACCTTGCCATGTAATGCTTCCTGTATAGACTTGTCATGCATCATACCTTGCCATGTATTGGATCATATAGACTTGTGTTGTTTTCTGTGCTTCCTACCTTGCCATGTAATGCTTCCTGTATAGACTTGTCATGCATCATACCTTGCCATGTATTGCATCATATATAGACTTGTGTTGTTTTCCTGTGCTTCCTACCTTGCCATGTTTTGCTTCCTGTATAGACTTGTAGTGCATCCTATATAGAACTGTTTTGCATCATACTTGATTGAGCATATTGTCATGTCTCGTGTGGTGTGTTTACCGTGTTGCTTGCTTCTTCTCATTAGTGCTTGTTCCGTTGCGTTCGTGAGGATTCGTTCGTCTACTCGTGGTTCGTCTTCAAGGCTTCTTCTTCGTCTTCTTCACGGATCTGTTCTTCTTCCTTGCGGGATCTCAGGCAAGATGACCATCACCTTGGATACCTTTACTATCATTGCCTTTGCTTAGTTGTCTCGATGCTATTGTTATATGTCGCGCTACCCATCATTATTGTCAGCCTCTCCTTGTTGCCATGAAACCTCTAACCTTTGACACCTTCCTAGCAAAAACCATTGTTTGTCTATGTTACCCGCTTGCTCAGCCCCTCTTATAGCGTTGTTAGTTGCAGGTGAAGATGAAGATCGTTCCAGGAGGGAACTTGTTGTTGGAATATCACAATATCTATTATTATTATTAACACACCTATATACTGGGCATGGGTGGAAGGCTTGGCCTTTTGCTCGGTGTTTTGTTCCACTCATGCCACCTTAGGCGCCGATAAACCGGCATTATGTTCCTTGATTTTGCGTTCCTTACACGGTTGGGTATATGGGGACCCCTTGACACTTTGTCTTTGAATAAAACTCCTCCAGCAAGGCCCAACATTGGTTTTAATTTGCCTCATAATAACTTAATTAATTAATTAAATTGCATAAGGGGGACGCTCCTTGGAGATTCTTTTCTACATAGCAGGGGGCCCAGTGCTGATGGCGTTGGTCCCAAACGGGGAGTATGCGGGGCCACCTTAGGGGAAACCGAGGGCTGGTTTTACTCGTATAATCGGCCATCCGGATGTGGCCTGAGACGAGATACGCGCGGCTACTATCACGGTGTCGGCACGCCAGGAGGTCTTGCTGGACTTGTTTTACCATTGTCGAAATGTCTTGTGCACCGGGATGCTGAGCCTGGTCGGATTTCCCTAAGATAAGGGGTGATGATATTATATTTATCACTTCAGCTGATCGTGAGAGCTTGTGATGGGCTAAGTTGGGACACCCCTGCTGGGTTATGATCTTTCGAAAGTCGTGCCCGCGGTTATGTGGCAGATTGGAATTTGTTAATGTCCGGTTGTAGAAAACTTGACAGAGGATCCAAAGTAAAACACACAACTGTGTGAGTAACCGTGACTGTCTCTTTTCACTTTGAGAAGAGAACACTGTGGGGTTAAGTTTGACTCGTAGGTAGTTCAGTATCTTTAACGATCACTACTAGTTGCGACCGTTTGCGTAGATGCTCATCTTATTCTTGTACTCGTAAGTTAGCCACCATATATTTTGCTTAGCCGCTGCTGCAACCTCACCACTTTACCTCTTCCTACCTATTAAGCTTTGATAGTCTTGTTACCCATGGTTATGGGATTGCTGAGTCCTCGTGGCTCACAGATACTACAACAACAGTTGCAGGTGCACGTTTCCGATGTCTTGACGTGAGAGCGTTGATCGTTGTGTTGGAGTTCTTACTTCTTCTTCTTCAGTCTTGGGTTAGGTTCCGGGTCGGCAGCCTGGGATAGCAGATGGATGTCATTGTGCTTTTCTTGTTTGCATCCGTAGTCGGATGCCTTGTATTGATGATGTTGTATTCATGTGACTTGTATGCATTGTTGTATCCCCCATGTATGTATGTAATGGTACGATGTAATGATATCCATCTTGCTAAGCGCCCGAAATGCGGTTGTGCCCCAATCACGTAAGTGTCACGTGATCAGGATAGAATCGCATCTTGGGCCTGACAGGAGGGGTTGCGCATCCTCCTTCCTTCTCTTCTCTTTTCCCTTTCCTTCTCTCCTACTCCTACTACTTGGAAGGGCTCCTAGTTCTACTAGGAAAAGGGGAATCCTACTCCCGGTGGGAGTAGGACTCCCCTAGGGCGCGCCATAGAGAGGACCGGCCCTCCCCCTCCTCCACTCCTTTATATATGGGGGTGGGGGGCACCCCATGGACACACAAGTTGATCATTGATCATTTAGCCGTGTGCAGTTCCCCCCCTCCACAGAAACACACCTCGGTTATACTGTTGCAGTGCTTAGGCGAAGCCCTGCGCCGGTAGCTTCATCATCTCCGTCACCATGCCGTCGTGTTGACATAACTCTCCCGCGAGGCTCTACTGGATCAAGAGCTCGTGGGACGTCATCAAGCTGAACGTGTGCTGAACGCGGAGGCTCCGTACGTTCGGTGCTTGATCGGTTGGATCGCGAAGAAGTTCGACTACATAAACCGCGTCACTAGACGCTTCCGCTCCCGGTCTACGAGGGTACGTAGACACACTCTCCCCTCTCGTTGCTATGCATCTAGTAGATAGATCTTGCGTGATCGTAGGAAAATTTTGAAATACTACGTTCCCCAACAGTGGCATCATGAGCCAGGTCTATGCATAGATGATATGCACGAGTAGAACACAATGAGTTGTGGGCGATAATAGTCATACTGCTTACCAGCATGCCATACTTTGATTCGGCGGTATTGTTGGATGAAGCGGCCCGGACCGACATTACGCGTACGCTTACGCGAGACTAGTTCTACCGACGTGCTTCACACACAGGTGGCTGGCAGGTGTCAGTTTCTCCAACTTTAGTTGAATGAAGTGTGGCTACGCCAGGTCCTTGTTAAGGTTAAAACAACACATACTTGACGAAAAATCTTTGTGGTTTTTGTATGCGTAGGTAAGAACGGTTCTTGCTAAGCCCGTAGCAGCCACGTAAAACTTGCAACAACAAAGTAGAGGACATCTAACTTGTTTTTACAGGGCATGTTGTGATGTGATATGGTCAAGAGATGATGAGTTATATGTTATTGTATGAGATGATCATGTTTTGTAAAGTTATCAGCAACTGGCAGGAGCCATATGGTTGTCGCTTTATTGTATGAAATACAATCGCCATGTAATTGCTTTACTTTATCACTAAGCGGTAGCGATAGTCATGGAAGCAATAGTTGGCGAAACGACAACGATGCTACGATGGAGATCAAGGTGTCGCGCCGGTGACGATGGTGATCATGACGGTGCCTTGGAGATGGAGATCAAAAGCACAAAATGATGATGGCCATATCATGTCACATATTTTGATTGCATGTGATGTTTATCTTATTATGCTTCTTATTTTGCTTAGTACGACGGTAGCATTATAAGATGATCTCTCACTAAATTTCAAGGTATAAGTGTTCTCCCTGAGTATGCACTGTTGCGAACGTTCGTCGTGCCGAGACACCATGTGATGATCGGGTGTGATAAGCTCTATGTTCACATACAACGGGTGTAAGCCAGTTTTGCACACGCAGAATACTCGAGTTAAACTTGACGAGCCTAGCATATGCAGATATGGCCTCAGAACACTGGTGACCGAAAGGTCGAGGTGAACCATATAGTAGATATGATCAACATAAGATGTTCACCATTGAAAACTACTCCATCTCACGTGATGATCGGACATGGTTTAGTTGATATGGACCACGTGATCACTTAGATGATTAGAGAGATGTCTTTCTAAGTGGAAGTTCTTAAGTAATTTGATTAATTGAACTTTAATTTATCATGAGCTTAGTCCTGGTAGTATTAGCATATCTATGTTGTAGATCAATAGCTCGCGATGTAGCTCCCTGTTTGTTTTTATATGTTCCTAGAGAAAACTAAGTTGAAAGATGTTAGTAGCAATGATGCGGACTTGTTCCGTGATCTGAGGATTTTCCTCATTGCTGCATAGAAGAATTATGTCCTTGATGCACCGCTAGGTAACAGACCTATTGCAGGAGCCGATGCAGACGTTATGAATGTTTTGACAAAAGCTCGGTATGATGACTACTTTATAGTTTAGTGCACCATGCTTTACGGCTTAGAACTAGGACTTCAAAAACGTTTTGAATGCCACGGAGCATATGAGATGTTCCAGGAGTTGAAATTAGTATTTCATACTCATGCCCGTGTCGAGAGGTATAAGACTTCTGATTGTACATTGCCTACAAGATGGAGGAGAATATGTCAACCAGTGAGCATGTGCTCAGATTGTCTGGGTACTACAATTGCTTGAATCAAGTGGGAGTTAATATTCTAGATAAGATAGTAATTGACAAATTTCTCTAGTCACTATCACCAAGCTAGTAGAACTTCGTGATGAACTATAATATGCAAGGGATGACGAAAGTAATTCCCGAGCTCTTCGCGATGCTGAAATCGGCGAAGGTAGAAATCAAGAAAGAGCATCAAGTGTTGATGGTTAACGAGACCACTTGTTTCAAGTAAAGGGCAAAAGGATAGAAAGGGAACTTCAAGAAGAATGACAAGCAAGTTGTCACTCCCATGAAGAAACCCAAAGATAAACTCAAGCCCAAAACTAAGTGCTTCTACTTCAAAGGAAATGGTCACTGGAAGTGGAACTGTCCTAGATACTTGGCGGATAAGAAGGATGGCAAAGTGAACAAAGGTATATTTGATATACAGATTATTGATGTGTACTTTACTAGTGTTCATAGCAACCCCTGGGTATTTGATACCGGTTCAGTTACTAAATTTAGTAACTCGAAATGAGAGTTGCAGAATGAATAGAGACTAGTTAAAGGTGAAGTGACGATGTGTGTTGAAAGTGGTTCCAAGATTGATATAATCATCATCGCACACTCCCTATACTTTTGGGATTAGTGTAGAACCTAATAAATGTTATTTGGCATTTGCGTTGAGCATGAATATGATCTGATCATGTTTGTTGCAATACGGTTATTCATTTAAAGTCATAGAATAATTTACATGAATAAAGCCTTCGATGGTCATACACCCAATGAAAATAGTTTGTTGGATCTCGATCGTAGCGATACACATATTCATAATATTGAAGCCAAAAGATGCAAGTTTAATAATGATAGTGCAACTTATTTGTGGCACCACCGTTTAGGTCATATATGTATAAAGCGCATGAAGAAACTCCATAGTGATGGACTTTTGGAATCACTTGATTATGAATCACTTGGTGCTTGCGAACCATGCCTCATGGGCAAGATGACTAAAACTCCGTTCTCTGGAACAATGGAGCAAGTAACAAATTTGTTGGAAATTATACATACTGATGTATGTGGACCGATGAGTGTTGAAGCTCGCGGCGGGTATCGTTATTTTCTGATCTTCATTGATGATTTGAGCAGATATGGGTATACCTACTTGATGAAGCACAAGTCTGAAACATTTGAGAAGTTCAAAGTATTTCAGAGTGGAGTAGAGAATCATCGTAACAAGAAAATAAAGTTTCTACGTTATGATCATGGAGGTGAATATTTGAGTTACGAGTTTGGTCTTCATTTGAAACAATGTGGAATAGTTTCACAACTCACGCCACCCGGAACACCAAAGTGTAATGGTGTGTCTGAACGTCGTAACCATACTTTATTAGATATGGTGCGATCTATGATGTCTCTTACCGATTTACCACTATCGTTTTGGGTTATGCATTAGAGAAAACTGCATTCACGTTAAATAGGGCACCATCTAAATCCGTTGAGATGACGCCTTATGAACTGTGGTTTGGCAAGAAACCAAAATTGTCGTTTCTTAAAGTTTGGGGCTGCGATGCTTATGTGAAAAAGCTTCAACCTGATAAGCTCGAACCCAAGTCAGAGAAGTGTGTCTTCATAGGATACCCAAAGGAGACTGTTGGGTACACCTTCTATCACAGATCCGAAGGCAAGATATTCGCTGCTAAGAATGGATCCTTTCTAGAGAAGGAGTTTCTCTCGAAAGAAGTGAGTGGGAGGAAAGTGGAACTTGATGAGGTAATTGTACCTTCTCTCGAATTGGAAAGTAGTACATCACAGAAACTAGTCCCAGTGATTCCTACACCAATTAGTGAGGAAAGTAATGATGATGATGACGAAAACTTCGGATCAAGTTACTGCTGAACTTCATAGATCAACCAGAGTACATTCCGCACCAGAGTGGTACGGCAACCCAGTTCTGGAAGTCATGTTACTAGACCATGATGAACCTATGAACTATTAGGAAGCGATGATGAACCCAGATTCCGCAAAATGGCTTAAGGCCATGAAATCTGAGATGGGATCCATGTATGAGAACAAAGTGTGGACTTTGGTTGACTTGCCCGATGATCGGCAAGCAATTGAAAATAAATGGATCTTCAAGAGGAAGACCGACGCCGAAGGTAATGTTACTGTCTACAAAGCTCGACTTGTTGCGAAAGGTTTTCGACAAGTTCAAGGAGTTGACTACGATGAGACTTTCTCACCCGCAGCAATGCTTAAGTCTGTCTGAATCATGTTAGCAATTGCCGCATTTTATGATTATGAATTCTGGTAAATGGATGTCAAAACTGCATTTCTGAATGGATATCTCAAAGAGGAATTGCATATGATGCAACCACAAGGTTTTGTCGATCCTAAAGGTGTTAACAAAGTGTGCAAGCTCCAGCGATCCATCTATGGACTGGTGCAGGCATCTCGGAGTTGGAATATACGTTTTGATGAGGTGATCAAAGCATATGGTTTTATACAGGCTTGTGGTGAAGCATGTATTTACAAGAAAGTGAGTGGGAGCACTACATCCTTTCTGATAAGTATATGTGGATGACATATTGTCAATCAGAAATGATGTAGAATTTTCTGGAAAGCATAAAGGAGTGTTTGAAAGGAGTTTTTTCAAAGAAAGACCAGGGTGAAGCTGCTTACATATCGAGCATTAAGATCTATAGAGATAGATCGAGACGCTTGATAAGTTTTTTCAATTAGTACATACCTTGACAAGTTTTTGAAGTAGTTCAAAATGAATCAGTCAGAGAAGAAGTTCTTGCCTGAGTTATGAGGTATGAAGTTGAGTAAGACTCAAAACACGACCACGACATAAGATAGAGATAGAATGAAAGTCATTCCCTATGCCTCAGCCATAGGTTCTATAAAGTATGCGATGCTGTATACCAGACCTATTGTATGCCCTGCCCTGATTTTGGAAAGGGAGTACAATTTTTTATCTAGGAGTAGATCACTGGACATCGGTCAAAATTATCCTTAGAGGATTAAGTAAATATTTATCGGTTATGGAGGTGATAAAGAGTTCGTTGTAAAGAGTTACGTCGATGCAAGCTTTAACACCGATCTGGATGACTCTAAGTCTCGATCTAGATACATATTGAAAGTGGGAGCAATTAGCTAAAGTAGCTCCGTGCAAAGCATTGTAGACATAGAAATTTGCAAATACATACGGATCTGAATGCAACAGACCCGCTGACTAAACTTCTCTCATGAAGCAAAACATGATCACACCTTAGTACTCTTTGGGTCTTAATCACATGACGATGTGAACTGGATTGTTGACTCTAGTAAACCCTTTGGGTAGTGATCACATGGCGATGTGAACTATGGGTGTTAATTCACATAACGATGTGAACTATCGGCATTAAATCGCATGGCGATGTGAACTATATATTGACTCTAGTGCAAGTGGGAGACTGAGGGAAATATGCCCTAGAGGCAATAATAAAGTTGTTATTTATATTTACTTATATCATGATAAATGTTCATTATTCATGCTAGAATTGTATTAACCGGAAACTTAGTACATGTGTGAATACATAGACAAAACAAAGTGTCCCTAGTATGCCTCTACTAGACTAGCTCATTGATCAAAGATGGTTATGTTTCCTAGCCATAGACATCAGTTGTCATTTGATCAATGGGATCACATCATTAGGAGATGATGTGATGGATAAGACCCATCCGTTAGCTTAGCACTATGATCGATTAGTTTTACTGCTATTGCTTTCTTCCTGACTTATACATGTTCCTATGACTATGAGATTATGCAACTCCCGAATACCAGAGGAACACCTTGTGTGCTATCAAATGTCACAATGTAACTGGGTGATTATAAAGATGCTCTACAGGTGTCTCCTAAGGTGTTCGTGGTGTTGGCATAGATCAAGAATAGGATTTGTCACTCCGAGTGTCGGAGAGGTATCTATGGGTCCGCTCGGTAATACACATCATAATAAGCCTTGCAAGCAAATGACTAATGAGTTAGTCACGATATGATGTATTATGGAATGAGTAAAGAGACTTGCCGGTAACGAGATTAACTAGGTATGGTGATACCGACGATCGAATCTCGGGCAAGTAACATACTGATGACAAAGGGAACAACGTATGTTGTTATGCGGTTTGACCGATAAATATCTTCATAGAATATGTAGGAACCAATATGAGCATCCAGGTTTCGCTATTGGTTATTGACCGGAGATGTGTCCCGGTCATGTCTACATAGTTCTCGAACCCGTAGGGTCCGCACGCTTAACGTTTGATGACGATCGGTATTATGAGTTTATGAGTTTTGATGTACCGAAGGTAGTTCGGGGTCCTGGATGAGATCGGGGACATGATGAGGAGTCTCGAAATGGTCGAGACATAAAGATCGATGTATTGGATGACTATATTCGGACATCGTAAAGGTTCCGAGTGATTCAGGTATTTTTCGGAGTAGCAGAGAGTTACGGGAATTCGTCGGGGAGTATATGGGCCTTATTGGGCTTTAAGGGAAAGAGAGAGAGGAGGATGTGCGCCCCCCAAGGTTCAGTCCTAATTGGACTAGGGGGAGGGGTTGCGCCCCCTCCTTCCTTCTCTTCTCTTTTCCCTTTCCTTCTCTCCTGCTCCTACTATTTGGAAGGGCTCCTAGTTCTACTAGGAAAGGGGGAATCCTACTCTCGGTGGGTGTACGACTCCCCTAGGAAGCGCCATAGAGAGGGCCGGCCCTCCCCCTCCTCCACTCCTTTATATGGCAAATTTGATAATTTGCCACCCCTTACTTTGCCTTTTGATAATTTGCCACCCCCCCTGAGAATGACAGGTGGGGCCGGGTCCACCCGTCATTGAGACAACCCGGGGCAAATCATCAAATGGCAAAGTAAGAGGTGGCAAATAATCAAATTCCCCCCTTTATATACAGGGGTGGGGGGCACCCCATGGACACACAAGTTGATCATTGATCTTTTAGACGTGTGCGGTGCCCCCCTCCATAGAAACACACCTCGGTCGTACAGTTGCAGTGCTTAGGAGAAGCCCTACGTCGGTAGCTTCATCATCTCCGTCACCACGCCGTCGTGCTGACGTAACTCTCCCGTGAGGCTCTACTGGATCAAGAGCTCGTGGGACGTCATCAAGCTGAACGTGTGCTGAACGCGAAGGCTCCGTATGTTCGGTGCTTGATCGGTTGGATCGCGAAGAAGTTCGACTACATCAACCACTTCACTAGATGCTTCCGCTCCCGGTCTACGAGGGTACGTAGACACACTCTCCCCTCTCGTTGCTATGCATCTAGTAGATAGATCTTGCATGATCGTAAGAAAATTTTGAAATACTATGTTCCCCAACAATATTCGGGAGGAGGAACCCACCTTGCAATGTCGAAGACAATACGGAAGCCGAACTCATCGTCATCGAAGACAGGTTCAGGGGCTACTGAGGGAGTCCTGGATAGGGGGGGTCCTCATGTGGCCGGGCAAACTCCTTGTGGGCCGGACTGGTGGGTCGTGAATATTATTAAAGAAGATCATCTCTCGTATCCGGATAGGACTGCTGGTTTCTTGTAATGGCAAGTTTTAGGCTCGGGTGTAGATTTTCCTTCCTCAAGATGATATGTACAAACCCTAGGCCCCCCAGTGTGTATATAAACCGGGGGGTTTAGTCCATAGAGGTTAGAGAAGAATCATAATATCTTCATAGGCTAGACCTAGGGTTTAGGCTTTACGATCTCGAGGTAGATCAACTCTTGTACACATATTCATCCATATTAATATAGCAAGAAGTAGGGTTTTACCTCGATTAGGGCCTGAACCTGGGTAAACATCATGTCCCCTGCCTCCTGTTACCATCGATGCTTAGACGCATAGTTCGGGACCCCCTACCCTAGATCTGCCGGTTTTGACACCCACAGCGGTGGCGTGGGGATTCGGAGGATGGGACATCTCTCCTTGAATTTAGTGTTGGGCGATATATATAGTAGGTGGAGGGATACTAGGGCTATTTGGACCCTCTGTTCATAATCAGATGGTCGAGAATAAATAGGCTAGGGAGGCTAAATGAGAAAATGGAGATGTTTTAGGGATGTTTGGGGATGATCCGGACTCATCGGTCACGACAGTCCGGGTCGGGTTCGGGAGAAGTTTCCTGACTAGGTTGCGAAGGTGGTCGGTGGCTGTGCAGAGAGGCTCAAACGGTCAGACAACTAAACAACGGTTGGTATCGAAAGGGACGACGAATGCAATGTGGAGAGGCGGGAACTATGAACAACTACGAGTTTTCTGAAAACATGCGGATGATGCGATGATGAAATACAACAAACAAAAATAAAACACATGACGGCAACGGTATATATGGAAGTCCTCCGGAGCGTCGGTCTTGGGGCGTCACATGAGGTACACATCAATAACTTGTATATCAAATATACCTTTGTTCACTTTGCCATCCTTCTTATCCGCCAAATATTTGTGGTAGTTCCGGTTCCAATGACCATTTGCTTTGTTGTAGAAGCGCTCAGTTTCAGGCTTGGGTCTAGCTTTGGGCTTCTTCTCGGGAGTGGCAACTTGCTTGCCATTCGTCTTAAAGTTCCCTTTCTTTCCCTTGCCCTTTTTCTTGAAATTAGTGGCCTTATTTAACCATCAACAGTTGATGCTCTTTCTTGATTTCTACCTTCGCTGATTTTAGCATCACGAAGAGTTCGGGAATCATTTTCATTATCCCTTGCATATTATAGTTCATCGCGAAGTTCTAGTAGCTTGGTGATAGTGACTAGAGAACTCGGTCAATCACTATTTTATCTGGAATATTAACTCCCACTTGATTCAAGTTATTATAGTAGTCAGACATTCTGAGCACATGCTTACAAGCCGAGCAATTCTCCTCCATCTTGTAGGCAAAGTTCTTGCCAGAGGTCTTATACCTCCTGACATGGGTATGAGTCTGAAATACCAATTTTAGCTCTTGGAACATCTCATATGCTCTGTGGCGTTCAAAACGTTTTTGAGGTCCCGATTCTAAGCCATAAAACATGGTGCACTAAACTATTAAGTAGTCATCATATCGAGCATGACAAAAGTTCATAACGTCTGCATCTACTCCTGCAATAGGCATGTCACCTAGCGGTGCATCAAGGACATAATTCTTCAGTGCAACAATGAGGATAATCCTCATATCACGGACCCAGTCCGCATCATTGCTACTATCATCTTTCAACTTATTTTTCTCTAGGAACATATCAAAAATAAACGGGGAGCTACATCGCGAGCTATTGATCTACAACATCATTTGCAAATACTATCAATATTAAGTTCATGATAAATTAAGTTCAATTAATCATATTACTTAAGAACTCCCACTTAGATTGACATCCCTTAAGTCATCTAAATGATACATGATCCAAATCAACTAAACCATGTTCGATCATCATGTGAGATGGAGTAGTCATCAATGGTGAACATCTCTGTGTTGATCATATCTACTATATGATTCACGTTCGACCTTTCGGTCTCCAGTGTTCCGAGGCCGTGTCTGTACATGCTAGGCTCATCAAGTTTAACCCGAGTATTCCGCATGTGAAAATTTGTCTTGCACCCATTGTATGTAAACGTAGGGCCTATCACACCAGATCATCACGTGGTGTTTCAGCACGAAGAACTGTAGGAGTGGTGCATACTCAGGGAGAACACTTATACCATGAAATTTTAGTACGGGATCATCTTATAATGCTACCGTCGTACTAAGCAAAATAAAGATGCATAAAAGATAAACATCACATGCAATCAAAATATGTGACATGATATGGCCATCATCATCTTGTGCCTTTGATCTCCATCTCCAAAGCACCGTCATGATCTCCATCGTCATTGGCTTGACCCCTTGATCTTCATCGTAGCGTCGTGGTCGTCTCGCCAACTATTGCTTCTATGACTATTGCTAACTCACAGCGATAAAGTAAATCAATTACATGGAGCTTGCATTTCATACATTAAAGAGACAACCATAAGGCTCCTACCAGTTGCCGATAATTTACAAAACATGATCACCTCATACAATAACATATAACTCATCACGTCTTGAACATATCACATCACAACATGCCCTGCAAAAACAAGTTAGACGTCCTCTACTTTGTTGTTGCAAGTTTTACGTGGCTGCTACGGGCTTCTAGCAAGTACCGTTCTTACCTACGGCACAAGAACCACAACGGTGATTTACCAAGTCTGTTGTTTTACCCTTCAACAAGGACCGGTCGCAGTCAAATTCGATTCAACTAAACTAGGAGAAACAGACAGCCGCTAGTCACCTTTATGCAAAACTAGTTGCATGTCTGTCGGTAGAACCGGTCTCATGAACGTGGTCATGTAAGGTTGGTCCGGGCCGCTTCATCCCACAATACCGCCGAATCAAAATAAGACGTTGCTGGTAAGCAGTATGAAGATCACCGCCCACAACTCTTTGTGTTCTACTCATGCATATCATCTACGCATAGACCTGGCTCATGATGCCACTGTTGGGAAACGTAGCATGCAATTTCAAAAATTTCCTATGCTCACGCAAGATCTTTCTAGGAGATGCATAGCAATGAGAGGGGGGGAGTGTGTCTACATACCCTCTTAGATTGAAAGCGGAAGCGTTTTACAACGCGGTTGATGTAGTCGAACTTCTTCGCCCTTCAACCGATCAAGTACCGAACGCACGACACCCCACGTTCTACACACGTTTAGCTTGATGACGTCCCTCATTCCTTTGATCCAACAAGGTGTCGAGTAAGTAGATGAGTTCCGTCAGCATGACGACGTGGTGACGGTGATGGCTAAGTGGCTCGCGCAGGGCTTCACCTAAGCACTACAAGAATATGACCGAATGTGTAAACTATGGAGGGGGGGTGCCGCACACGGCTAACAATTGTTGGTGTCTCTTCTAGGCGCCCCTCCTCATGTATATATAGGTTGGAGGGGAGGAGAGGCAGCCAAGGGGAGTACCAAGTAGGAGGAATCCTAATTGGGGTCCTCCCCAATTCGGCCAAACCTTCCCTTTCCTATTTCCTATCCAGATTAGGAAGGGAAGAGGGGGAAGGGGGAATCCTATTCACTTTTTCCGTTCCTCCTTCCCATTTCCTTCTCCAATTTGGCCAGCCCATATGGGGGGGGGGGTGCACCAGCCCCTTTGTTGCTGGTGTGCTTCCCCTCTTGGCCCATAAGGCCCATATCTTTTGCCAGGGGTGCGCGGAACCCCTTCCGGTGATCCGACAAGTACTCGGTGCATCCCGAAACACTTTCGGTGTCCGAATACCATCGTCCTATATTTTAATCCTTACTTTTCGACCCTTTCGAGACTCCTCGTCATGTCCGTGATCTCATCCAAGACTCTGAACAACATTCGGTCACCAAATCACATAACTCATATAATACAATATTGTCATCGAACGTTAAGCGTGCGGACCCAACGGGTTCGAGAACTATGTAGACATGACCGAAACACTTCTCCGGTCAATAACGAATAGCGAAACCTAGATGCTCATATTGGCTGCCACATATTCTAGGAATATATTTATCGGTCGAACCGTTATGACAACATACGTTATTCCCTTTGTCATCGGTATGTTACTTGCTCGAGATTCGATCGTTGGTATCTTATACCTAGTTCAATCTCGTTACCGACAAGTCTCTTTACTTATTTCGTAATACATCATCCTATGACTAACTCATTAGTCATTTGCTCGAAAGGCTTATTACGATGTGTATTACCGAGAGGGCCCAGAGATACCTCTCTCATACTCAGAGTGACAAATCCTAATCTCGATTCACGCCAACCCAAGAAGATACCTTCGGAGATACCTATAGAGCATCTTTATAACCACCCAGTTAGGTTGTGACGTTTGATAGCACATAAGGCAATCCTCCGAAATCTGGGAGTTGCATGATCTCATAGTCGGAGGAATATGTATTTGACATGAAGAAAGCAATAGCAGTAAAACTGAACGATCATTATGCTAAGCTAACAGATGGGTCTTGTCCATCACATCATTCTCCTAATGATGTGATCCTGTTCATCAAAATACAACACATGTCTATGGTTAGGAAACTTAACCATCTTTGATGAACAAGCTAGTCTAGTAGAGGCTTACTAGGGACACGGTGTTTTGTCTATGTATCCACACATGTATCAAGTTTCCGATTATTACAATTCTAGCATGAATAATAAACATTTATCATGATATAAGGAAATATAAAACAACAACTTTATTATTGCCTCTAGGGCATATTACCTTCAGCATAGTAATGGCGTTGGGAAATGGGTGAGCGTTAGAAGCATATGGGATCAACAATTTGTACAAGTTGTGATATAGTGTTGGCATGGCATGTCATTGGTTTCCATGTCAGCATTGTTATTTTGTCATTGTGAACATTCTTAATTATATTATCATTTTTATAGTATATTGTAGACCTGAAATATGTAGTTGTTGAGACTTCAAATATTGTAGTTACTTTTATTAATTTTATATTGGTTTAAATGGAAATACTGACATTTTTGAAATATGTTATTTGAGAATTCAATTTTACTTTGTTTTACTTTTGGGAAACACTTACCATCACCCGACGGATCACAGCGGCCGCGTCCGCCACCTGCCCTGCATGACACGACTCCAAGTGACATCCCGCATTTGATCCTTTGTTGAACTCGGTTCTGCAACGGGAGCTATGCTTCTGAGACATATGCGGTATTGCGATGCTCTACGATAGGTCTATGTTTTGCAACAAATTTTTTTTTGCAATATTTTTCTGCAAAAAGACTTCAGTTGTAAATTTTTTGCAACAAAACCTCAATTGCAAAAAACTGCAACGAGACATGAGTTGCAGAAATAATTCTGCAACAGAAATGCGTTGAAGTAGTGAAGGCGCATTCGAACACTTGATGTGGTAAATATGACGGCTCGCGACCTGGCTGATCTTTTAAAAAGATCAGCCGACGGACGCGTAGCACACCCCTTTACTTTTTATTTTGAAACTTGAAATATGTACTTGTTGAGACTTCAAATATGTAGTTTGACACGTGAAAACAATCTTTTTTATTTTTTATACGTGGTGATAATTTTTATAGTATATTGTAGTTTATATTATTTTAAATAGAAATACCGACATTTTTTAAATATGTACTTTGATACTTCAATTTTACTTTGTTTCACTTTTAGTTTGAGACTTCAAATATGTAGTTTGACACTTGAAAAAAATCATTTTTATTTTTCTAGGTGGTGATCATCTTTATAGTATATTGTCGTTTATTTTATTAAATGTATATTATTTTAAATGAAAATACTGATGATTTAAATTTTGCATTATTTTAATTTTATATTATTTTAAATAGAAAAACTGATGATTTAAAACTTAAATTATTTTAAATTTCGTATTAGACCAAGCCCAAATATTACTAGGAGGTCGTGCTGGGGTCAAAACCAAGGGGGCAACGACCCCCTCACCCCACTCCCTCTCTCTATATCTGCCCTGCTCAGTTTCTCATTCCCCTTTCGTCTCTCCCACTCTCGCTGCTCGTGGTCGCCGCTCCGATTCTGATCGGCTCCGACGGTTAGGTAATCTCCCCATCTCACTCGCTCTGTCGCCGCTCATTGCCCTCCGATTTGGTTGGAGTATATTTCGTTTTGAACTAGGGTTTTGTCGACGGCGGCGGCGGAAACGATGGTCCATGGGGTTTATCGCCTCCATCTTCGTCCCCTCGATGAGTTCATTCCCTCCACTTTTTTATTTGCATCGCTAGGGTTCATCACTAGGCAGTGGCAGAGAAATTGGAAGGGTAATTTGACTTGATGCAAAAAGTAATGCTCCTAGTATGTTTGAATCCTCTGAATTTCTTTCAAGGAAATTTTCCACTCGAAAGTAATGCTCCAAGTATGTTTGGTTCTTGTCACAACTAAGGCAAGAATCCTCTGATTTTGTTTCTAGGAAAATCTGCTAGGTGTGTGTTTGGTTATTGTCACAACTAAGGCAAGAACCATCTGATTTTTTTATAGGAAACTCCGCTAGGTGTGTGTTTGGTTGTTGTCACAACTAAGGCAAGAATCCCCTAATTTGTTTCTAGGAAAATCTGCTAGGTGTGTGTTTGGTTGTTGTCACAACTAAGGCAAGAATCCTCCTGAAATTGTTTCTAGGAAAATGTGCTAGGTGTGTGTTTGGTTCTTGTCGCAACTAAGGCAAGAATTCTCTGAATTTGTTTCTAGGAAAACCTGTTAGGTGTGTGTTTGGCTCTTGTCACAACTAAGGCAAGAATCCTTTGATTTTTTAGGAAAATCTGCTAGGTGTGTGCATGGTTCTTGTCACAACTAAGGCAAGCATTTTTTTGTTAGCACTAAGGACCACGGTTTATAAATACAAAAAGTATGGCAAGATTTCCTAAGTAAGGCAAGTGTGGCCAAATAGAGTGGCAAACTGGCAATATGGGGCCATTTGGTTTGTGACTAACTTTGCTAAAGGTTGCCACACCTAAGGTTAGGCAAATTTGACCAACTTAGCTGAGTGTTTGGTTCAAGCCACACTTTAGTCAAGTCAAACTAGGGGGCCACATGGCATACACATAAAAAATGTGGCAATATTCCCTTAGGGTTGTTGATACGTCTCCAATGTATCAATAATTTTTTATTGTTCCATGCTATTATATTATCAACTTTGGATGTTTTATATGCATGAATATGCTATTTTATATTATTTTTGGGACTAACTGATACGTCTCCAACGTATCTATAATTTTTTATTGTTCCATGCTATTATATATTATGTTTTGAATGTTCAATGTGCTTTATTATACAATTTTATATTATTTTTGGGACTAACCTATTAACCCAAAGGCCCAGCGTAGATTGCTGTTTTTTTTGCCTATTTCAGGGTTTCGCAGAAAAGGAATATCAAACGGAGTCCAAACGGAATGAAACCTTCGGGAGAGTTATTTTTGGAACGATATCAACACAGAAGACTTGGAGTACACGCGAGGGAACGAAGGAGGCGGCCACAAGGGTCCAGGGCGCGCCCCCTCCTACAGGGGGCGGCCCCACCCTCGTGGGCCCCCTCTGGATCCCCCGATGCCCTCCTTCCTCCTATATATACCCATGTACCCTGAAAACATTGAGGCAACAGAGAAAAACCTAATTCCACCGCCGCAACCTTCTGTTCCCGTGAGATCCCATCTTGGGGCCTGTTCCGGAGCTCCGCTAGAGGGGGATCTTCCATGGAGTGCTTCTACATCAACACCATTGCCTCACCATGAGTTGTGAGTAGTTTACCACAGACCTTCGGGTCCATAGTTATTATCTAGATGACTTCTTCTCTCTTTTGGGGTCTCAATACCAAGTTCTCCTCGGTCTTTGAGGAGATCTATTTGATGTAATCTTTTTGCGGTGTGTTTGTCGAGATCCGACGAATTGTGGGTTTATGATCAAGATTATCTATGAGAAATATTTGGTTTTTTTCTGAATTATTTTATGTATGATTATAATATCCTTGCAAGTCTCTTCGAATTATCGGTTTAGTTTGGCCTACTAGATCTATAGTTCTTGCAATGGGAGAAGCGCTTGGCTTTGGGTTCAATCTTGCGGTGTCCTTTCCCAGTGACAGCAGGGGCAGCAAGGCACGTATTGTATTGTTGCCATCGAGGATAAAAAGATGGGGTTTATATCATATTGCTTGAGTTTATCCATCTACATCATGTCATCTTGCTTAAAGCATTACTCTGTTCTTATGAACTTAATACTCTAGATGCATGCTGGATAGCGGTGGATGTGTGGAGTAATAGTAGTATATGCAGAATCGTTTCAGTCTACTTGTCACAGACGTGATGCCTATATATAATGATCATGCCTAGATATTCTCATAACTATGCACTTTTCTATCAATTGCTCGACAGTAATTTGTTCACCCACCGTAGAATTCTGCTATCATGAGAGAAGCCACTAGTGAAACCTATGGCCCCCGGGTCTATTCTCAACACATTAATCTCCAATCTACTTTACTTTGTGTTATTTACTTTTTGTTCTTATATCCAAAAATACCAAAAATATCAAACTATCCTATCTATCAGATCTCACTTTCGTAAGTGACCATAAAGGGATTGACAACGCCTTATTGCGTTGGATGATTACACAAATTTTTTATGCTGGCTTGAATTTTTCTTCTAGAAATCTTTTAGATTCGGCCGCACGAGGCACTTTCATGGAAACTACCTTAGGAGAAGCTACCAAACTCCTAGATAATATTATGGTTAACTATTCTCAATGGCACACTGAAAGATCTACTAGTAAAAGAGTACATGCTATTGAAGAGATTATTATTTTGAGTGGAAAGATGGATGAACTTATGAAATTATTTGCTACTAAGAGTGCTTCTTCTGATCCTAATGATATGCCTTTATCCAAGTTGATTGAAAATAATAATGAATCCTAGGATGTGAATTTTGTTGGTAGGAATAATTTTGGTAACAATGCTTATAGAGGAAACTTTAATCCTAGGCCTTTTCCTAGTAATTCCTCTAATAATTACGGTAATTCCTACAATAACTCTTATGGAAATTTTGGTAAGATGCCCTCTGAATTTGAAAGTAGTGTTAAGGAGTTTATGATTTCGCAAAAGAATTTCAATGCTTTGCTTGAAGAAAAATTTCTTAAGATGAATGAATTGGCTAGAAGCATGTATATAATTACTCTTGATGTTGATTCTTTGAAACTTAGATCTATTCCACCTCATCATTATTTCAATGAGTCTGTCAAATCCATGAGAATTTCCATTGATGAATGCAAATAAAGAACCGCTAGGATGCGTGCTAAAAAAGAGTGCTTTATGAAAGCGTGTTCTTCTAGTTATCATGAAAATAAAGATGAAGATCTGAAAGTTATTGATGTGTCTCCTATAAGATCCTTGTTTTCTAGTATGAATCTTGATAAAGATGGGACTGGAGATGAGTCTACTTTAGTTTAAAGGCGTCCCAATGATTCAGAGTTTTTAGATCTTGATGCTAAAATTGTTAAAAGTGGGATTGAAGAGATCAAAACTTTGCATAGTGATGAACCCACTATTTTGGATTTCAAGGTATACAATTATGATAATTGCTCTTTGATTGATTGTATTTCCTTGTTGCAATCCGTACTAAATTCTCCGCATGCTTATAGTCAAAATAAGGCTTTTACCAAACACATAGTTGATGCTTTAATGCAATCTTATGAAGAAAAACTTGAATTAGAAGTTCCTATCCCTAGAAAGATTTATGATGAGTGGGAACCTACTATTAAAATTAAAATTAAAGATCATGAATGCTTTGCCTTATGTGATTTGGGTGCAAGTGTTTCTACTATCCCCAAAACTTTGTGTGATTTGTTAGGTTTCCATGAGCTTGATGATTGTTCTTTAAATTTGCATCTTGCAGATTCTACCATTAAGAAACCGATGGGAAGGATTAATGATGTTCTTATTGTTGCCAATAGGAATTATGTGCCTGTAGATTTCATTGTTCTTGATATAGATTGCAATCCTTCATGTCCTATTATTCTTGGTAGACCTTTCCTTAGAACGATTGGTGCAATTATTGATATGAAGGAAGGAAATATTAGATTCCAATTTACGTTGAGTAAAGACATGGAACACTTTCCTAGAAAGAAAATTAAATTACCTTATGAATCTATTATGAGAGCCAGTTATGGATTGCCTTCCAAAGATGGCAGTACCTAGATCTATCCATGTATCATGCCTAGCTAGGGGTGTTAAACGATAGTGCTTGTTGGGAGGCAACCCAATTTTATTTTCTTTGTTTTTGCTTCCATTTAGGAATAAATATTGCATCTAGCTTCTGTTTAGATGTAGTTTTGTGTTTTAATTAGTGTTTGTGCCAAGTAGAACCTGTGGGAAGACTTGTGTGAAGTTTATATGATTATGCTGTAAAAACAAAAACTTTAGTGCTCACGAGAATTGTCACCAGATTTTACTGGAGAGTACTATTTAGTTGATTCTCTTTGCAGATGATTAGTAGACAAATTCCTCACGTTTACCAATTTATTTCAATTTTTTTGGAGTAGCAGAAGTATTCGAAAGTTACAGATTACTACAGACTGTTCTGTTTTGACAGATTCTGTTTTTCGTGTGTTGTTTGCTTATTTTGATGAATCTATGAGTAGTATTGGGGAGTATAAATCATAGAGAAGTTGGAACACAGTAGGTTTAACACCAATAAGAAAAAAATAATGAGTCCATTACATTACCTTTGAGTGGTGGTTTGTTTTCTTATACTAACAGAGCTCACGAGATTTTTGGCTAAGTTTTGTGTTGTGAAGTTTTCAAGTTTTGAGTATGGCTTTGATGGACTATGGAACAAAGAGTGGCAAGAGCCTAAGCTTGGGGATGCCGAAACCGACCTAAGGTAAAATTCAAGGACAACCAAAAGCCTAAGCTTGGTGATGCCCCGGGAAGGCATCCCCTCTTTCGTCTTCATCTATCGATAACTATACTCGGGACTATATTTTTATTCACCACATGATATGTGTTTTTCTTGGAGCATCATGTATGACTTGAGTCTTTGCTTTTTAGTTTGCCACAATCATCCTTGCTGTACACACCTTTTAAGAGAGATAAATATGGTTTAGAATTTGCTAGAATACTCTATGTGCTTCACTTATACCCTTTCAGCTAGATAGTTTTGCTCTAGTGCTTCACTTATATCTCTTAGAGCATGGTGGTGATTTTATTTTGTAGAAATTGTTGATCTCTCATGCTTCACTTATATCCTTTTGAGAGTCTTTTAGATCAACATGGTAATGTGCTTTGGTTATAAAACTAGTCCTAATATGATAGGCATCCAAGATGAATATAATAAAAACTTTCATATAAAGTGCATTGAATATGATGAGAAGTTTGATACTTGATGATTGTTTTGAGATATGGGGATGGTGATATTAGAGTCATGCTAGTGTAGTAATTATGAATTTAAGAAATACTTGTGTTAAAATTTGTGATTCCCGTAGCATGCACGTATGGTGAACCGCTATGTGACGAAGTTAGAGCATGAGGTATTTATTGAGTGTCAACCTTTGTGTGGAGGTCGGGGCACGTGATGGTTTACTCCTACCAACCCCCCCTAGGAGCATGCGTTGATTGCCTTGTTTTGATGACTCGTAATTTTTTGCAATAAGTATATGAGTTCTTTATGACTAATGTTGAGTCCATGGATTATGCGCACTCTCACCCTTCCACCATTGCTAGCCTCTCTTGTACCGCGCAACTTTCACCGGTACCATACATCCACCATATACCTTCCTCAAAATAGCCACCATACCTACCTATCATGGCATTTCCATAGCCATTCCGAGATATATTTCCATGCAACTTTCCACCGTTCCATTCATATGACACGCTTCATATTGTCATATTGCCATGCATGATCATGTAGTTGACATCGTATTTGTGGCAAAGCCACCATTCACAATTCATTCATACATGTCACTCTTGATTCATTGCACATCCCGGTACACCGTCAGAGGCATTCATATAGAGTCATATTTTGTTCTAGCTTCGAGTTGTAATCTTTGAGTTGGAAGTCAATAAAAGTGTGATGATCTTCATTATTAGAGCATTGTCCCATGTGAGGAAAGGCCAAAAAAAGAGATGGCCCAAAAATAAAATAAAATAGAGAGGGGCTAAAAAAAGAGAAAGCCCCTCCAAAAAAAGAGAAAAGAGAAAAGGGACAATGCTACTATCCTTTTCCACACTTGTGCTTCAAAGTAGCACCATGATCTTCATGATAGAGAGTCTCTTGTTTTGTCACTTTCATATACTGGTGGTAATTTTCATTATAGAACTTGGCCTGTATATTCCAACGATGGGCTTCCTCAAATGCCCTTGGTATTCATGAGCAAGCAAGTTGGATGAACACCCACTTAGTTTCATTAGATGAGCTTTCATACACTTATAGCTCTAGTGCATCCGTTGCATGGCAATTCCTACTCACTCACATTGATATCTATTGATGGGCATCTCAATAGCCCATTGATACGCCTAGTCGATGTGAGACTATCTTCCTCCTTTTTGTCTTCTCCACAACCACCATTCTATTCCACCTATAGTGCTATATCCATGGCTCACGCTCATGTATTGCATGAAAGTTGAAAGGTTTGAAAAAAATTGAGTATGAAAACAATTGCTTGGCTGAAACCGGGGTTGTGCATGATATGAATATTTTGTGTGATGAAGAGGGAGCATAGCCAGACTATATGATTTTGTAGGGATAACTTTCTTTGGCCATGTTATTTTGAGAAGACATGATTGTTTTCTTAGTATGCTTGAAGTATCATTATTCTTGTGTCAATATATACTTTTGTCTTGAATCTTTCGGACCTGAACATTCATGCCACAATAAAGAAATTACATTGAAAATTATGTTAGTTAGCATTCCACATCAAAAATTCTGTTTTTATCATTTACCTACTCGAGGACGAGCAGTAATTAATCTTGGGGATGCTTGATACGTCTCCAATGTATCTATAATTTTTTATTGTTCCATGCTATTATATATCATGTTTTGGATGTTTAATGGGATTTATTATACACTTTTATATTATTTTTGGGACTAACCTATTAACCCAAAGGCCCAGTGCAGATTGCTGTTTTTTGCCTATTTCAGGGTTTCACAGAAAAGGAATATAAAACGGAGTCCAAACAGAATGAAACCTTCGCGAGAGTTATTTTTGGAACGATATCAACACAGAAGACTTGGAGTACACGCGAGGGAACGAAGGAGGCGGCCACGAGGGTCCAGGGCGCGCCCCCTCCTACAGGGCGCGCCCCTTCCTCATGGGCCCCCTTTGGCTCCCCCGATGCTCTCCTTCATCCTATATATACCCATGTACCCTGAAAACATCGAGGCAACAGAGAAAACCCTAATTCCACCACCGCAACCTTCTGTTCCTGTGAGATCCCATCTTGGGCCTGTTCCGGAGCTCCGTCGAAGGGGGGATCTTCCACGGAGTGCTTCTACATCAACACCATTGCCTCACCATGAGTTGTGAGTAGTTTACCACAGACCTTCGGGTCCATAGTTATTATCCAGATGGCTTCTTCTCTCGTTTTGGATCTCAATACCAAGTTCTCCTCGGTCTTCGAGGAGATCTATTCGATGTAATGTTTTTGCGGTGTGTTTGTCGAGATCCAATGAATTGTGGGTTTATGATCAAGATTATCTATGAGAAATATTTGGTTCTTTTCTGAATTCTTTTATGTATGATTATAATATCCTTGCAAGTCTCTTCGAATTATCTGTTTGGTTTGGCCTACTAGATCTATAGTTCTTGCAATGGGAGAAGTGCTTGGCTTTGGGTTCAATCTTGCGGTGTCCTTTCCCAGTGACAGCAGGGGCAGCAAGGCACGTATTGTATTGTTGCCATCGAGGATAAAAAGATGGGGTTTATATCATATTGCTTGAGTTTATCCATCTACATCATGTCATCTTGCTTAAAGCATTACTCTGTTCTTATGAACTTAATACTCTAGATGCATGCTGGATAGCGGTCGATGTGTGGAGTAATAGTAGTAGATGCAGAATCGTTTCGGTCTACTTGTCACGGACGTGATGCCTATATATAATGATCATGCCTAGATATTCTCATAACTATGCACTTTTCTATCAATTGCTCGACAGTAATTTGTTCACCCACCTTAGAATTCTGCTATCATGAGAGAAGCCACTAGTGAAACTTATGGCCCCCGGGTCTATTCTCAACATATTAATCTCCAATCTACTTTACTTTGTGTTATTTACTTTCTGTTCTTATATCCAAAAATACCAAAAATATCAAACTATCATATCTATTAGATCTCACTTTCGTAAGTGACCGTAAAGGGATTGACAACCCCTTATCGCGTTGGCTGCAAAGTTCTTATTTGTTTGTGCAGGTGCGAGGGACTCGCGCGTGGTCTCCTACTGGATTGATACCTTGGTTCTCAAAACTAAGGGAAATATTTACGCTACTGTGCTGCATCACCCTTTCCTCTTCGAGGGAATACAACGCAAGCTCGAGAAGTAGCACTAACTTATTAACCTAGTGCCCTGTGCCAGTTTCTATTTTTCCTTGTTTTCGAACTTTGCAAAAAAGGAATATCAAATGGAGTCCAAATAGAATAAAATGTTGGCGATGATTTTTCTTGGACCAGAAGACATCTAGCAGACTTGAGTCCAAGTCACAAGATTCCCGAGGCGGCGACAACCCAGGGGGCGCCCTAGGGGGGCGCCCCCCTAGGGCTTCTGGCCCCCTCGTGGACCCACTGACCTTGTTCCGTGGCCTATATATTCTCAAATATTCCCCAAACCCTAGAAGTACAAAGAAAAATACTTTTCCATCTCCGCAGGTCTCTGTTCCCGCGAGATCCCATCTGGATGCCTTTTCTGGTACTATGCCGGATGGGGATATGATCACGGAGGGCATCTACATCAGCCTTGCTGCCCCTCCGATGATGCGTGAGTAGTTTACCACAGACCTACGGGTCCATAGCTAGTAGCTAGATGGCTTCTTCTCTCTCTTTGATCTTCAATACAATGTTCTCCTCGACGTTCTTGGAGATCTATTCGATGTACTCTTCTTTTGTGGTGTGTTTGTCGAGATCCGATGAATTGTGGATTTATGATCAGATTATCTATGGATATTATTTGAGTCTTCTCTGAACTCTTTTATGCATGATAAAGATAGCTTTGTATTTCTCTTCGATCTATCGATTTGGTTTGGTCAACTAGATTGGTGTTTCTTGCAATTGGAGAGGTGCTCTGTGATGGGTTCAATCTTGCGGTGTCCTCACTGAGTGATAGAAAAGGTAGCGAGACATGTATTGTATTGTTGCCATTAAGGGTAACAAGATGGGTTTTATATCATCTTGCATGAGTTTATCTCTCTACATCATGTCATCTGGCTTAAGGCGTTCCTCTGTTTTTAACTTAATACTCTAGATGCATGCTGGATAACGATCGATGAGTGGAGTAATAGTACTAGATGCAGGCAGGAGTCAGTCTACTTGTCATGGACGTGATGCCTATATTCATGATCATTGCCTTAGATATCGTCATAACTTTGCGCTTTTCTATCAATTGCTCGATAATAATTTGTTCACCCACCATATGCTTTCTTTGAGAGAGCAGCCTCTAGTGAAAACTATGGACCCCGGGTCTATTTTCCATCTATTATTTCCAGATCTATAAAACCCAAAACCCAGAAATATCTTGCTGCAATTATTTTGTGTTAACTTTATTTAGCATTTTATTTTAGTTTTAAATCTATCCCTATCAAATCTCACTCTTGTTTGTGACCGTGAAGGAATTGACAATCCCTTTTCCGCGTTGTGTGCAAGTGCTTGTTAGTTTGTGCAGGTGCATAGATTGGTGATGTCTACTATGCAACCTTCTTCTTGTAGACGTTGTTGGGCCTCTAAGTGCAAAGGTTTGTAGAACAATAGGAAATTTCCATCAAGTGGATGACCTAAGGTTTATCAATCTGTGGGAGGCATAGGATGAAGATGGTCTCTCTCAAACAACCCTGCAACCAAATAACAAAGAGTCTCTTGTGTCCCCAACACACCAAATACAATGGTAAATTGTATAGGTGCACTAGTTCGGCGAAGAGATGGTGATACAAGTGCAATATGGATGGTAGATATAGGTTTTTGTAATCTAAAAATATAAAAATAGCAAGGTAGCAAGTGGTAAAAGTGAGTATAAACGGTGTTGCAATGATAGGAAACAAGGCCCAGGGTTCATACTTTCACTAGTCCAAGCTCTCTCAACAATAATAACATACTTGGATCATATAACTATCCCTTAACATGCAACAAAGAGTCACTCCGAAGTCACTAATAGAGGAGAACAAACGAAGAGATTATGGTAGGGTATGAAACCACCTCAAAGTTATTCTTTCTGATCGATCTATTCAAGAGTCTGTAGTAAAATAACACGAAGCTATTCTTTCCGTTCGATCCATTATAGAGTTCGTACTAAAATAACACCTTAAGACACAAATCAACCAAGACCCTAATGTCACCTAGATACTCCATTGTCACCTCAAGTATCCATGGGCATGATTATACGATATGCATCACACAATCTAAAAATCATCTATTCAACCAACACAAAGAACTTCAAAGAGTGCCCCAAAGTTTCTACCGGAGACTCAAGACGAAAACGTGTGCCAACCCCTATGCATAAGTTCACAAGGTCACTGAACCCGCAAGTTGATCACCAAAACATACATCAAGTAGATCACGTGATATCCCATTGTCACCACATATAAGCACATGCAAGACATACATCAAGCGTTCTCAAATCCTTAAAGACTCAATCCGACAAGATAACTTCAAAGGGAAAACTCAATTCATCACAAGAGAGTAGAGGGGGAGAAACATCATAAGATCCAACTATAATAGCAAAGCTCACGATACATCAAGATCGTGCCATCTCAAGAACACGAGAGAGAGAGAGAGAGAGAGAGAGAGAGAGAGATAAAACACATAGCTACTGGTACATACCCTCAGCCCCGAGGGTGGACTACTCCCTCCTCATCATGGAGAGCGCCGAGATGATGAAGATGGCCACCGGAGAGGGATTCCCCCCTCCGGCAGTGTGCCAGAACGGGTCTAGATTTGTTTTCGGTGGCAACAGAGGCTTTCGGCGGCGGAACTCCCAATCTAGGTTATTTTCTGGAGGTTTCTGTATGTATAGAAGGTGTTGGAGTCGGGGACAAGTAAAGGGGACCTCCGGGCTGTCCACGAGGTAGGGGGTGATACATCTCCAACGTATCTATAATTTTTGATTGTTCCATGCTATTATTTATGAAGTCCTGGATGTTTAATGGGCTTTATCATACACTTTTATATCATTTTTGGGACTAACCTACTAACCCAAAGGCCCAGTCCAGATTGCTGTTTTTTGCCTGTTTCAGGGTTTTGCAGAAAAAGAATATCAAACGGAGTCCAAACGGAATGAAACCTTCGCGAGAGATATTTTTGGAGAAAATCGTGCACACGGAGCTTGAGAACCATGTCAGGGGAGCATCGAGGCGCCCACGAGGGTGGGGGGCGCGCCCCCTTCCCAGGGCGTGGCCCTTCCTCGTGGGGCCCCGAGCGTCCCCCGGTGCCCTCCTTCTTCCTATATAAGTCTACGTACCCCGAAACCTTCGACAACAGAGAGAAATCCCTAATTCCACCGCCGTAACCTTCTGTTCCCGTGACATCCCATCTTGGAGCCTGTTTCGGAGCTCCACCGGAGGGGGATCCATCACAGAGTTCTTCATCATCATCATCATCGCCCTCACCATGAGTTGTGAGCAGTTTACCACAGACCTTCGGGTCCATAGCTAGTATCTAGATGGCTTCTTCTCTCTCTTTGGATCTCAATACAAAGTTCTCCTCGATCTTCGAGGAGATCTATTCGATGTAATCTCTTTTTGTGGTGTGTTTGTTGAGATCCGATGAATAGTGAGTTTATGATCAAGATTATCTATGAAAGATTTTTGGTTCTTCTCTGAACTTTCTATGTGTGTTCATAATATCCTTGCAAGTCTCTTCGAATTATTGGTTTGTTTTGGCCTAGTAGATCTATAGTTCTTGCAATGGGAGAAGTGCTTGGCTTTGGGTTCAATCTTGTGGTGTCCTTTCCCAGTGATAGTAGGGGCAGCAAGACACGTATTGTATTGTTGCCATCGAGGATAAAAAGATGGGGTTTATATCATATTGCTTGAGTTTATCCCTCTACATCATGTCATCTTGCTTAAGGCGTTACTCTGTTCTTATGAACTCAATACACTAGATGCATGCTGGATAGCGGTAGATGTGTGGAGTAATAAAGGCACAAAACTACTCAAGAGACAAGACCCCGGCAAGAGGAGCTTGCCGGTAAGGCCAATCAAAGGCACCTCAAGAGAACTTGCCGCGACGCGCCACGCGTCCCGGCAAGGACCGGTGAGCGACAAGCTCCCGGTAGCGACAAGATAGCGACCGCGGCAAGGCGCTTGCCGCAGCAAGCTTCCACTCAGTACCCACGCTCCAGCTCATCCACCCACGCGTCGCCCTGGGACTCTTCCAGGCGCACGTGGCGGAAGGCTGTGCAGCCAGGGGAACACGGTGGCAGGCGGCGATGACTAGGCTACCGTCGTGGCGGACGGTGGCACACCTGACGGCCACTTTTTGCACTGTTTGAGGCGACGACGACGGGCATTTAATGCCCTTGTCCCCTGTCGTCAGGGTTAGGTATAGAGCACTATGCATACACTGTTCCAGCTACCACCGTTTTTACGTTTTTACCCTCACCTGCGTTGCCACCTGTCGGCGACCCCTTTGACCTACAAAAAGGAGGCCCATGCGCAACGTAGGGGGGGGTTAGGATCTTTGATCACTCTCACGCTCGATGCTGCTAGCGATCAACACTATAGTTCTTCTCGCTCCCGAGCTCAGAACGCAATACAAACCAAGGCAGGAGTAGGGTTTTTACGCCTCCGTGCGGCCCGAACCTGGGTAAACTGCTCGCGTGCTCGCCTCGATCCGCTCTTTGTGCATCCTCCGCCCCCTTGCCGTACCGAAAAGGGGCTCCGGGCCCATAGGTGTTCGTGGGCGATCAGTTTCCCCGACAATGATCCTAGGGGAAGGGTTGGTAGAAGTTAACCATCACGCGATCCCAACCTCCACACAAAGGATGCCACTCAATAAATACCTCATGCTCTAACTTCGCCACATAGCGGTTCACTATACGTGCATGCTATGGGAATCACAAACTTTAACACAAGTATTTCTCAAATTCATAATTACTCCACTAGCATGACTCTAATATCACCATCCTCATATCTCAAAACATTCATCAAGTATCAAACTTCTCATCATATTCAATGCACTTTATATGAAAGTTTTTTACTATATTCATCTTGGATGCCTATCATATTAGGACTAGTTTTATAACCAAAGCAAATTACCGTGCTGTTCTAAAAGACTCCCAAAAAGATTTAAGTGAAGCATGAGAGATCAACAATTTCTACAAAATAAAACCACCACCGTGCTTTAAAAAATATAAGTGAAGCACTAGAGCAAAACTGTCTAGCTCAAAAGATATATGTGAAGCACATAGAGTATTCTAACAAATTCTAAACCATATTTATCTCTCTCAAAAGGTGTGTCTAGCAAGGATGATTGTGTCAAACTAAAAAGCAAAGACTAAAATCATACATGATGCTCCAAGAAAAACACATATCATGTGGTGAATAAAAATATAGTCCCGAGTATAGTTACTGATAGATGAAGACGAAAGAGGGGATGCCTTCCCGGGGCATCCCCAAGCTTAGGATTTTGCTTGTCCTTGAATTTTACCTTGGGGTGCCTTGGGCATCCCCAAGCTTAGTCTCTTGCCACTCTTTGCTCCATAGTCCAACAAAGCCATACTCAAAAATTGAAAAATTCACAACACAAAACTTAGCCAAGAATCTCGTGAGCTCCGTTAGTACAAGAAAACAAACCACCACTCAAAGGTACTGTAATGAACTCATTCTTTGTTTATATTGGTGTTAAACCTACTATATTCCAACTTCTCTATGATTCATATCCTCCAATACTACTCATAGATTCACCAAAATAAGCAAACAACAAACGAAAAACAGAATCTGTCAAAAACAGAATAGTCTGTAGCAATCTGTAACTCCAAAAAAATTGAAATAAATTGGTAAACGTGAGGAATTTGTCTATTAATCATCTGAAAAAAGAATCAACTAAATATCACTCTCCAGTAAAATCTGGTGACTATTCTAGTGAGCGCAAACGTTTCTGTTTTTACAGCAAGATCATATAAACTTCACACAAGTCTTCCCAAAGGTTCTACTTGGCACAAACACTAACTAAAAAAAAAACCACATCTAAACAGAATCTAGATGCAATATTTATTCCTAAAGAGAAGTAAAAACAAAGAAAATAAAATTGGGTTGCCTCCCAACAAGCGCTATCGTTTAACGCCCCTAGCTAGGCACGATACAAGGATAGATCTAGGTATTGCTATCTTTGGAAGGCAATCCATAAGTGGCTCTCAAAGTAGATTCATAAGGTAATTTGATTTTATTTCTAGGAAAGTGTTCCATGCCTTTCCTTAACGGAAACTGGAATCTAATATTTCCTTCCTTCATATCAATAATTGCACCAATCATTCTAAGGAAATGTCTACCAAGAATAATATGTCATGAAGGATTGCAATCTATATCAAGAACAATGAAATCTACGGGCACATAATTCCTATTGGCAACAATAAGAACATCATTAATCCTTCCCATAGGTTTCTTAATAGTAGAATCTGCAAGATGCAAATTTAAAGAACAATCATGAAGCTCATGGAAACCTAACAAATCACACAAAGTTTTTGGGATAGTGGAAACACTTGCACCCAAATCACACAAAGCAAAGCATTCATGATCTTTAATTTTAATTTTAATAGTAGGTTCCCATTCATCATAAAGCTTTCTAGGGATAGAAACTTCTAGTTCAAGTTTTTCTTCATAAGATTGCATCAAAGCATTAACTATGTGTTTGGTAAAAGCTTTATTTTGACTATAAGCATGCAGAGAATTTAGTACGGATTGCAACAAGGAAATACTATCAATCAAAGAGAAATTATCATAATTGAATTGCTTGAAATCCAAAGTAGTGGGTTCATCACTATGCAAAGTTTTAATCTCTTCAATCCCACTTTTAACAATTTTAGCATCAAGATTTAAAAACTCCGAATCATTGGGATGCCTTTTAATTAAAGTAGACTCATCTCCAGTCCCATCTTTATCAAGATTCATACTAGAAAACAAGGATGTAATAGGAGACACATCAATAGCTTTTAGATCTTCATCTTTATTTTCATGATAACTAGAAGAACATGCTTTTATAAAGCTCTCTTTGTTAGCACGCATCCTAGCGGTTCTTTCTTTGCATTCATCATTGGAAATTCTCATCGCTTTGAGAGACTCATTGATATCATGCTTAGGTGGAATAGATCTAAGTTTCAAATAATCAACATCAAGAGTAATTCTATCCATACTTCTAGCCAATTCATCAATCTTAAGCAATTTTTCTTCAAGCAAAGCATTGAAATTCTTTTGCGAATTCATAAACTCTTTAACACTAGTTTCAAATTCAGAAGGCATCTTTCCATAAGAGTTATTGTAGGAATTACCATAATTATTAGAGGAATTACTAGGAAAAGGCCTAGGATTAAAGTTTCCTCTATAAGCATTGTTACCAAAATTATTTTTACCAACAAAATTCACATCGAAAGATTCATTATTATTTCCAATCAACGTGGATAAAGGCATATCATTAGGATCAGAAGAAGCACTCTTATCAGCAAATAATTTCATAAGTTCATCCATCTTTCCACTCAAAACACTAATCTCTTCAATAGCATGCACTTTTTTACTAGTAGATCTTTCAGTGTGCCATTGAGAATAGTTAACCATAATATTATCTAGGAGTTTGGTAGCTTCTCCTAAGGTAGTTTCCATGAAAGTGCCTCCTGCGGCCGAATCTAAAAGATTTCTAGAAGCAAAATTCAAGCCAGCATAAAAGTTTTGTATAATCATCCATAAGTTCAAGCCATGTGTAGGGCAATTATATATCATTAATTTCATTCTCTCCCAAGCTTGTGCAACATGCTCATGATCTAGTTGCTTAGAATTCAGAATATCGTTCCTAAGGGAGATAATCTTAGCAGGAGGAAAATACTTAGAGATAAAAGCATCTTTGCACTTATTCCACGAATCAATACTATTTCTAGGCAAAGAGGAAAACCAAGTTTTAGCACGATCTCTAACTGAAAACGGAAATAACTTCAATTTAACCATATCATTATCCGTAACTCTTTTCTTTTGCATATCACACAAATCGACAAAGTTGTTTAGATGGGTAGCGGCATCTTCACTAGGAAGACCGAAAAATTGATCTTTCAGGACAAGATTGAACAGAGCAACATTGATTTCACAAGATTCAGTATCGGTAATAGGAGCAATCGGAGTGCTAATAAAATCATTATTGTTGCTATTGGAGAAGTCACACAATTTGGTATTGTTCTGAGCCATAGTGACAAGCAAGCAATCCAACACACAAGCAAACAAGAAGCAAGCGAACGGTAAACACACGGCAAAAAGAAGGGCAAATAAAACGGCAATGGTGAAGTGGTGGAGAGGAAAACGAGAGGCAAATAAATGTAATGCGAAGGATAAGGGTTTGTGATAGGTACTTGGTATATGACTTTTGTGTAAGCCTCCCCGGCAACGGCGACAGGAATTCTTCTTGCTACTTACCGAGCTTGCATTGTATTCCCCTGAAGAGGAAAGGGTGATGCAGCATAGTAGCGTAAGTATTTCCCTTAGTTTTTGAGAACCAAGGTATCAATCCAGTAGGATACCACGCACAAGTCCCTCGCACCTGCACAAACAAATAAGAACTTTGCAGCCAACGCGATAAGGGGTTGTCAATCCCTTTATGGTCACTTACAATATTGAGATCTGATAGATATGATAGTTTGATATTTTTGGTATTTTTGATATAAGAACAGAAAGTAAAAACAACAAAGTAAAGTAGATTGTAGATTGATATGTTGAAAATAGACCCCGGGGCCATAGGTTTCACTAGTGGCTTCTCTCATAATAGCATAATTCTACGATGGGTGAACGAATTACTGTCGAGCAATTGATAGAAAAGCGAATAATTATGAGAATATCTAGGCATGATCATTATATATAGGCATCACGTCCGTGATAAGTAGACCGAAATGATTCTGCATCTACTACTATTACTCCACACATCGACCGCTATCCATCATGCATCTAGAGTATTAAGTTCATAAGAACAGAGTAATGCTTTAAGCAAGATGACATGATGTAGAGGGATAAACTCAAGCAATATGATATAAACCCCATCTTTTTATTCTCGATGGCAACAATACTATACGTGCCTTGCAACCCCTGCTATCACTCGGAAAGGACACCACAAGATTGAACCCAAAGCCAAGCACTTCTCCCATTGCAAGAACTATAGATCTAGTAGGCCAAACCAAACCAATAATTCGAAGAGACTTGCAAGGATATTATAATCATACATAAAATAATTCATAAAAGAACCAAATATTTCTCATAGATAATCTTGATCATAAACCAACAATTCATTGGATCTCGACAAACACACCGCCAAAAGATTACATCAAATAGATCTCCTCGAAGACCGAGGATAACTTGGTATTGAGATCCAAAAAGAGAGAAGAAGCCATCTAGATACTAACTATGGACCCGAAGGTCTGTGGTAAACTACTCACAACTCATGATGAGGCGATGGTGTTGATGTAGAAGCACTCCGTGGAAGATCCCCCCTCCAGCGGAGCTCCGGAACAGGCCCCAAGATGGGATCTCACGGGAACATAAGGTTGCGGCGGTGGAATTAGGGTTTTCTCTGTTGCTTCGATGTTTTCATGGTACATCGGTATATATAGGAGGAAGGAAGGCATTAGGGGAGCAACATGGGGCCCACGAGGCAGGGGGCGCCCCCCCACCCTCGTGGATGCCACGTGTCCCTTCTGTCGTGGTTCTCGAGTCTCTCGTGAAGACATCGTTCCAAAAATATCTCTCCTGAAGGTTTCATTCCATTTAGACTCCGTTTGATATTCCTTTTCTGTGAAACCCTGAAATGGGCAAAAAACAGCAATCTGGACTGGGCCTTTGGGTTAATAGGTTAGTCCCAAAAATAATATAAAAGTGTATAATGAAGCCCATTAAACATACAAAACATCATAATAATAGCATGGAACAATAAAAAATTATAGATACATTGGAGACGTATCACATACCTAGCCTCCCTGGCAACTATTTGGGGGATCTATTTTATTTAAAAACTTTCGGATCTAAGTATTTTATTAAAACAACAAGCAAAAAAAAATGAAATGAAATTTCAAGAATAGCACATTTCATGTGAATAAGCAAAAACTTAGGATCAACCCATACTAACCGATAATTGTTGATGAAGAAAGGTGGGATGCCTATCGGGGCATCCCCAAGCTTGGATGCTTGAGACTTCTTGAAATATTATCTTGGGGTGCCATGGGCAACCCCAAGCTTGAGCTTTTGTGTCTCCTTAATTCTTCTCATATCACGGTTCTCCTAAATCTTAAAAGCTTCATCCACACAAAACTCAACAAGAACTCGTGAGATAAGTTAGTATAAACCAATGCAAAAACCTTATCATTCTCTACTATAGCAAATCACTAAAATTATTATTCAACATTGCATACTAAATGCCTCTGCATATTTCATACTCCTATCCTCAAATAGAATCATTAAACACACAAACATATGGAAACAATGCAAACATAACAACAATCTGTCAAAAAGTACAGTCTGTAAAGAATGCAAGAGGATCCATACTTCCCTAACTCATTTTTTTTTGAAAATTTAACATGCTGTAGGAAATTTATTATAGCTTGCTGTGCAAAAAATTTCAACCTTTTATCACATTCTGACTTTTCTCGGGAATTTTTACAACAGCGACAAACTTTCTGTTTTCAAACAGCAACATGTAGACTTGCAAAATAAGCATGGTAAAGGCTATCCTTGACATTTTATTGAAATAAAAGATACAAACATTATTCTAAATACCAGAAAGAAAATCCTAACAAAATAAAATGACGCTCCAAGCAAAACTCATATCATGTGATGAATAAAAATATAGCTCCAACTGAGGTTACCGATAATGTTGGCGACGAAAGAGGGGATGCCTTCCGGGGCATCCCCAAGCTTAGTTGCTTGGATCTTCCTTGAATATTTCCTTGGGGTGCCTTGAGCATCCCCAAAGTTAGGGTCTTGTCACTTCTTATTCTCCTCATATCGACATCTCACCCAAAACTTGAAAACTTCAATCACATAAAACTTAACAAAACTTCATGAGATGGGTTAGTATGATAAAACAAATCATTCACTTTGGGTACTGTCAAAGACAAGATTCATAATTGTTCTCACACACTGCCTACTGTAGCATATCATTTCTACAATTTATATTGATCAATATAAGCCATAGAAACTAGAAAACATGCAAACTATGAATTGAAAACAGAATCTGTCAAAAACAGAATAGTGTTTAATGATCTGAACATTCACCATACTTATGCAACTCTAAAAATCTTGAAAAAAATTAGTACCACGTGAATAATTTGTATATTAATCTTTTGCAAAAAGAATCAACTCAAAAACACTCTTCTGTTAAAAAATGAGATTTTTTATCGTGAGCGTAAAAGTTTCCATTTTCAGCAAGATCAAATCTACCATCACCCAACATGATCCTAAGGCTTTGCTTGGCACTTTATTGGAAAAAGCTATAAAACATGATTACTACAGTAGCTTAACCATGTGAACACACAAAAACAGTAGGTATAAGTGTTGGGTTGTCTCCCAACAAGAGCTTTTCTTTAATGCCATTTAGCTAGGCATGATGATTTCGATGATGCACACATAAAAGATATGAATTGAAACATGCAATAGAGCATCATGAATCACATGGTAAGCACATTTAAGTCTAAACCACTTCATATGCATAGGGATTTTGTGAGCAAATAACTTTTAGGAGCAAGAGTCTACTAGCATAGGAAGGCAAAACATGCAAAACTTCAAGATTTTCAACACATAGAGAGGAAACTTGATATTATTGTAATACCTACAAGCATATGTTCCTCTCTCATAGTAATTTTCAGTAGCATCATGAATGAATTCCACAATATAGCCATCACATAAATCATTCTTTTCATGATGCAAAAGCATAGAAATTTTGCTACTCTCCATATAAGCAATTTTATTCTCATGAATAGTAGTGGGAGCAAACTCAACAAAATAATTATCATGGGATTCAAAATTAAAATCACGATGACAATTTTCATGCTTATAATTATTATCTATAGCATACATGTCATCATCATAAACATCATAGATAGCAACTTTGTTATCATAGTCAATTGAAACATCCTCCAAAGTAATGGATTCATCACTAAATAAAGTCATGACCCCTCCAAATCCACTTTTATCAATATAATCATCATATATAGGAGGCATGCTACCATTAAAACAAATTTCCACATCAAATCATGGGGGGGCTAAAAATATCATCTTCATCAAACATAGCATCCCCAAGCTTATGGCTTTGCATATCATGTGGCACCCCGGGTCAGAGCGACCGGTTTACCTTGCATTGCCAGCCCAGAGACCTTGTCTTTTGGCAACACACAACATCTTGGTACATAAAACAACTGCTTTATTGATACTAGCAGACCATAGTTTCACATTACAACAGGTAGCGAGGCAGAGCGGCACACACGGTGCGGCTGGACAATATGTACATTATTTAATGAACATAAAAGGCCTCGGGCATAAACTACGCAGCAGCGGAACGACATCATAGCGGAACTCCATCTCACAAGGACACCGATGTGGACACGGTCTAGACTCAGACGACACTCCTTTCCAGCGAAACTTTCCTGAAATCTAGCATGACACGCCAGGTCAGTACATTGAATGCACTTGCAAGATTACGGCAAACAAAATCATAATGACAACCAATATCATGATAATTACTCAATATTAAAATAGGCAGCAACAAGCTTAGATATATATATTAACTAGCATGCTGTGATCATGCCTTTGTGAAAATAAAACCTTGGTCTGACTTACTCATGATGATTATTACCAAACAACAAACTATCCATTTCAACAAGATATAAATCGTGACCTTTCCGGCGATCACCAACCTGATCATACTTGATCTCAAACCATCTCGGTGGCCCTTCCACCAATTTATTACAGTACCACATTGTAGAACTTAATGAGCAAAAGTTTATTATATGTTGACCCATGGTGTGACCTACTTTCGAGCGTGTCCGTGACTGTGGACTCGGCTATCGATACATTAATTCACTCTCCAGAGGTAGTGCACTGTACCCACACCACGGAACCCATGGCCTCGTTCTCCCATTCAGGTGGACCAACGTCGTTCCGACGAAACCCGTCCATTGCCATGACACTCCCCCGGCCACTCCGACTTATTTCCCAATGGAACAGTCCTGGGTGGCCCTGTGCCTACCAAAGGCACACCGACCACCGTCGTGGCCAAACAGAAATTGTCCCAAACGGGGACTCGGTACCACAAAATTAACAACGGGCACACAAGGTTATGTCTGCTTACCGGGCTAGGGTACTGCATGCCCATAACCTTCCCTATCTGGAGGTACCGACAGGAGGCATGATAATGGACCGAATAAAGACCTTCCCATAAAGGTAAATGTGGTTGCACTTGGAAAGACTCGATTCAGTGGCACCATGACCTGGTCAACAATTTATTCAAGTTGAGTTATTATTAGTTTCAACTTAAAGAAGAATAAATAACCGGTGTCATACAATGCCATGGAATGCAGCACATAAACAAATACAATGCCATCAAAAGTATAACTGGGTCAACTTTACTTTTATGAACATCACAACTTCACTATTATTTTGGTTATGTTTTACTTCAATTAAAACCAGAATTTATCCTAGCAAAATCTTATCATAATTACTTATGTAAAAGAAAGTAACTTCACATATGCATATCCATAATCATTCTCAAGATCCCAACTTTCTTTTAACTATCTTAATAACTTAAACCAAACTCCAACTTTCTATAAAGTAAATGAAACAAATAAACACAACAACAAACAGAAAGTATTTGACCAAAATAACTAACACACATAAAATAAATCATTTTTTTAAGTTGGAAATATCACAAATATTGAAATGGCACTATGAAAATGTTGCTGTGGCTTGCCTTAGTTCAAATGAGGCTCACAAGCCTCCTGTGATCCTCAAGTCAAGTTTCCTCTTCTGAAAATAAATAAAAGTACAAAAAGAAACTATCAAGAATCATTAAAAAATTCACTAGAAAATCTACACAGGACCAAATATTCTCATTTTTGGTGTGCTGTAAGATTTATTTACAAAGAACACAATGCAAAAAGAATCAATTCATTTGGACTTATGGTTTAAAAGTTATTGCAGTTTGAAGTTCTTTGGAATATATTTAAATTTAGAAATTTAAATAAACAAAACAGGGGGGTGACGTCGAAGGCGTAAAAGCCCAGAGCGCCACCACTCGTACCGCTTCGCGCGGATACAGAGAGGCTGACTAGCGGGCCCCGCTAGTTAGGTGAGAGGAAGAGAGGGGGAAGAGCAGAGGCGGCCGCTGCTTCGCCGGAGCGCACGCCGGCGATGCTGCTCCTTGGCCCAAATGGAAAGGATAGATCGACGGAGGGGGTCGAGGCACACCTGCCCGTACCCGTAGGGTAGCTAGAGGTGGACGGACAGCGTCAGAACAGAGCTCGGAGGTGGAGGCAGAACAGGGGAGTCACCAGAGTTGAAGAAGACGACGAGCAACGGCGTCTCCAGCAGCTCCAGCTAGGTGAAGTGGCTGTACCAGAGAGTGGCGGAGGCTCTGGTAGGGTCGCCTTGGATGGAGAGGGCCTGTAGCTACCTTGACGACCCGAGGGGACCGCCGGTGAGCTCGAGCTCGGGGACGGTGGCCTGAGGCCTGCCCGGCCGGGCCACGGGGTTCTACGTGGTCTGTGGTTGTGTGGGAGTGGAGCTGGTTGCTCGGAGCGGCTGGGAGGGGGCCTATATATAGGCGAGCCGAGAGGGGGAAACGGGGCTCCACCGGCGACACCTGGCTGCGCCCAGCGACGAATTGGCGTCAGTGAGAGGGGGGAGAAGGCGACGGAGTCATGCGGGAGCTGTGGCCGGACGGGGACGAGCACAGGGGCACTGGGGTGGTGACGAGCACAGTGCGCACCGCACTGTTGCCTTGGCCGGACCGCGCCCGTGCTCGCTGCGGCGAGCTCTGGCATTGGCAAGCGCCAGAGGGGGACTGTGGAGGTGAAGACGATGATGGTGGCACGGTTTGGCACGCTTGGGCAGGCGCGGAAGCAAGCCCGCGCTCCACAGAGCGCTCGACGGCATCTAGAGCGCGCCGACAGACTGCCATGGCATGGTGTACACGCGTGGTCACCGCGCGAACTATGCCTACTGGCTGACTTGGTGCCAAAATTCATGTCTGGCGTGTTGTTCGCGGTAGATAGGAGATTTACCCGTGGTTGGTTTATTTCCAGACGCAGTAGAAAGAAAGTAACACGCCTGGTAAGTTTCTGGACAGAAACTTTGAGAGCTTACTGAGGTAAAATGGTTAATAGCTGGAGGCTGTGCTTTGGAGGCTAGTCAAGAGTTACTAAGGTGAAGATGCACAAGGAGTTTCAGAAGCAATGGAGCAAGTAAAATGGTAGTTGATGTAGAAACTACCATTTCTGTCCAGAATAGAAAATATTTTCTGTAGCAAAAATATTCCAAAAGGTAGTGCAATATTTTTGCTCAGGAAGGTGTCTTAGGGTCCAAAGAATATTTAGGAATTTCCTCAGAATTTTGTGATCTAGAAAAATAGGGGTTGCTTTGGAGCACAAAAAATTTAGCTAGGGTTTGGGGAAGAAAATGAATATTTTTCAAATAAGAAAAATATTCCATGAAGTATATTAGAGTGGTCCAGAGGGAAAATATAGTTTGATATGGATAGGAGGCACTTGGGTGAAAGTCAAGGGTACCCATGTGTTTAAGTCCATATGAAATGATTCAAAAATCCCAAGGTTTGAAATAAATTTAAATAAAGCTCTGGCAAATAAAAGAGGGCAAAAATCAGGCTGTCACATATCATTAGCATCATGGATATTTAAAGAATTCATACTAACAACATTGCAATCATGCTCATCATTTATGCCAAACATTTTATAGCATTCTTCTTCTAACAATTGAGCATAATTTTCTCTTCCATCATTTTCAAGAAAGATATTATAAAGATGATCAATAATATGATGTAACCTCAATTACTTTTTCAGATTTCTTTTACAAAACCAAACTAGTGATAAAACAAGAAACTAAAAGATTCGATTGCAAGACCTAAAGATATACCTTCAAGCACTCACCTCCCCGGCAATGGCGCCAGAAAAGAGCTTCATGTCTACTACACAACTTGTTCTTGTAGACTCGTGTTGGGCCTCCAAGCTCAGAGTTTTGTAGGATAGTAGCAAATTTCTCTGAAGTGGATGACCTAAGGTTTATCAATCCGTGGAAGGTGTAGGATGATGATGGTCTCTCTCAAACAACCCTGCAACCAAATAATAAAAAGTCTCTTGTGTCCCCAAGACATCTGATACATTGGCAAATTGCATAGGTGCACTAGTTCGACAAAGAGATGGTGATACAAGTGTAATATGGATAGTAGTAGATATTGATTTTTGTAATAGTAACAATAAAAAACAGCAAGGTAGCAAGTAACAAAAGTGAGCACAGACAACATTGCAATGCTTGAAAATGAGGCCTAGGGTCCGTACTTTTGCTAGTGCAATCTCTCAACAATACTAATATAATTGGATCACATAATCACCCCTCAACATGTGATGAAGAATCACTCCAAAGTTCCTATCTAGCGGAGAACATAGGAATAAATTGTTTGTAGCTATTCTTTTCGATCGAACCATCCAAGAGTTTGTACTAGAATAACACAAGTTATTCTTTCCGATCGATCTATCAACAGTTCATACTAGAGTAACACAAGTTATTCTTTCCGACATATCTATCAAGAGTTCGTACTAAAATAACACCAAAACAAATTTTGATTTATAATAGTCAATCCAACACAAAGAACCTCAAAGAGTGCCCCAAGATTTCTATCAGAGAAACAAAGGCAAGAATGTGCATCAACCCCTATGCATAGATTACACCAATGTCACCACAGGAATCTGCAAGTTGAGTGCCAAAACACATATCAAGTGAATCAATATGATACCCCATTGTCACCACGAGTATTCAATTGCAAGACATATATCAAGTGTTCTCAAATCCATAAAAGTATTCAATTCGATAAAACCAAATCTCAAAGGGAAAGAGGGGAAAACACCATATGATCCAACTATATTAACAAAGCCCACGATACATCAAGATTGTGCATCTCAAGAACACGAGAGAGAGAGAGAGAGAGAGAGAGAGAGAGAGATAGAGAGAGAGAGAGAGAGAGAGAGAGAGAGAGAGAGATTAAACACATAGCTACTGGAACAAACCCTCAACCCCGAGGGTGGACTACTCCCTCCTCATCACGGTGGCCGCTGGGATGATGAACATGGCCACCGGTGACGGCTTCCCCCTCCGGCGGAGTGCTAGAAAGGGATCTAGATTGGATCTCATGGACTACAGAGCATTGCGGCAGCGGAACTTCTGATCTAGGTTCACCCCGAAGGGTTTATGAATATTTGGGAATTTGTAGGGCGATGAAGGGGTGTGGGAAGCCACCGAGGTGGGCACAACCCACCTGGGCGCGCCTGGGCCCCCAGGTGCACCATGGTGGGTTGTGCCCCCCTCGGGGCACCCCCAGGTGCTTCTCTGGCCCATTGGTGGTCTTCTGGTCCATAAAAAATCCACAAAAGTTTCGCGGTGTTTGGACTCCGTTTGATATTGATTTCCTGCGATGTAAAAAACATGCAAAAAACTACAACTGGCACCTGGCACTATGTCAATAGGTTAGGCACAAAAAATGATATAAAATGATTGTAAAATGATTGTAAAACATCCAAGAATGATAATATAACAGCATGGAACAATAAAAAAATTATAGATACGTTGGAGACGTATCAGTAGTGAATTGTGTAGTTAAAGAAATAATTGTGTTAAGGTTTGTGATTCTCGTAGCATGCAAATATGGTATTTTAGTTATGTGATGAAGTTGGAGCGTGATTAATTCTTGATTGCCTTCCTTTGCGTGAAAGTCGGGAGCGTGCGATGGTTAACTCCTACCAACCTCTCTGCTAGGAGTATGCGTAGTAGTACTTTGCTTCGAGGGCTAATAAACTTTTTGCAATAAGTATGTGAGCTCTTTATGACTAATGTTGAGTCCATGGATCATACGCACTCTCACCCTTCCAGCTTGCTAGCCACTCTAGTATCGCGCAACTCTCCCCAGTGCATTAAAACCACCTATTACCCTTCCTCGAAACAGCCACCATACCTACCTATTATGGCATTTTCATCGCCATTCCGAGATATATTGCCATGTAACTCCACCGTTCCGTCATTATGTGTTTGAGTCACCTTGAGTTGTAAGTAATAAAAGTGTGATGATCATCATTATTAGAACATTGTCCCATGTGAGGTTATAAATAAAAGAGGCCAAAGAGACCAAATAATAAAAGAGGCCAAAGTGCAAAAAAGAGAGAAAAAAGGGTTTCCAAAAAAAAGAGAAAAAAGAGAGAAGGGGCAATGTTACTAGCTTTTACCACACTTGTGCTCCAAAGTGGCACCATGTTATTCATAATAGAGAGTCTCCTATTTTGAAAATTACATATATTACTAGTGGGAATTTTTCATTATAGAACTTGGCTTGTATATTCCAACGATGGCCTTACTCAAATGCCCTAGGTCTTCATGAGCAAGCAACTTTTTGAGCTTTCATACACTTATAGATCTAGTGCATCCGTTACATGGCAATCCTTACTCACTCACATTGATATCGATTGGTGGACATCTCCATATTCCATTAATTTTCCTAGTTGATGTGAGCCTTTCTCCCTACTTTTGTCTACTACCACCTTCTATTCCACCTATAGCGCTATATCCATGGCTCACGCTCATGTATTGCAGGAAGAGTTGAAAAAGCTGAAGCGCGTTAAAAAGTATGAAACAATTGCTTGGCTGACACCAGGGTGGGCATGATTTATACTTTGTGCTGAGAAGAGGGAGCATAACAAGACTATATGCTGTTGCAGGGATAACATTTTTAGCCATGTCATTTTTGAAGCTTCATAATTTTCTTTCCAGTATGCTTGAAGTATTATTGTTTTTATGCCATTGAACTTTTGTTTTGAATCATATGGATCTGAACATTCATGCCAAAATAAAGAAGAAATACATTGCTAAATATGTTAGGTAGCATTCCACATTAAAAATTCTATTTTTATCATTTACCTACTAGAGGACGAACAGGAATTAAGCCTGGTGATCCTTGATACGTCTCCAATGTATCAATAATTTTTATTGTTCCATGCTATTATATTATCAACTTTGGATGCTTTATATGCATGAATATGCTATTTTATATTATTTTTGGGACTAACTTATTAACCTAGTGCCCAATGCCAGTGCTAGTTTCAGTTTTTCCATGTTTTTGAACTTCGCAGAAAGGGCATATCAAACGGAGTCCAAATGGAATAAAACTTTCGTGATGATTTTCTTGGACCAGAAGACATCCAAAGGACTTGGAGTCCATGTCAGACGATCCTTTAGGTGGCGACAAGCCAGGGGCGCCCTAGGGGGGCGCCTCCTAGGGCTCGTGGCCCCCTCATGGACCCCCTGACCCTGTTCCTTGGCCTATATATTCTCAAATATTCCATCATCTAATTACTACTCCACAATGCATTCCCTTAGGCCCAAATATGGTGAAGTGTCATGTAGTCGATGTTCACATGACACCACTAACACTACAAAAAAATACACTTCCGTGATGATACATGTTTGTCACAGTAGGTCACATTTTCTGTCATGCATGTACATCCATGACAATTTTATGACAGAATCAAGATAGTCATACCTGTGCTATCGTAGAAGTGTTCCATGACATTACCAAAATTATCATCACGAAAGTGTCCACTTCCATGACGATAAATCGCGCGCCACATAAGTGCTTTCATCAAGGGTGACCGACACGTGGCATCCACCGCAATGGAACGCCGTTAAGCTATCGGGTCCGGTTTTGGATCCGATAACCCGTTAACAGCCCCGACCAATGGGGATTTTCCACATATAAAATCATCATTGGCCGTAGGAAACACGTGTTGCCTCATCATTGGGACAGATGTCATCCACTCATTGGACATGAGGCGCCTATGATAGGTCGACATGTGGCACGGCCCAACAGTGGCCCATTACGGTGAAAAAGGCTGGCCCAGTAAAAAATAGCAGGCCGGCCCATATAAGGCCTACTTGTGTGAGGTCCATTTAAGCCCACGACCCATACGAGATGTGCCAATTCGGCTTGTCAACGGCCCATTAAAGATTTGACACCATTGGAGCCCATCGTCAGTTCGAGCCCGTTAACAGCGCGCTATATATGTGGGCTCAATATCGGCCCGATGAGATTTCGGCCTATTAACGGCCTAGTCAGTGGATGGGCCCATTTTCATGATGTACATCTTTAGGCCTTTTAGCGACCCATTTAAATATTGGGCTAATTTCCGGCCCGGTGTGTCTTCCAGCCTGTTGACGACCCATAAATCTGTTGGGCCATTTGTAGTTGGACCTGAATTTCGGCCTTTTAGCGACCCATTTAAGTGTTGGGGCAATTTCCGTCCCGGTGTGTCTTTCAGCCTGGTGACGGCCCACATATCTGTTGGGTCATTTGTAATCGGACCTGAGTTTTGGCCTTTTAGCAACCCTTTTAAGTGTTGGGCCAATTCCCGGCCCTGTGTGCCTTTCAGCCTGTTAACGAACCATAAATGAGTTGGACCATTTGTAGTCGGACCTGAGTTTTGGCCTTTTAACGGCCCATGCCCTTCATGGTCCAATACCAGCCCGGTTTCTCTTTCGGCCTGCTAAAGGCCCACAACACAGTTGGGCCATTTACAATACGACCTGACTTTCGGCCTCTTAGCGGCCCATGCACTTCATGGTCTAGTACAAGCTCGCTGTCTCTTTCGGCCTGCTAAAGGCCCACAGTATAGTTGGTCCATATGTAGCCCGAACTTAGTAACGGTCTGTTAACGGCCCGTGAAATCAATTGGGCCCACCTGTTGCCCTCTTCGATGTCAGCCTGTTAACGACCCAGGAGTTAAGAGGGCCGACCATTAACTTTCGGCCTGGTAACGGCCCATTAACTTAATGGGCCCACTAAAGTTCGTACATGTCTTTAGGCCAAATTAGATAATTTGAGCCCATTACGACGAGCAATTATGCACAGGACCAAAACCGATCAGGCAAAGGTACGACATACATGGAAAAATGTTGCACATCCAACATATATTACAGGAAATTACATCCACTGGGCAATCAAAGATTGATGCCAGTGCAAATAAGTGAACAGAACCTAACGATCTACAACGTCACAATCTGCAACCTCAGCACGGATGACGCCCATAAGCATGTGGGCAAGTTCTTGCTGCTTTGCCACACTGTCTCTGAAAACATTGATCAGTTGTTGTGTCGCACGAATCTGCACCTCTGATTCCTCCACCATTTCCATCATTCCTTTAGCCATTAATTGGTACACAAACATACATTTTTTCCGTTGCATTCAAGACAGAGGATACTGAACAGATTCAGATGGCGATTTTGGAAGGCTTGTATTATTGATAGGGGAGAGTGTCTCGACCACTGCATCATAACATAAATTAGGAGGGGAACCAAACAAATTAATCATGAGTTATTGGCATATTACCTGGCCTAGATTTATTGGAAAGAAACAATGGGGCTGCCTTGCTGTTTTCAGAGTTTTTCTTCTTATCTTTAGCAGCCTGCACCAAATTAAGACACTAGCATTGCTATTATTGGCCAAGTCAGATAATAGGAAAGCAACATTGGCACAACGTACGTTTGGGCAACTAGCCAACACCAAAAGAATACAATATGACACAACTATCATTAGCCAGGTAAGGTAATACGAAAGCAACATTCACACAATGAATGAATGAGCAACCAGAGCAACACTACAATTCAGTAATGTGCATGATATGAGATAGTACAATCATGCAGCTCAGTATGCAAAACTACCAGGCAATTTTATTTACAAAAATAAACATTGGCACCTTTAACATTTTGCTACAACTAATATTAGATCAGACAAAGGTTGGATTCACGCAGATTAACAAAATACATGTTGATGTAAAATATACAACAGGTACTTACATCAACATTGGAGCAGAGAGAATTCCCGCAAGATATTTTCCTCGAATACAATGCCAATGAAGGAAATCTTCTATCATTTAACCTTATTTTCTAAAAGAGAGATGGGTAAGACACATGTAGAAAATATGATCAGAATGCTATAAAATTTCATGATGCAAGGATACACACACGCTTCTTAGAATGGAGTTGACATTCTTTTGCTGGACTGGAGCGGACTAGTTCTTTGGCCACTCGAATCTGCTTATTATCAATGGGAGTTGGGTTTCTCTGTGCTGGAGCAGTATCTATGAAAAATGGAGTTGGTTTATTATCTACTGGCGTTTGGATCTTTTGCAAAGACCTGGTTTGTAACCCTTCAAATTCTAACATAGTCGTCTTCCCCTTTCATGCCTTATATAGAAGAATGGTGCTTCAATTATAAAACATGCTACAACAGAGATGGAATAGGTACTGAAGAATAGAAAGGCATGACATATTGACATGTATTCCCTCCATTCGGAAATAAATGGATGGGTCTAGGCGTATTTCAGTTCTAGATACATCCAGTTTTATCCATTTCTGCGACATATAATCCGGACGGAGGGAGTATGATGTAAGAGCTAGGGATACGACATGACAACACAGTAAAAAAACAGTAAAAACCCACTGCAGAACCAAAGTAATCAAACCCACTGATATGAGATTGTACACTCATGCAGCTCAGGATGCAAAACTACCAGGCAGTTTTCCTTACAAAACTCAACATTGTGGCCTTTAATAATACATTTTGCTACAACTAAATTTAGATCAGATAAAGGTTGGATTCACGCCGATTAACAAAATACATGCTGATGTAAAAATATAGTGATATACAACATGTACTTACATCTGCATTGGAGTACAGAGAATTCCTGCAAGAATCTTTCCTCACAGATGATACCAGTGCAGAAATTCTTCTATCTGTTAAGCTTATTTTCTAAAAGACAGATGGGTAAGAAACATGTAGAAAATATGATCAGCATTCTATAAAATTTCATGATGCAAGGATACGCACACGCTTCTTAGAATGGAGTTGACATATTTTTTCTGGACTGGAGCGGACTAGTTCTTTGGCCACTGGAATCTGCTTATTATCAGTAGGAGTTGGGTTTCTCTGTGCTGGAGCAGTATCTATAAAAACTGGAGTTGGTTTATTTTCTCCTGGCGTTTGGATCTTTTGCAAAGACCTGGTTTATAACCCTTCAGATTCTAACATAGTTGTCTTCCCCTTGCATGCCTTGTATAGAAGAATGGTGCTTCAATTATAAAACATGCTACAACAGAGAGATGGAATAGGTACCGAAGAATAGAAAGGCATGACATATTGACATGTATTCCCTCCATCCGAAAAAATGGATGGGTCTAGGCGTATTTCAGTTCTAGATACATCCTTTTTTATCCATTTTGGCAACATGTAATCTAGACGGAGGGAGTATGGTGTAAGAGCTAGGGATACGACAGGACAACACAATAAAAAAACATTAGTTGAATGTAAAACTGTATGCTAGCGGAATACATACAGAAAAACTAAGGCAAAATACACGTGTATGATTGGGAAACTAAGATGCCATTGCAACAGAGCACTAGAACAACACTTCAATGTAAAAGAACATGGTATGGTAGACAGATGAAGTACTTACTGATGAATAACAATGCATAAGATATTCAGAAGCATGATGTCCAAATTAAGCAGATGGCATTGCAATAGAGTAGAATGACAGTACTTGAATTTGAAAACATGTTATGATGAATGGAATAGGTACTGAAAAACAGGAAGGCATGACATATTTACATGCATGATCAGCATGCTAAGCACATGGCATTGCAACAGAGTAGATACACTCCAGGACATTATATGCATGTTGTACCCATATCACGGGCCAAGTTAGAGCAAGGACCTTGTGGGGTGAAGAGGATTCAACATCTTTCTGCAAGTCTTCTGAAGAACTGCCTTTACATGTTCCATCATATTGGGTATCATTGACATCAAGTTTATTGGGCTTTACATTGCTCTGTGAGGTTCTTGTGGATATATCAGTGTGTGCAATTATATCTGACATGCATGGAAGACAACTAGTAGTTAGATTTATGTAATGAGTGCCTGTAGGAGACGACATAAATAGTAGGACTGGGGTTAACTAGTAGCAACAAGTCTCAAAAACTAAATGGAGAACACAGATGAAAGCTACAAAATATGTATCGTTTGTACTCGAGATTAACTAGATGGCACACAAAAGTATTAAAGAACAACATAGGTAATACTAGAAGTGGTATAATACTATAATCACCAGCCTGTGGGATAGCATTGGCTGATGGATGATAACTATGGAACAACGTTACCTAAAGAACAAGTAGCTTAGCTGAACTATGGAACAACTTTAACTCCTGAACAAGACCCCGTAAGAGATCAACATGAATATATAGTGAAATGTGATAATCTATTTTCCATGCTTAGACAAATAACAAAGCCATAAATGTTGCACACAAGTAAGATGAGCATACAACCTATCAGGCAGCCATCCATAGGAGTGAGCATCATGTGCTGACTTGTCGATGGCCCTGCAGTTGTTGCGGCTGTCCATGTCGGGCACACGCATTCGATGCAGGGAACTGTTGAGTGGGGACTATAGCTCCCTTCTGGTGTATGCTTCCCTTGTTGGAGCAGCTGCGGTGAGTCGGAAGACGGTGTGGCTGAAGATGCAGATAACGCATAATGTTAAGAACGACACATCTCTTTGATATGCAGAAATACACTAAGAGATCAACATCAAGTTACGAGAGTGGTCACACGTCTGTTGACTGAGACTAAATTGGGGTCACACGATCTTATTTTATTTTGGTACTGTCCGATCTACGCTGGATGGCTTGATGGCCGTCTTGTGCCTCCCGGCTGACACTGTTAGGAATCTTCCCCGAAGAGCCAGCGACCAACGGCAGAGTAGCTTGCCTCCGCCGTCTGTGGCCCCGGCCAAAACCCCGCTCCCCGCCCCACCGCTCTGCCGTGGTTGCGCCGTCCCCAGGCCAATCCACAAAGACTCCTCGTCATCCAGATCTGGCGGCGGCAGTACCTTGAACCCACGCAACTCTAAGATAGCCATCTAACCGCTGCTTCCGCGGCGAACTTGCGGCCCCGCACCCTTACGTTAGACACCAGCCAACCGGCAGCCTAGGAGCTCCACCGCCTCGAGGGGTGCTGCTTCCCATTGGGAATCGATTGGCCCAGAATAAAAATTCAGACAACTGACGCCTAAATAAAGTGATTTGAGATGAGGGTGCGACCTATCTAGCGGCATGGTGAAGTAGGCAGGTCCAACTGCCGAGTCAGTGAGGCTGGCGCGGTTGCGGTGGCCACTGGCGGCAGGGAAACAACGATGTCGCGACGGTGGACGGCTACGGGGAAGCAGCGCCGGGACTCTGGACGGATCCAAAGTTGGAGCCGCTACGGCGTCGTGGTTGTGGAGAAGACAAAAAGGAGGGAGATAGTCTCAGATCGACTAGGCGTATCAACGGGCTATGGAGATGCCCATTAATAGATATCAATGTGAGTGAGTAGGGATTGCCATTCAACGAATGCACTAGAGCTAAATATGAATGAAAGCTCAACAAAAGAAACTAGTGGGTGTGCATCCAACTTGCTTGCTCACGAAGACCTAGGGCATTTGAGGAAGCCCATCGTTGGAATATACAAGCCAAGTTCTATAACAAAAATTCCCACTAGTATATGAAAGTGACTAAACATGAGACTCTCTACAATGAAGAACATGGTGCTACTTTGAAGCACAAGTGTGGAAAAAGAAAGTAGCAATTGTCCCTTTTTCTTTTTCTTTTTCTTTTTTCTTTTCTCTTTTTTTGGGCCATTTTTTTTCTTCTTTTTTGAGGAGGGGCTTTATAGATTCAGCCTTTCCTCCCATGGGACAATGCTCTAATAATGATGATCATCACACTTTCATTACAACTCGATACTACAACAACAAAATATGTCTATATGAATGCCTCCGGCGGTGTACCGGTATGTGCAATGAAACAAGAGTGACATGTATAAAAAATTATGCAGGGTGGCTTTGCCACAAATATGATGTCAACTACATGATCATGCAATGGTAGTATGACAATATGATGCATGTCATATGAACGGAACGGTGGAAAGTTGCATAGCAATATACTCCCTCCGTCCCAAAATAAGTGACGCAAAAGTGACTCAACTTTGTACTAAAGTTAGTACAAAGTTGAGTCACTTTTGCGTCACTTATTTTGGGACGGAGGGAGTATCTCGGAATGGCTATGGAAATGCCATGATAGGTAGGTATGGTGGCTGTTTTCAGGAACAATATGGTGGCTGTTTTGAGGAAGGATATATAGTGGGTTTATGGCACCGGCGAAAGTTGCGTGGTACAAGAGAGGCTAGCAATGGTGGAAGGGTGAGAGTGCGTATAATCCATGGACTCAACATTAGTCATAACAACTCATATACTTATTTAAAAAATCTACGAGTCATCAAAACAAAGCAATCAACGCATGCTCCTAGGGGGGAGGTTGGTAGGAGTTAACCATCGCGTGCCCCCGACCTCCATACAAAGGTTGACACTCTACAAATACCTCATGCTCTAACTCCGTCACGTATCGGTTCACCATACGTGCATGCTATGGGAATCGCTAACCTTAACACAAGTATTTCTCAATTTCATAATAATTCCACTAGCATGACTCTAATATCACTATCCTCATGTCTGAAAACAATTATCAAGCATCCAACATCTCATTCTACTCAATGCACTTGGTGTGATTTTTTTTTACTACATTGACATTGGATGTTTATCATGTGAAGACTAGTTTCTTTAGCCTAAACACATTACCATGCTGTTTTAATAGACTCTCAAATAGATATAAGTGAAGCATGAGAGTTCAACAATTTCTACAAAATATTACCACTACTGTGCTCTAAAAGATATAAGTGAAGCACTAAAGCAAAAACTATTCAACTCAAAAGATATAAGTGAAGCACATAGAGTGTTCTAACAATTTCTAGGCCATATTTAACTCTCTCAAATAGGTGTGTCCAGCAAGGATGATTGTGGCAAACTAACAAGCAAAGACTAAAATTATACAAGACGCTCCAGGCAAAACTCATAACATGTTGCGAATAAAAATATAGCTCCAAGTATAGTTACCGATTGATGAAGACGAAAGAGGGGATGCCTTCCCGGGGCATCCCCAAGCTTAGGCTTTTGATTATCTTGAATTTACTTGGGGTGCCATGGGCATCCCCAAGCTTAGGAATTTGCTACTCCTTGTTCCATAGTCCATCAAAGCAATACTCAAAACTTGAAAACTTCACAACACAGAACGTAGAAAAAAATATATCTCGTGAGCTCCGTTAGTATAAGAAAGCAAACCACTACTCAAAGGTGCAGCAATGAATTTATTATTTGTTTATATTGGTGTTAAACCTACTGTACTCCAACTTCTCTATGGTTCATATCCTCCAATACTACTTATAGATGCATCAAAATAAGCAAACAACACACGAAAAACAGAATCTGTCAAAGACAGAACAGTGTGAAGTAATCTGCAGGTTTCGCCTACTTCTGGAACTCCAAAAAAATTCAAACTAAATTGTTAAATTTGTGTAATTTGTCTACCAATCATCTACAAAAAGAATAAACTAAAAAGCATGCTCCAGTAAAATCTCATGACTACTTTAGCGAGCGCTAACGATTCTGTTTTTCACAGCAAGATCACATAAACTTCACACAAGTCTTCCCAAAGGTTCTACTTGGCACAAACACTAAACAAAACATGAAACTACATCTAATCATAGGCTAGATGCAAAATTTATTCCCTAACAGCAACAAAAACATAAAACATAAAATTAGGTTGCCTCCCAACAAGCGCTATCGTTTTACGCCCCTAGCTAGGCACAATACAAGATAGATCTAGGGATGGCCATAGTGGTACGATATGTCGCGAAAGCTCATCTCATATTCCCTATGTTCAGCAGCAAGATTCCTTTGTGGCAAGAAAAAGTAATCAAAAGGGCTAAATTTAATGGGACAAAAGTCCCCTACATCATTCTCGGGAGGAACAGGTTCCTCCTTTGGCCCTTTGTAGTGGATGACCAATTCATCATTATAGGCATTCTTTTGGCAGAAGGTCATAAGCCTTCGTTCAAGGGAGAAGCATAACCCATTATTTTGAACAGAAAATTCATCATTTATCTCAGAAATTCTATCAATCAAGATCTCAACAGGAACCTTTTTTCTAAGGTTTTCATTAAAAGCAACATGATCAGGAGATCGCAACCGCATAAGGTCTTCTTGATTGAACAAGATAGCCTCTATAGGAGGACGACCGGCATCTAATCCGTAATGAGCAAATATTTCTCTGGCCTCTTTCATGATATATCTAAATTCATGAGCCAAAAAGATAGTAGCTGCATGCTTAACGGAAGAATGCTCAATATTGGAGAACTCCAAAAATATTCTCTGAATACATGGATGCATATGGATAATTTGCCTTTCAATTTCTACTATAAGCATAGATACAACATCTGCAAGGCTACTAGTTCTGTGAAGAATAGAACCACCCACATTGGGCAAAGCACCGGCACAAGTGAAGAAGTCTTGAAGAACTCCTTTTCCAATAATATTACCGCTACCAACCCAGAATTTCTTAATATGTAAAGTGGTAGCTTAATCCGGGGGATCAACATAGATGTTGCCCTCGACATTGCTACCCTTCTCGATAGGAACGTCCCCCATCTCAGACATGAGGGCAGTCAGGCAAGCAAACAACACACGAGCAAACAAGGAGCAAGCGAACGATAAACACACGGCGGAAGAAGGACAAATACAACGGCAAGGGTGAAGTGGGGGAGAGGAAAACGAGAGGCAAATAAATGTAATGCGAAGGATAAGGGTTTGTGATAGGTACTTGGTATATGACTTTTGCGTAAGCCTCCCCGGCAACGGCTCCAGAAATTCTTCTTGCTACTTCTTGAGCTTGCGTTGTATTCCCTCGAAGAGGAAAGGGAGATGCAGCACAGTAGCATAAGTATTTCCCTCAGTTTTTGAGAACCAAGGTATCAATCCAGTAGGAGACCACGCGCGAGTCCCTCGCACCTGCACAAACAAATAAGAACTTCGCAGCCAACACGATAAGGGGTTGTCAATCCCTTTACGGTCACTTACGAAAGTGAGATCTGATAGAGATGATAGTTTATATTTTTGGTATTTTCGGTTTATAAGAACAACAAATAAAAGCAAGAAAAGTAAAGTAGATGTAGATTGATATGTTGAGAATAGACCCGGGGGCCATAGTTTTCTCTAGTGGCTTCTCTCATGATAGTGATATTCTACGGCGGGTAAACAAATTACTGTCGAGCAATTGATAGAAAAGAGAATAATTATGAGACTATCTAGGCATGATCATTGTATATAGGCATCACGTCCGAGACAAGTAGACCGAAACGATTCTGCATCTACTACTATTACTCCACACATCGACCGCTATCCAGCATGCATCTAGTGTATTGAGTTCATAAGAACAGAGTAACGCCTTAAGCAAGATGACATGATGTAGAGGGATAAACTCAAGAAATATGATATAAACCCCATCTTTTTGTCCTCGATGGCAACAATAATATTGTCCATCTTCAATGTTGGTCCTCCATCCCGTAGATGTATCATGTAGGCAACAAGGAAACAACAATTAAAGTATGGCCCATCCAATACGCATATGTGAGGATGGCTCACAAAGAAGGATTTCACCTTATGTATGTTCTCGAGGGTGTTGGTGTTGCGCAACGTGTATGCCTTCACATGCCCAAGATGCCTCATGATGGTACCGCCTTGTGAATCCCTCAAAATGAAAGAACATGACAAACACCCGGAAAAACAAATGTGGTTAGCCGTAATGCAAAACCTAGCATTCGTGTGGGAAAATACCCAACAAGTGATTGCATCATCCTTATCATAAGAAAGTACAAGGGTGTGGTGCATGGTATGTAGGCATAAGATGCAAGAACAACCAAGTGCAATTGGCTCAATCAAGAAAGTATGCATCACAAGAAGGGTGTCAAAGTCTCCGAGATCAACAAGCATAGCACGGTTGCACTCACTATAAGTGAATATGAGAGATGCAACTATTGGAGACAAGTGACAATGATCAAGATATATCATGTGAAATGCATGAACATATATGTCATCAACCCAAGAAAGCAAGTAAGAGTGGAACATGGGTGATGCAACATAGCAAGCAATCGTGGTGAACAAGTCAAACAAGCTAGTAGTGTGAAGATGCAACATACTAGAGGTAATCATAAGAAGCATGTCATGTGTGCAAATAGTAGGCATGAATAATGCACATGGCATAGCACAAGCATGAAAGCAAGATGTGAGCAAAATCTCATCATTGTGGTGGCAAGAAGTCCTATGTAAATAGCAATGGAACATCATGACTCTCCCAACACAAGAATCAACAATAGCATGGGCACAAAGAAATCTTGGCAATCGCTACAAGTATCTCCACCAAGCATGCAAATACACATAGAAGAAGTATAATGGTGAGTCATGTGTAAAGGCAAGCAAGGGTCACAATTGCATGGCAAAGTCATATCAAGAGGTATAGCATGCAAAGTGAACACGATAGTATGGGCATAAGATGACAAATGGTAAATAACCCATAGCCGTGTGAGAGCCAAGTAAAAGAGATGTGCGTAGTGGTTGTGCAAAGAGAATGGTGGTAAGGAGATTCCACGGAATCCCAAATCGTCGTTGCTCTCAAGAGCTCTTTTCGTCAACTCATGGGATTGTGAGGTTGACGAGTTTTCAAAAGTACCTACACAAGACAAAGGCAAAGGAAAAATTGTATGTGCATGGTATATGTACACATCATCCATCATGATGCGTACGTGCATGTGTTGGTTAGCACAAAATAGCCAATGCTCGAATAAATGCGATGCGTGATATAGAAACATGTCATCCATCATGAGAGGTTTATTGTTATGTATGGCACAATGGAGACTCATATTGTGTTTCATGAGAAGTAAGTAGAGCATTGTTATTCATGGAATGCATATGGTGCACACAATCATGGTAATCATGCAAGGTATGGAATGCATCAAGATCTCCTAGTATGTATGACGAAACTATGGGGGGTCTCCTCATGAGCATTATTGGAAAGATCACATGGAGAATATTGACAACATCCAAAGCAAAGCATATTTGGAACAATGTGATCATGGCATGGCATAGTAGATGAATTGCACAAGTCATGTAAAGGAAGCATGGCAATATCATCGCAAGAGAAACACAAGCCAATGACCATCATCTTGTCATCTATGCCACAAGTGCAAATAGGATTTACCTTAATTTGGCATGCATAGTTACTATGTTGAGATTGATAAGAAACAATATGAGAAATCTCACTCACAGCATATGACAGGTTTAGAGGGTTGTCGAACATGATGTGACCAAAAGAATTTTCACATGAGATCCTATGGAGCATAGCATCACAACTAGGCAACTCAACATGCTCATCATCATATTCATCATAAATAGGTAAGTCAAGACATGATGAAGTCGTACTAGCATGAAGCATGGGAATAGGTGTGTCAACATCATGCAAGCAATCATTGGTGATATAGTCCACAAGTGGGACGAAAGAAGCACCATCACCTATGTTACCTTTGGAGCATCGCTCATGTATTGGAGGTGAGGTGTTCAAGATCCAAACGTTGTTATCTTCATCATGATGGACCCATGTGGGTGGTGCATCTTCTTCCACCATGGCCACCGGGTTGTCCATTGGAGGGACGGACTCATCAAGGGTAGGCATGTCCTCTTGTAGGAGACCTAGCACCAAAGAAAACACACTTGGAGTAGAGGTTAAGTCGTTGTAAATCATAGTGGCCTCACATGCCCTCTCAACTACCTCACTCACTAAGTTTTGTGGCTCACTCATGTCAGGCCCAAGATGTGATTCTATCCCGATCACGTGGCACTTACGTGATTGGGGCATAACCGCATTTCGGGCGCTTAGCAAGATGGATATCATTACATCGTACCATTACATACATACATGGGGAATACAACAATACATACAAGTCACATGAATACAACAACATCAATACAAGACATCCGACTACAGATGCAAACATGAAAAGCACAACGACATCCATCTGCTATCCCAGGCTGCCGACCCGGAATCTAACCCAAGACTGAAGAAGAAGAAGAAGAAAGAACTCCAACACAACGATCATCGCTCTCACGTCAAGACATCAGAAACCTGCACCTGCAACTGTTGTTGTAGTATCTGTGAGCCACGAGGACTCAGCAATCCTATAACCATGGGTAACAAGACTAGCAAAGCTTAAAGGGTAGGAAGAGGTAAAGTGGTGAGGTTGCAGCAGCAGCTAAGCAATATGTATGGTGGCTAACTTACGAGTACAAGAATAAGATGAGCATCTACGCAAACGGTCGCAAACTAGTAGTGATCGCTAAAGACCTGAACTACCTACGAGTCAAACATAACCCCACCGTGTTCTCTTCTCAAAGTGAAAAGAGACAGTCATGGTTACTCACGCAGTCGTGTATTTTACTTCGGATCCTCTGTCAAGTTTTCTACAACCGGACATTAACAAATTCCAATCTGCCACATAACCGCGGGCACGGCTTTCGAAAGATCATAACCCTGCAAGGGTGTCCCAACTTAGCCCATCACAAGCTCTCATGATCAGTAGAAGTAATAATAATATTATCACCCCTTATCTTAGGGACAATCCGACCAGGCTCGGAATCCCGGTGCACAAGACATTTCGACAATGGTAAAACAAGTCCAGCAAGACCTCCCGGCGTGCCGACACCCTGATAGTAGCCGCGCGTATCTCGTCTCAGGCCACAACCGGATAGGTGATCCTACGAGTAAAACCAGCCCTCGGGTTTCCCCAAGGTGGCCCCGCAGTCTCCCCGTTCAGGACCAACACCATCAGCACTGGCCCCCCTGCTATGTAGAAAAGAATCCCGAGGGCGCGACCCCCTATGCAAATTTAATTAATTAATTAAGTTATTATTATGAGGCAAATTAAAACCAATGTTGGGCCTTGCTGGAGGAGTTTTATTCAAAGACGAAATGTCAAGGGGTCCCCATATACCCAACCGTGTAAGGAACGCAAAATCAAGGAACATAATGCCAGTTTATCGGCTCCTAAGGTGGCATGAGTGGAACAAAACACCAAGCAAAAGGCCAAGCCTTCCACCCATGCCCAGTATATAGGTGTGTTAATAATAATAATAGATATTGTGATATGCCAACAACAAGTTCCAACATGGAACGATCTTCATCTTCACCTGCAACTAACAATGCTATAAGAGGGGCTGAGCAAGCGGGTAACATAGCCAAACAATAGGTTTGCTGGGAGAGGTGTCAAAGGTTAGAGGTTTCATGGCAACAAGGAGAGGGGCTGACAATAAATGATGTGTAGCGCGACATATAACGATAGCATCGAGACAACTAAGCATGGCAATGATAGTTAAGGTATCCAAGGTGATGGTCATCTTGCCTGAGATCCCTCCAGGAAGAAGAACGTTTCCATGAAGAAGACGAAGAAGCAGCCTCGAAGACGAACCACATGTAGACGAACGAATCCTCACGATCGCAACAGAACAAGCACTAACGAGAAGAAGCACACAACACGGTAAACACACCACACAAGACAAGACAAGGTGCTCAAACAAGTATGATGCAAGCAAGTCTATATATGATGCAATACATGGCAAGGGATGAAGCACACAAGAACAACATCAACCAACAAGTTTAAATGAGGCCGGAATCAACATATAACAAATCCGGTAAGTCCTCATATGCACATTTTGAAATTAGTCCAGATATGAACAAACCTTAAGTTAAATTTGTTAAACAGCAAGTTAACATGAACCATGATGATCTACACGAAATTCTAGTCAAGTTTCATATAAAGTTTGTTTAATTCGGAGCTACGGCCTAGAAGATATGAGCAAAACAAGACAAGCAAGGCAACGGTGCAAGATGTACCCAAACATCAAGAAAACATACTCCAAACATGAAAACAACATGATATAATGATTCTACATGCAAAATCACACAATTTTCATATAAGGCACACCCAAAACGGAGCAACGGGCTAAAAGATACGAGCAAAACAAGTTACAATGCAAAGCTGAAGTTAACAGCCACATAGCAACTTCGGAGCAAGATAAATATATGCTACAACACTCAAACATGATAACAAGAAGCATGGATGTGAAATAGACATGATGCTTAACAAGCATGAACTTAGAACACACCCAAAAGCTTGCTGGAACACAATTAAACAAGCATGACAAGTTGCAATAAATTTATCCAGACTTAGCCAAAATCTGGGAAGGCAAAAACATCATCACGATACTGCCTTCGAAGGCACAAAACAACAAGCATATCAACTCTAATAAGAACATAAAGAGCATGGATATGTATTAGACATATCATACAACAAACAACTCCATTGGAGCATCTCCATAGGAGGCATGGTTCAATAACAACAAGCTACACCAAATTGATCACGCTGATAAAAACCTGACAGGTATAATTTATAGCAACTTGAGAGCAAGAAATAAATAAGCTACAACAGGTCATATGAGCAAGTAAGGGCATTAATGGATAGACAATAACATGGACAACAAGACATGATCATTGGCCACTCCAAAACAAGCATGGATTTGAGTGGGGCATCAAGCAAACATAGCATCAGGTTATAACAGATTCCAGACTTAGCAGTTTTTCACTAAGTATAAAACAGCAATAACGACATGGCATGTTTACAAGCTTGTCTAAGTCACCTCAAGGCATATCATGGAAAATGAATTGCACCACAGCAAAGACCATATGATTGTGCTTCTAAAACATCTAGACATGCGGCATGAAGACAAACACATCAATAGCAATGAGCAAGTGAAATCAGCATCTCATAACAAGTTTCAGCACTTAACAGCCACATACACTTTTGCAACAGAGATTAACATAGCAATATGAAACCTAACATGAATGCTACAGCAAACATCATGTAGAGCACTTCACAATGAACATTTTGACATATCATATGCACCATTTGGATCCACGAGCAAAAAGTTACATGCACTCAAAGTATGCAACATATTATGCAAAAACTGGGACTTAGCCATTTTTAACAGAGGAAAAGTGAGCGTCATATAACTAACTAGTGCCCGGGCGAGGAATAGGGGGTTTCTTACCAGATGGGCTAGCCCATTAGGAGGAGAGGCAGGCCGGAGGGAGGTGGTTTGGGCCGGCTCGGCGCGGGCCTGAGGGAGGGGAGCTGGGCCGCGGGGCCCATGAGGCCGGACCAGGCTAGACCGGGCCACGGCTTGCGGACCTCGGGCCCACGTGGAGATGGGCTTCGGCCCTGTCGGTGAGCGAGGCAGGATCGAGCGGGGCTCGTCCTCCTCCTCCCGAAGAGGACCAAACGACGGTGGCGGCTACCGGATTCCGGCGAGGGGCGGCCGGGAGGAGGCCGGTGGCGCAGAGGGAGCCTGAGGGGCTCGACGGAGGAGGCGGATCGGCGGGTCAGCGGCGGGGCTCGAGGAGAACACGCAGGGGCGGGAAGGTCGTGACGGCGGCGGGGCCGGCGCTCCGGCGACCGGGCGGCAGCGCGGATCGAGCGGGAGGCCGGCGAGACGGCGGCGGGGATGCACGAGGCGGGCTGAGCTTGAGCGCTCGGGGCAGAGCGAGCCCTCCTGCGCTACGGGCAGCGGCGATAGAGAGGTCGAGGCCGGTGCGGTGGTGGCCGGCGGCTCGTGCTCCGGCGAACTCCTGCCGGAGCGGCGGCGAGGAGGCGAGGCCGGTGGAGGCGCGCAGGCTGGCGGCGGAGACGGACAGTGGCGAACGAGCTCGTCGGGCCCGCGATGGGCTCGGCGGGCCGCGGGCAGTGGAGACTGGTGCTGGACACGTGTCCGCGCGGGAGTGGCTGCGGGCGGCGGCGCGATGACGTGGCGGCACGCCATTGGCTGAGGTGAGGTGGCTGCGGGGATGGACATGTCCGACGGGGTGCAGACATGTCCGGCTGCACGGTGGGAGGGGGCTAGGGTTTCATCTGCGAAAATTTCGGGGGTAGGCACATATTTATAGGTAGAGGGAGCTAGGAGTGTCCAAATGAGGAGCGGTTCGCGGCCACGCGATCGTGATCGAACGGCCAAGAGCATGGAGGGGGTTAGAATGGGCTTGGGGGCTGTTGGAGAGGGGTGTTGGGCCAAAATAGAAGAGGCTTCCGGCGGTTAACACGGTTAACCGGTGGGCTATCAAACGAACTCCGAATGCGATGAAAATTGGCAGGCGGCCTGCCTACACTATAATAAGACCACACGCCAAGTTTCAACCCATTCCGAGAACATTTTTCGGCCAATCATAAAATAAATATCCGGAGGTGCCGCGGGCACGTGCAAGTGTGTCTGGGCTCAGAATGGACAACTGAAAGGACGGGCGGACTCGGACGGATGCAAGTTTTGAAAACATGATGATGCAAGCACACATGATGACATGGCAAGATGCAACACGCAAGCAGATGACATGGCAACGGAAACGAATAACTGGCTGACACCTGGCGCACCGGTCTCGCGGTGTCACAACTCACTCCTTCGTGGAAGCTCTCACTCGTATGGTTGGAGTCACTCAAATGGCTCTCAACCTCACATAGGAGAAGTAGCATGCTCTCATGTGTGGGGCTAGTGGTGGGCACACTCATCCTCTCAAGGGAAATGCCCTCAAGGTCACATATGGTGGAGTCACTCGTATCGCTCATGTGGTGGTGGCTCTCCTCACATGGGAATTGGGGCATCTCGTCATATGTGGATGTCGAAGAGGTGTTGGTGCAATAGTCTCCATGCTCAACTTCCTCATATGTAATGCCTCCAAAGATGAATGTCATGGGATGTGGCAAATCATCACGCTTCTCCGAGGTCAAAGAGAAGGTCTCATGCTTGCTCACGTAGCTTGACCCGGAGTAGTAGTCTAATATGGGCGCCGTCTTCATGGTGTCGAAAAGGTTCATGCACGATGCCTTGGTCGAAGGGGATGGTCCATGCTCGACCGTCTTGTCGCCGTCGCTCGTAGATGATCGCCTTGATGATGAAGACGTCGATGTAGGCAAACTCATGGGAAGTAGGCGAAGATGCCGTACGTCCAAAGGCGAAGATGCCTTGATAGCACTTGGCGAAGATCCCGAAGTGGTGGTTCTAGCCGTAGCTCCGTCTTGGGTGTGCTTGTCTCGCGGTCTTCTTATGTTCTCTTGAAGCTTGGGCTTGGCGTGAAGTAGGGCGTCTTTGGACTTGTATGTTTGCGCGTGTCGAGCATCTTCATCTTGATGGTGTCCTTGTAGTGCTTGAGCTCTTGGTAGGTGTCGTTCGTTGTCGTCGTGCGCATAATGCTTGGAGGTGACTTTCCCTTAATGACGATGTCGATGGTCGCCATGGCGGTGTGGACGTGGAAGACTTGCACTTGCATCATGTTTGCGCTCCGAAGACTTGTGACTTGAACGTCGCCGCCGAGAGGATAACGAAGGGGAAGAAGACTTGTAATCGACCACCAAGTGTTGGAGCTCCGCCATTTGTTTGTTGAAGGAGTCGCACATGTCGTCGAAGGAAGCCATTGTCCTTGTCTCGGAGTGTCGTAGTTCGATGGCGATGTTGCCCAAGCGCTCTTGCATTGCTCGTTGTAGTCCGATGGTTTTCGCGTGGATGTCATTGTTCGTGCCGTCGATGTCGAAGACCGGAGATGAAATGCCTTGCCTATCCATCACAAGATGCTAGCAAGTATGAGTGGGAGAAAGATAAGAACTATACCAAATGTACCTTGACCGATGTTGAAGATGGATCAATGATCACTCAAATGTGAAACAAGGAAATAACACAATTGGTACTAATTCTTGTCGGTTTCTCACACCTACACAAGTAAAGCTTATGGTGGAGCTCGGTGAGGATAGTGGCACAAAAAATTGATGTGAAATGTTAGCAAGAGTCAATAATACTGAAAAAGATTCACAAATTTGTAAATGCAACAAGTAGACCAATAGCAATATGGGTGGCACACGGAAACACACACACAGATAGATAAGTGGGGTCGTGCAATCAAGGGGTGAGCCAAAATATGGAATCCACGAAAATGCTCATGTTGCACAACACTAGAGAGACGCTAGCACGATTGCACAATAGGCAGATACGAACTTGTGCACAATCTACTAAGCAAAATGCAACGACTTCTATCCCAAGCATTCTATATGTATGGTATTCCGGTGGTATGATCCAAAATGATCGAGTATGACAATCTTAATGTAGTATGATGCTATGGTTCTTGCTTAAAAGCTCTTTGATTATCTTTTTCTTTGTGCTTAAAAGCTTGTTTGACTCTTTCTTTTTTGAGCTCTTTTCTCATGCAAAACTTCACTAACCAAGATAGCAATTAAGTATATGCGATGACAACCTTGTGTCACAAGAGATGATACCAAGATATGCACCACGGTGATATGGTATGTATGATATGGGAAGTATGATCATTAATGTGCACAAGTCACGTTGTCGGCAATACTCAAATGGCTAGTCTCGATAGGTAGGTGACGCAAAAACGGGCTAGGGGTTAACAATGCAATTTTAAGGGAATATACAATGATGTCGTCGAAGTTACCGTCCGTGTCGATGATGAGAGGTGGTGCTCTTGATGTAGACCCGTTCCTAATTAGCCGAAACACCTTAGGAAACGGAAAAACCACAACTCAAAATCTCAAGGACAAATGTCAAATGGTGGTGGCGGCAATGCCGTGGTGGTTGCAGAAGTGGAAAGATGGGCTATATATGATGTCGGAGTTGAAGTCACGGTCCCTAAGTAGCCGAAACACCTTAGGAGACACAAGCCACAACTCAAACAAGCTCAACAAAATTGGGTTAGGTTGGGTTGGCGGAAAAGTATAGTGGACTAAGCTATGCGGAACTGGTGGTGGTGGTTGATGAAGAAGCGATTGTCCCTAAGTAGCCTAAACACCTTAGGAGACTCAAATCACTACTCAAACAACCACAAATGCTATCGTGGACAAAATGGGTTAGGTTGCGAAAGTTGGTGGTGGATATGCGGATGATATGGTGGAAGCCCTAGGCAAAGATGCCAAAATTCACAAAATATGATGGAGTCAAATGATGATGGTAGTATTTTTGTGTGAAGGTGGATGTCACTAGCTTCAAAATGAGCTAAAGAATGTCAAAATCAGAGTTCGAATGAATTAGTTATGACCAACATAAAAATCAGCCGAAATGGGAATCTACAGGTACCGGACGTCCGGAAATGGACGGATGTCCGGTGGCCGGACGTCCGGTCGGGCTCGGAAATCCGGTAATTTCTTCTGTATAGGTGGTTCCGGTTGTCCGGTAGATGACGGACGTCCGGTGCTTCGTGAGGGTCCGGACGTCCGGTAAAATGCCGGTCGTCCGGTGCGTCGGGGTCAACGGGAGATGCGAGTTTCGGGACGCGATTTTGGGCGGAAAATGGACATTTTGGGCTCGAAATTGATGAGATTTCGTGGGTGAAATATGGGGAAACTTGGGGAAATGCTAGATCCACTTGAAACCAAGCAAATCCATGGATCAAAATCAACAGAACGTCATCAAACCAACAGATCAAAAAAAAAATTTGGGGCTATTTTTGGTGGGGATTTTCGAAATTTAGGACGAAATCACACAAAAGATGGATAGAAAACGGTGGAGGGGGCTCCAAATTCGTGAGAAACCGTGGCTCTGATACCATATGATGTAGGGTGGAACCCTAGATGGCCGATCTTTCACGAAATGGAGAGGATCCCACAAAGAACACGATGAACACGGGGAGAAAACACAAGGGAAAACACTCAAGAACAAGTCCAATTACACATCCACTAGACAATCAAACACACAAGATCACAAGGTACATGAACAACAAAAGGAAAGATACAAGGTAGAGTTCATCTCCAAGAGGAGGTCTTGAATCCGTGAAGGATCTTCCCGTTAGGGGTCTTGAATCCAAGGTGGATCTTCTCCGTAGAGGGGCCGCAGTCTCTCTCGTGGAGTATATCCGTAATGGATGCGCAAAGCTCTATCTCACATATGAGCTAAACCAATGCTGACCCTCACTAGGAGGAGGTGGAGGAGTATATATAGTCTAGGGCCACGAAGGGGTAAGTTGGAGAGGGATACATGGGCCTCTGGCCCGAGAACTGTGCACAGATAGCATGTAGCGGACGTCCGACGGCTACCGGACGTCCGGTGGCTCGTGAGGGTCTGGACGTCCGGAAGTCTTCGGACTTCCGCTATTTCCTTCTGCCGTCGAAGTCACAGACGTCCGGTGGCCTCCGGTCGTCCGGTCGCCTGGGAGTCGTCGGTCGTCCGGTAGAGGCCGGACGTCCGGAGCCTGTAGCTTTTCCAGTAGCTTCTCCGTTTGATCCTCGGACTTGTCCTCGCCAACTTGTACAATGCTCCTAGCTGTTCCATGGCCTTCCTCTTGGTTCCTGGTCATGCATAGCACATATATTTGAGGTAGTAGCCATGTCTCGCATGTAGAAAGTGGAGGTTTGGAGAGGATCGAGTAAACCTTGTGTCCAATGGTGTGTACTTGAGGTCTCATCGAAGTGAACATGGGGATGATCGTGGGATGCTCCGCATCACATGGTCGGCCCTTTTTGAAGAGAGTACTAATAAATACGTAACTTTGATGTGTCCCGTCAACTCGCAGAACGACAAGAAGCTTTCTTACTACGCCTACTCCCTCGCCAACACGTGCGCGGTGGCTCGCAACACGAGGATAAACTTTTGCTTATAAGCGGTGGACATGCAGTAGTTCATTTGGTGTCAGATTGCCAGAAGTAGTACCATCATTATTGTTCGACTTCCGGAAGAGGAGAAGAGCCAAGCGCAAGGTCACCTACTAATCTACAGTACTACTATAGCCAAAGCTGGTCCACCTTTTTAGAGCATGGTTAATTAATATAGGTGGCTCTTGCAGCGGCACATCATTTAGAGCAAGTACTCTCTTCGTAGGATCAAAGGAAGTGAAACAAAAGTTGAAGTGGATGCTAGATTGCCAATTAAAACATGATTACATAGGAAAAAAAATCATATAGCATTCTATCCTATGAATCAAACGACCAATGTAGGAAAATCATGAGGGGGGGGGGGTCTCTCCAACAGTGTTCCTCGGCTCACACCTAGCATCAGGGTGGTCGAACTTGGAGTCATTCATCTGGTACACGGGACCACATGTCAATGAAACATGGTGTGTAATTTCTCGTGCAAAATGCGATCTGGCCGCGTTGGCCCGAGGTGTCGCATTAGTTATCGACCTTTATTTTTTTAATGGCGTGTCGTTCAGTTTTGAAACACGACTAACTGGTACTATTTGCAGAGAATCTATAAACTACTCTACTACTACTCCACCTCTAGTACTAGTAGTATACAAAAGATATATAGGCTGGAGCTTCTGAGCTTTCTTGCTAAGGGCTGCCCACTTGCTTCTCACACTATCACTCTCTCTCTCCAGATCTAAAAAAGACGGCCTCTCTCTCCCTCCTCACCGGTGGTCACAGATCCACCGGGGAAGAAAAGGACGTGCAACATTGACGCGCTCGTCGACGGCGAGCGAGGTCACGCACTGACGACAAGGCCGTCCTCTCAGACCTAGTGCCCGCGCGGGATGACCTCCGTCCCCAAGCTCGCTGCCGTAGTGCGTGCGGAGGACGACGACCACGAGCGAAGCCACTTCCGGCCGACCCTCAGGTATGCTACCTCTTTTCGAACCATTCCCTTGTTCTATTGCCCCATCTGCCACATCGCTGCATGTGGATCTTTTTCCACTCCACCATCTTCCCAATTTCTATCCTCTGCTCTGTTGGTCACGCAGACGGAAAACTTAATTTGCACTATTAAAGGAAACCCTACTTCATGCAGACTAATCCATGTCTGGGTTGAATAAGGAAAGGAAGGGAGACAGTACTGTCCAAGAGAGTAGGCATCGAACCCGCATCTAGGTTGAAAAGGGGAAAATCAGTAGCTAAGGAACCAGTCTCGTGTCTCTTGGTTGAAGAAGGGTAGAAAGGCATGGCAACACAATAGAGAATGACCAGGTCAATCGGTTTGTTGTCCTCACATAGGAAAAAGGTGGCTGAACATAACAAAAATGGGACGTAATCCACATATGCTGCTTGGATATTTGTTGCTCTGGGCAACCATACCTCCCTCACCACTCTATGCGTCCTTGGAGGTACATCGTACTGGTGCGCCCACTGTCCGAATGGGTCTCCCATGCTCTTATTGCCACTTTTTTTGCTGTTAGTATAACGCCAGCGGTAAAGTCAACCGATGCTACTACTAAAGTGATGCCACATTTAACTAATGCCGCACTCAGTCTAATGCCACCGATAAATTTAAACAATGCCATTTAATGTCTCTGGATTATTTCAGGGTTAGCTGTTGATTGTGGATGTATTAAAGATTTTTCAGCTAAGGCATTCTAATGTTGTTGCACAGCCAGTATACCAACGATGAAACTTGTTACTACCTTCAGATTTTTGCACTGTTAATGCTTATAGATTACATACCTCACTTTCATGAGATAAGTCATTTTTTTGTACAGTGTCACCAAAATGCCAAGGCGTTGATGTCATTTTATTTTGGTTAAATTGCACAAAAAATTATGAAGACAAGAGGAAAGTTCAAGAGTGGGCACCTCCTCCTTTGGCTATTGTATCGATTCGTTCAATCAAGTTTTTATGTTTGATCGATTATCAAGATTGGGATAGCAATTTTCAGGTCTCTCGAGTTCGAAATGATATATACCTTCAAGGTACATGGTTTGCAATTTTTTTTATACTATCATTAGTTCATAATGCTAGTTACCTTCAGTCTTTTTTATTTGGTTTAATGTTGTTGCCAGCTAGTATACCAATGCTGAAACTTGTTACCTTTACATTTTGTATTATTAATGCTTATAAAAATCTTCAAGTGCTAGCTTATGGAGATCAGTTCAGTAAAACCATTATACTCTACCCCGTAATAAAAAAATACTCCACTGTTCCACTAGCCAGTGGATTAGTGTATATCTATACTATTTGAATGGTGTTGCATTAGCGTATCGACATATATAAGGTGTGGCAAGCTTTCCCAGAGCAACAAGTTTCAACATTGGTATACTAGTTGTGCAACAAGTTTCAGCATTGGTACAGAGGGTGTAGAGTTCACTCAAATACTGCCAGTAAAGCTAGCCGCACCTTTGTTAAGATTAGGATATCAATTTTTCATGTTCACCCGAGTTCGAAATGATATTTACCTTGAAGGTACATGGTTTGCAATTTTTTAATACTGTCATTAGTTAATAATGCTAGTTACCTTCAGACTTTTGTATTTGGTTTAATGCTCTTGCACAACTAGTATACCAATGCTGAAACTTGTTACCTTTACATTTTGTATTGTTAATTCTTATAGAAATCTTCCAGTGCTAGAGCTTATGGAAATCTTCCAGTGCTAGAGCTTATAGAAACCTATTCCCATTAAGAAATTGGAATGCTTATATTTGTGAGTCTATGCTTCAACTAGTGCCACTTTTATAGTAATCACACTTTCAATATCTATGCAAATAGGTATGCTCGATTTTAGTGGAACTGCATAAAAAGTCCAACTGGTTCAACATTAGGAGCATGTTTTCTTTCAAACCTTTATATCCAATTGGTGGCACTATGAGCTGTTCATTAAGAAGGTACATTGTTTGCTACTATCTTTCTACTCTTTTTGTACTATCATTAGATAGTAATACTAGTGGTTTGCATGTGAATTTATTGGTAGGGTGGACCTACATTGGAGGTGCATGACATGATTCAATGATTGGATGCTCAATTTTGGTTGTATCGATTTCACCTCTTCCATCACAGCGAACATGGATATCCTTGGTCTAATGAAGAATAGGCGCTATATTTCTGCTCTGAACAAGCAAATCAATTCAGTATGAAATTGTCTAGGGCAAAACATGACTGTATCAAATTTTCCAGTGCAAAACATGACAGATGCTCAGCGGAAGAGACATGTTTAAACCACAAATACAAGGTGGGGTATATGTTTACTAGCTGCTTGATATTTGTGCAGACAGAGATGTCTGCTCGTTGCTATTTGGCAAATACACAAAGTGACCGCAATTTTGGTTGAACTACACAAGCGAATAGTATATTCACTACATGCAGTGCCATTTGAAAATAGACATAGAAAGATTGGATAGTCACTTAATGGACCGCAGGAAAGTAGTATTGTACTATTTATTGGCCAACACTAGGTGCTTCATTGCTTTGGTCTGATTATACAATGGGCATCATTTTGCCTAAGTTAAAGTTTGTATTCCGGAAATAGTCTCGTCGTGTGATCGAGAGAAGACCAAATCATATTGCAGTGGATGTTCCTCCATCATGTGTGGTTCATTCTGATGGTTCCAGCTGTTGGTGAAACCACTTATGTTTGCAAGAGGAATTGTAGACTTCACAAACAAATTTGTCTTTCAGTCTGTACTGAATGTTGGCCAAGAGAAGCATCCATGTTAGTAGGAAGAACATATGTTTTTTCTAGATCTTTGCTTTTGGAGCTACATATTTGTATATGATATGTGAATCATTGAGATGCATTAACATGTTGATCTTATGTATGGGAATCGTACTAGTTGGTTTTAGTTGTGGCTGATCTTTGCTTTTGGAGCTACATATTTGTATATGATATGTGAATCGTTGAGATGCATTAACAGTTCCTTATATCTGTTTTGCTCAGTGTTTACAAGTTACTGATCGATCATTAGCTAGCCTACTGATGCGCTCCTGGCAGTTTTAGTTGCGACACAAGATCCGAAGTGGCAGTTTTTTGAATACAAATGCCTAACTCTGAAGAAACTAACAAGCTGCTCTGAAGAAAATCCCATGCGAATCTGAAGAAACTGCCAGCAAAAACATTCGCAAATGCCTTATCTCCCAGTGAATGTTCATCAGTTAAAGCAATCGTACACGTACACCATCCGACCTACTTGATCCTCCACGGATAAATAGTGGATCACACACGTACTACTGCTACCTCTTGAGCTTGCGTTGTATTCCCTCGAAGAGGAAAGGGAGATGCAACACAGTAGCATAAGTATTTCCCTCAGTTTTTGAGAACCAAGGTATCAATTCAGTAGGAGACCACGCGCGAGTCCCTCGCACCTGAACAAACAAATAAGAACTTCACAGCCAACGCGATAAGGGGTTGTCAATCCCTTTACGGTCACTTACGAAAGTGAGATCTGATAGTTTATATTTTTGGTATTTTTGATTTATAAGAACAGAAAATAAAAGCAAGAAAAGTAAACTAGATGTAGATTGATATGTTGAGAATAGACCCCGGGGGCATAGTTTTCTCTAGTGGCTTTTCTCATGATAGCGATATTCTACGGCGGGTAAACAAATTACTGTCGAGCAATTGATAGAAAAGAGAATAATTATGAGACTATCTAGGCATGATCATTTTATATAGGCATCACGTCCGAGACAAGTAGACCGAAACGATTCTGCATCTACTACTATTACTCCACACATCGACCGCTATGCAGCAGGCATCTAGTGTATTGAGTTCATAAGAACAGAGTAACGCCTTAAGCAAGATGACATGATGTAGATGGATAAACTCAAGCAATATGATATAAACCCCATCTTTTTATCCTTGATGGCAACAATAAAATACGTGCCTTCCTGCCCCTACTGTCACTGGGAAAGGACACCGCAAGATTGAACCCAAAGCCAAGCACTTCTCCCATTGCAAGAACTATAGATCTAGTAGGCCAAACCAAACCAATAATTCAAAGAGACTTGCAAGGATATTATGAGCACACATAAAAAGTTCAGAGAAGAACCAAATATCTTTCATAGATAACCTTGATCATAAACTCAAAATTCATCGGATCTCGACAAACACACCACAAAAAGAGATGACATGGAATAGATCTCCTCGAAGACCGGGAGAACTTTGTATTGAGATCCATAGAGAGAGAAGAAGCCATCTAGATACTACCTATGGACCCGAAGGTCTGTCGTAAACTACTCACAACTCATGGTGAGGGCGATGATGATGATGATGAAGAACTCCATCATGGATCCCCCTCCGGTAGAGCTCCGGAAAAGGCTCCAAGATGGGATCTCCACGGGAACAGAAGGTACGACGGTGGAATTAGGGTTTTCTCTCTGTTCACGGAGTTTCTGGGGTACGTGAACTTATATAGGAAGAAGGAGGGCATCGCCGGAGTCACGGGGGCTCCACGAGGCAGGGGGCGCGCCCTGGGAAGGGGGGCACGCTCCCACCCTCGTGGTCCCCTCGTGGCTCTTCTGACGTGGTTCTCAAGTTCTTCGTGCGTGTTTTTTCTCCAAAAATATCTCTTGCGAAGGTTTCATTCCGTTTGGACTCCGTTTGATATTCTTTTTCTGCAAAACCCTGAAACGGGCAAAAAACAACAATCTGGATTGGGCCTTTGAATTAGTAGGTTAGTCCCAAAAATGATAGAAAAGTGAATGATAAAGCCCATTAAACATCCAAGACTTCATAAATAATAGCATGGAACAATAAAAAATTATAGATACGTTGGAGACGTATCAAGCATCCCGAAGCTTAATTCCTGCTCGTCCTCGAGTAGGTAAATGATAAAGAAAGATTTTTTGATGTGGAATGCTAGCCAATATAGTTTTCAATGTAATTCTCTTACTTGTGGCATGAATGTTCAGATCTGAAAGATTCAAAATAAAAGTCTATATTGACATAAGAAACAATAATACTTCAAGCATACTAACAAAGCAATCATGTATTCTCAAAATACTATGTGTCGGGGAAACTGATCGCCCACGAACACCTATGGGACCGGAGCCCCTTTTCGGTATGGCAAGGGAGCGGAGGGAGCACATAGAGCAGATCGAGGCGCACACGCGAGCAGTTTACCCAGGTTCGGGCCGCACGAATGCGTAAAACCCTACTCCTGCCTTGGTTGTATTGAGTTCTTGGCTCGGGAGCAAGAAGATCTACAGTACTAGCTACACCGAGCGTGGGAGTGATCAAGTTTCGGAACCCCCTCTACGTTGTGCATGGGCCTCCTTTTATAGGTCGAAGGGGTTCCCAACAGGTGTCAACGTAAGTGAGGGTAAAAGCGTAAAATTGGTGGTAGTTGTAACAATGCATGTACAGTGTATGCACAGTGGTCTATACCTAACCTAGACGGTGGGGGACAAGGGCATTGAATGCCCGTCGCCGTCGCCCCAAAACAGTGTAAAAAGCGTCTGTCCGGGCGTCTCCGTTCGCCACGACGGTAGCCTCGTCATCGTGGCTTGCCACCGTGTACCCCAGGCTGCACGGCCATCCGCCACGTGCCCCAGGAAGGGCCCCAGGGCGACGCGTGGACAGATGAGCTGGAGCGCAGGCACACAGTGAAAGCTTTCCACGGCAAGGACCTTGCCGCGGTCGCTACCTCGCCGGGCCCGGAAGCTTGTCGCTCTCCGGGTCTTGCCGGGGCGCGCGATGCGCCACGGCTTGTCTTCTGAAATGCTGTTCTTTGGCCTTCCTGGCAAGCTCCTCTTGCCAGGGTCTTCTGCTGAAGGGATAATCTTGAGCCTGGAGCGGCCTTCCCGTGTGACGCCCGAAGACCGACGTCCCTGAAGATTCCAAAAGATTCCAGATGTTCCGGGTTGCCCGTGTGTTTCTTTTGAGCTTGTGTTATTTATTTTTGCATTGCATCATGTCATCATGCCATCATGTCATATCTTTTGCATCTCAACTTAAATAAATTGTGTGGGCCTTCGGTCCATTTAAATCGAGGGAAGGTGACTCCTCTTTATAACATATAAAAGCCTCTCAATATATTAGGGAGCTATATAAATAATATTCCATTTGTTTCGAATTACCCGCAACACACGTGCATAATTTCCCCATGCTTTTCCTACTTCGAGTTCCCTTCAAAAACCTTGCCAATATCTCTTTCCATTGTTTCGAGGTTCCTCCAAAAATTCGAACATTTTTGGACACTTCTATATTCAAGTCTTAGTTCAAAACTATTTGAAGTAAATTCAAATATGTTTGAATTATTTTCCAATCACGCCTTTTCTATTTTTCTCCGGTCGTGCTCATTTTTACGAGCCCGAGAAATTTGACCTCATGTCCTAATTCCTTCCCTAACCTCTTTTACTTTCTTTCTCTTCTTTGTTGTTTTTTTAATAAGGAAGAGAGCCTAGCCTTTTTTCCTCCCTCCTAGGCCTTATGGGCTTCAGCCTCCAAACTCCCTTCTCCTCCCCTCTAGGCCCAGCTCGCAGCCAGGCCTCCCTCTCCTCTTTCCAGCCAGCCACCTAGGCCCAAGTCCCTCGGCCCAAGTCTTCCCAGGCCAAGGCCCAGGCCTCCCCGTAGCGACCGAACCCTAATCCTATCGCTCGCTCTCCTCACCCGCTCGCTCTCTTCTCTCCCTCAGCGCAGCCGCCGCACTCTTTCCCTCGAGCCTCCCGCATCGAAGCCTCCCTCCGATCCCCTCGTCGAACCTCTCGATCTCTCCCCGTCGCCCCGAGCCCAGACCTCCTTCGGCCCGGATCGCCCGCTCCGAGCGCCTCCGCGTCCAGCACCGCCCTCCCGCCGTCGGTCCAGGGCTTCGCCGCTCCCCTCGCCCCAGGACGACGCTCGACCCGCCGCACCTCCTTCTTCAGCCACCGTACGCCAAGTCCACCGCCTTACCGTCTTCCTCCAGCGGCCAGGGACAGCACCGGGCCCCTCCGCGACCGCATCCTCCAGCAAGGCGCCCGGCCTCGTTCCTCCCGTCGAGGCCGAACCCTTCGTCCTCCGGTCTTCTCCAGCGCGCCCGCGCATCGTGGAGCCCCTCCTCAGCGCTGGAGCCCCTCCTCGAGCGCCAAGTCCCAGCGGCCAGGAGCTGCAGCCTTCCATCGTCTCCTGCGCAAGACCCCGAGGCCTGCTGCCTCCTCGTCGCCGGCTGGTTCCGCAGCGCCTCGCCGTGCTGCTGCCATGGCCGCGTCGCCTCCCGTGCTATTTTGTTTGTTTTGTTATGTTGCCGTGTGCTATTGCAAGTGTCCAGGAACCGTTTCGTTTGCCAAGTGGAGACCGGAGAACGGGGATGCATCAAGTTCCTCTACGGAAAACCCGAACGTCTACGAACCGTGACGAGTACGGCTACACGACGATACGACCAAGTACCCCGACATCGATGACATGAACGACTACGAACGAACGACTACTCGGATCAAGTACCACTACCGTCGCGAGATCGAGAACCCCCAAGTACCACGACGACCGACCCGCCAAGTACCCCTTCGGATATGTCAAGTTCGACTACCGCCACGTGAACGACAAGTACATCTACGAACGGGAACAACTACACGACGTCGCAAGTACCACGACACGTAACGTGAACGTCTACCGTCGCCGAAGACCCGTGAACAACTACTTCCTCTACGACCCGCAAGAACGACTCCTTCCTCTACGATCTCGAACCGTCCCGAAATGAGTGTTTCGAAGGTATAACCCGAGACGTTGAACCGTGAATGCTTGATGTGGTTGTATGAAATGTTTCCTTGTGTGCACCGTGCCGTTTCATCTTTTGTCGAGCTCCTCGGTTGCCTCGTCGCCGACTCGTGGGAACCCGGAAGCCGGGAGCACCCCATCATCTTGTTCGACTCGCTCGCCACCTTTCTTTTGCACCGGTCTCTCGCCGAGTTACCGGAACCGAGATGTTGCGTTGCATCATTTTCGGATCGTTGCCGTGGCACCCTTTCCTTCCACCACGGTGACAATACTTCATATCTCTTTTAAGTCAACCTTTTAATAATTGCATAAAACTTGATCATGTCATCCGCATCATGTTAACAACACTAAAATGCTTAATTGTTGTTGCTTTATAATTACTAAACATGCTCATGGGGATTTTCCGGAATTTATTGTTGTTCTTCCGGCCTCATTTAAATGTCTTAATAGTTAGTTTACTTTGCTTCACCTCTTGCCATGTTAAAAACATTTAATCTTGTCTTGTAAATAACGAGAGTCAATTAAATAATTAAATGTGGTGTTTCGTCAATATGCAACTCGTTGCATATTGAGCTCCACTTAACTTGTAGTGTTGTTTGTGCACCTTGCCATGCCATGCATATTTAAACCGGACATGCATCATACTTGGATGTGCATCGTATGCCATGTTTATGCTTGTGTGTTTATCGTGTTGTTTCTTTCTTTCCGGTTGCTTCTCTTGTTAGCTTCGGTTTCGTTCCGGAGTTGTGAGGATTCTCTCATCTGTGTTGCTCCATCTTCGTGGATCCGTTCTTCTCCCTTGTGGAATCCCAGGCAAGATGACCGAACCCGGATACCATTACTATTTTTGCCTATTGCTAGTAGTTCCGCTCTATAGTTTTGCCTCGATGCCCATGATCTTCTTGTCAGCCTCCTATTGTAACCATGAACTTGTCTAACCACCCTACCTATGCAAACCGTTGCTTGGCTAAGTACGCTTCGCTCAGCCCTTCTTATAGCTTTGTTAGTTGTAGGTGAAGATCGAAGATGCTTGATTCATGTTGAAGTTTGGTTGGGTTATATCACACTATATAAATTCTTAAATGAACTCATCTATATATTGGCAAGGGTGGAAGGCTAAGCCTTTTGCTTGGTGATTTGTTCCACTCATGCCGTTAGGAACCGTATAAACCGGTGTTATGTTCCTTGATTTTGCGTTCCTAACACGGTTGGGGTGTATGGGACCCCCTTGATAAACCGCTAGGTGCTAAGTCTTTTCCAGCAAGTCCCAACATTGGTACTATTTGCCTAATAACTAATAAAACTTGCATATGGGACTAGCTATCCCTTTTATTTTAATTCAACCCCCCTGGGCCAGTGCTTGATGTGAGTGTTGGTCCAAACTAGAGTCGTGTGCGGGGCCCCCCTTGGCAACTTGGGTATTTCGGCCACTGTACGCTGTGCTCATCCGGTCGTGGCCTGAGACTAGATATGCGCGGCTACTATCAGGGTGTCGGCACGCCGGGAGGATTTGCTGGATTAGCCTTACCTTAGTTCGGTTTAACTTGAGCACGGGATTCCGAGAATACTCGGGTCTTCCCACCTATGGAGTTGCGACTCCGCGGATCGTGGGCTTGTAATGGGTCAAGTTGGAACACCCCTGCAGGGTTTGAACTTTCGAAAGCCGTGCCCGCGGTTATGTGGCAGATGGGAGCTTGTTAATATCCGGTTGTAGAAAACTTGACACAATGATTCAATACACTACCAGCGTGCGTACCGTGACTGTCAATTTCCGAATAGGGATTCGGGAGTTGAACACGGTGGGGTTATGTTTGACCGGCTTTAGTTAGGATCACTTCGTGATGATCTCTCGACCGAGGCACTTCTCTTCTCGCTCTCTTTTACGTAAGTTAGTGCTAGTTGCTGCTGTAGACTCTTGTTTTTCCTTCACCTCTTATTCTTTCTTCAGCCTTATCCTCACCCAAGGCTTAAATAGTCATGTTACCCGGGAACGGGATTGCTGAGTCCTCTGTGGCTCACAGATACTTCACCACACCAGATGCAGGTTCAGCCGAGTTGAAGCAGGAGTTGGATCAGTACTTCATCGGGAGTTCGATGAAGAGGTTGGCCGTATGCTTGTGACGTTTCGATGATCAGTAGTGGTTTCTACTAGGATTCGATCCTGACCTATGGCTTTATGTTGTTTTGGTATCTTTCTTTTGGATCTTCACCCGTAGTCGGGTTGTGATGTTTTGAATGATGTCTTGCTTATGTAATGTATTGTGTGAAGTGGCGAGTGTAAGCCAACTATCTCCTTTTGCAATTTAATCCCTCTTTTACATGAGTCGTGCAAAGATACCAAACTTGAGATCATTCTAGGATGGGCTTATACCTTTAAGTCGTGCCTCGACACGTAGGAGGTATAGTCCCATCCTGGGCATTACAAGTTGGTATTCAGAGCCTTCTCCGACCTAGAAGCCCCCACTGATTGATCGAATCGTTGACGGTTGAGTCTAGGCACACACTTGAAAATGTTTTGAGTCCTATATATATATTGGAGAGTAAGAATTCTTTGCTTCTCATCCCCTTTCTCTCTGGTGAGGACTCCTGACGACTACTCTTGCCTCTTCTTCTTTCAAAAATTGCACCAAATTTTTTTAGGATCTCGCGAGTATTGTTTGGATTGTTTCGATGTCTTTGTGACGAGAACATTGTTCTCGATGCCTCCTGTCATTAGGGGTTGTGGCGGTGTCCTGGGGAGTTGAGCTCCGAGGTGTTGTCGTCACAAATCCATCGCGACAGTACTAGAATACTTAAGACGGCCGACATCGAAATCTCTCCTATACGGTTAGTGGCAAGATAACCCCGACATCACCCAGTACTGGGGAGGTAGTTCGAGAGTATTGCCATAGCTTGTATAGTGGATGCGTTTCGAAGGTCCGAGGTACACAGTTTCCGAGAAAGACTGGTTATGTGTTGAAGGATGGATACACCTGGATGTAGGTTTAGAGTTGATTGTGCGGTGCTTCCCGTGTATCCCCAACACTTGATTGCATAACTGGAAACTTTCGGAAATCTATAGGTGGGTTCATCTAGTAGTTCTAGGTATTCCTTCCAACAAATGCATGATATGAAGTTTGGGGTTCTGCATTGAGTGAAGTGGTTTTATGGACTTGTTCTGATCGGGAGTTGCATCTTAAAGGGTCCTTGGCTATGCTGATCCGGGGATTGCAAAACCCTTTTGTAACACGTTCCATGAGCTTTCAGCACGAAGATGTCGAACGAAACTTCTATCTTGTATTTGTTCTATCTGTTCTTTGTTCCTTTTTATTTTCTTTTTGTTCTCCAAGTGGCTTCTCGACCAGTGATGTACCTACAGAATTCATTCGTTCAATCCTCTGTTCGAATGATATTGTGAAGATCATGTTGCATATCTATCCTCTGTTTTGCTTTGATTCTGGTATTCGAGTTGCTTCTATGTCAAATGTTGATTCCATACCTTTTCTAATCGGTATTCTCATATTTCTATGGGAGTGCTAATTCTTCTTGACCATCAAGATCTTCATGTTAATTCTTTTCAACCGGTGTGCCTTCTCTTCAAGTTATTCTATACGGACGCCGTTGAGAAATCTGACGATTTGTCTGTTTCATTCATTCCAAGTTGTCTTTGTTTTACCCACCCTCCCACCCTTCTTCTTCTCGGAGTCAGAGATTCTCAAATGAAGTATCCATTTTATTCATGTGATGTTTCTTCATTCTTTTCCTTCAATGTTCTTATCCGGTGATTTATCGCAAATATGCTCAAGAGCTTCAAGTTCATCATTCTTTTGTTCTCATATTCTGCCGGTGGATGTAATTCAAGATTTCGGTGTTGATCTTATCCCTTTCCTCTTTTCACAATGCTTTCTTATTCCGGTGCACCAATTAATCATTCTTCTCTTGCTATTCATATCCGGAGAGCTCAAGTTATCTCAGAAGATTCATAATTTCATTCTTAATCCGTTCAAGTTATTTTGAGATTGTCATCTTATTCAAGCCATTTAATTCAACCGGTGCAATATCTTTTAAGCAATCTTATTCCAACGGTGATTTCTTTGAGTGGGCCCTAACCCACAGGTCTTTCCCAGGATCTTACCTGACTCTTCTATTTTTTCTGGAGTTATACTTAAATTCTTTTCAAAGTGTGACGTAAGAATGATTTCCATCAGTCACATGCCTTCTCCAAGCTTGTTTTCAATTATTTCCATCTTTAGCTCCACCTTCCTCTTGTCATTCGTCCGGAGTATCTCGAAATTCTTCATGCATTTCTCGTCTTCATTCTCAACATTTGGAGACCGGAGAAGTGTTTCTCTTAAATCTTGGCCGTTCTCTTCAAGATTCGTGGTTCTAGCTTCATGCCATCCTCATTATTGTTCAGATTGTGAGGAATTCTTTTATACCATCCGAAGCATTTCATAGATTCTTTTCTTTGTGTTCCTTCGAAGGCCATCATGTCAGAATATTTCTTCGTTCTCAGTTTTCAACTTCGTCCTCCAACTATTCTTCGTTGATGCCTCTTCGTTCGTCTCCAATTCTTACGGTGGTTCATTCAAGATTACCTTCCGTTGTTATCGTTTTAATTCATTTGTTCTTTTCATAATTCTACCGGTGGTTCGTTGAAGATTTATCCAAGCTTGTGCGAGATCTCTCTTTAATTCTTTCCAACGGGAATAAGTAGTATGCCAATTCTTTTGGTTGTCATCAATTTAATTGGTGAAGGATATGCATAACATAATTCTTATTCTTATTCCTTCAAGGTGATTTAATCTCTGTTTTCCGGAGCTTGTTCATCATATCATATTCTCGGTTCTAAGTTGTCCATCTTGTTTTCCGGAGCTCCAAGTTATTTCAATGATATCATTTCAACTTCATCTAATTCATCGCAGGCCTTGAATCTTATTCTTTTCAGCTTTCACTTCTCATGCTTTCATTACCGGAGTTCTCATGGTGGTTCATCATGTTTTAATTCATCCTCGTAGTCTTCATCAAGATTCTTGTTGGAGGAGCTTAAATATTTCTTCTTCTTGCATTTTGAAGTGCAATTCTTTCTACCTTAAATTTTCAGATGGTGTTATGTCATTTTTGACAATTCCTTCATGTTTTACGAGTTATCAAGTATGAGATATTTAAACCCATCATTTTATTTGTTCAGGAGATCTTTCCAACCATTCAATTTATTCATTGGAGTTATTTTGGGTTGTATTTCACCTAACAGCTTTCCCTAAGGATTTTTTATATTATGGTGCTTATAATGACCCAAGTTCTTCATGTATCATTCCGGTGAAATAAGTTTATCGTCTCCTTGTTGATCTCAATCCAAGCAAGCCATTTCTGTTAGTGGCTGGTTGTCACCTCATAATTTTGAGATGTTTTCCATAAGCCCACAACGAACTTATTCTTTCCGTTGTTGAATTCCAACAACTCTGTTCAACCCTTCTCCGTAAGGAGGATTTTCTAATTCATTTTGAGAGAAGTTGTCATACTTTTCTCCGTTCATTTCTTTCATTGAACTATATTCTCTATTCTTTCATTCCGGAGGTTTTGTGATATTGCTCTCTTTAACCATCATCTCGTTTTTATCGAGATCATGTTCTTTCCTTTGCTTGTCCATTTAACCGGAGTGTTGTATTCATCAATTCAAGTTCCGTCATCCTATCAAGTTTTGCCTATCTTTTAACCGGAGTGCTATCTGAATCTTTCTTACCCTTGTGCCATTAATTGTTTCGGAGGCAATGTGTTGTTGTTTTCATCAAGTATCATTCCATCTCCTAAAGTTCTTGTTCAATTCCTTCCATCTTCAGACGGAGTGCTGTCCAAATTCTGTCATTCTTATTCCTTGGCTATACCGTTGCAGTTTCATATTCTTTTGTCATCCGTGAGCTCTTGTTTCATGTCTTTCAACCTTCAAGGTTCTGATAATGTTCCATGTTCCTCCTTTTACCGAAGTGCTCTTAACTTCGTTCATCTCTGTTCTATTCTTCTTTCAATTTGTTCAACCTCTCAAGGTTCTTTGGTTTCACTCGTCTGTCAAAGAAGCAACTTTGTTTTACCTCTTCCTATTCCGTTTTTACCCGGCGATATCTCTAGGATCTCGGGTCGAGATCCTCTGTTAGTGTGGGAGAGTTGTGACGCCCGAAGACCGACGTCCCTGAAGATTCCAGAAGATTCCAGATGTTCCGGGTTGCCCGTGTGTTTCTTTTGAGCTTGTGTTATTTATTTATGCATTGCATCATGTCATCATGCCATCATGTCATATCTTTTGCATCTCAACTTAAATAAATTGTGTGGGCCTTCGGTCCATTTAAATCGAGGGAAGGTGACTTCTCTTTATAACATATAAAAGCCTCTCAATATATTAGGGAGCTATATAAATAATATTCCATTTGTTTGGAATTACCCGCAACACACGTGCATAATTTCCCCATGCTTTTCCTACTTCGAGTTCCGTTCAAAAACCTTGCCAATATCTCTTTCCGTTGTTTCGAGGTTCCTCCAAAAATTCGAACATTTTTGGACACTTCTATATTCAAGTCTTAGTTCAAAATTATTTGAAGTAAATTCAAATATGTTTGAATTATTTCCAATCACGCCTTTTCTATTTTTCTCCGGTCGTGCTCATTTTTACGAGCCCGAGAAATTTGACCTCATGTCCTAATTCCTTCCCTAACCTCTTTTACTTTCTTTCTCTTCTTTGTTGTTTTTTTAATAAGGAAGAGAGCCTAGCCTTTTTTCCTCCCTCCTAGGCCTTATGGGCTTCAGCCTCCAAACTCCCTTCTCCTCCCCTCTAGGCCCAGCTCGCAGCCAGGCCTCCCTCTCCTCTTTCCAGCCAGCCACCTAGGCCCAAGTCCCTGGGCCCAAGTCTTCCCAGGCCAAGGCCCAGGCCTCCCCGTAGCGACCGAACCCTAATCCCATCGCTCGCTCTCCTCACCCGCTCGATCTCTTCTCTCCCTCAGCGCAGCCGCCGCACTCTTTCCCTCGAGCCTCCTGCATCGAAGCCTCCCTCCGATCCCCTCGTCGAACCTCTCGATCTCTCCCCGTCGCCCCGAGCCCAGACCTCCTTCGGCCCGGATCGCCCGCGCCGAGCGCCTCCGCGTCCAACGCCGCCCTCCCGCCGTCGGGCCAGGGCTTCGCCGCTCCCCTCGCCCCAGGACGACGCTCGACCCGCCGCGCCTCCTTCTTCAGCCACCGTACGCCAAGTCCGCCGCGTCACCGTCTTCCTCCAGCGGCCAGGGACAGCACCGGGCCCCTCCGCGACCGCATCCTCCAGCAAGGCGCCCGGCCTCGTTCCTCCCGTCGAGGCCGAACCCTTCGTCCTCCGGTCTTCTCCAGCGTGCCCGCGCGTCGTGGAGCCCCTCCTCAGCGCTGGAGCCCCTCCTCGAGCGCCAAGTCCCAGCCGCCAGGAGCTGCATCCTTCCATCGTCTCCTGCGCAAGACCCCAAGGCCTGCTGCCTCCTCGTCGCCGGCTGGTTCTGCAGCGCCTCGCCGTGCTGCTGCCATGGCCGCGTTGCCTCCCGTGCTGTTTTGTTTGTTTTGTTATGTTGCCGTGTGCTATTGCAAGTGTCCAGGAACCGTTTCGTTTGCCAAGTGGAGACCGGAGAACGGGGATGCATCAAGTTCCTCTACGGAAAACCCGAACGTCTACGAACCGTGACGAGTACGGCTACACGACGATACGACCAAGTACCCCGACATCGATGACATGAACGACTACGAACGAACGACTACTCGGATCAAGTACCACTACCGTCGCGAGATTGAGAACCCCCAAGTACCATGACGACCGACCCGCCAAGTACCCCTTCGGATATGTCAAGTTCGACTACCGCCACGTGAACGACAAGTACATCTACGAACGGGAACAACTACACGACGTCGCAAGTACCACGACACGTAACGTGAACGTCTACCGTCGCCGAAGACCCGTGAACAACTACTTCCTCTACGACCCGCAAGAACGACTCCTTCCTCTACGATCTCGAACCGTCCTGAAACGAGTGTTTCGAAGGTATAACCCGAGACGTTGAACCGTGAATGCTTGATGTGGTTGTATGAAATGTTTCCTTGTGTGCACCGTGCCGTTTCATCTTTTGTCGAGCTCCTCGGTTGCCTCGTCGCCGACTCGTGGGAACCCGGAAGCCGGGAGCACCCCATCATCTTGTTCTACTCGCTCGCCACCTTTCTTTTGCACCGGTCTCTCGCCGAGTTACCGGAACCGAGATGTTGCGTTGCATCATTTTCGGATCGTTGCCGTGGCACCCTTTCCTTCCACCACGGTGACAATACTTCATATCTCTTTTAAGTCAACCTTTTAATAATTGCATAAAACTTGATCATGTCATCCGCATCATGTTAACAACACTAAAATGCTTAATTGTTGTTGCTTTATAATTACTAAACATGCTCATGGGGATTTTTTGGAATTTATTGTTGTTCTTCCGGCCTCATTTAAATGTCTTAATAGTTAGTTTACTTTGCTTCACCTCTTGCCATGTTAAAAACATTTAATCTTGTCTTGTAAATAACGAGAGTCAATTAAATAATTAAATGTGGTGTTTCGTCAATATGCAACTCGTTGCATATTGAGCTCCACTTAACTTGTAGTGTTGTTTGTGCACCTTGCCATGCCATGCATATTTAAACCGGACATGCATCATACTTGGATGTGCATCGTATGCCATGTTTATGCTTGTGTGTTTATCGTGTTGTTTCTTTCTTTCCGGTTGCTTCTCTTGTTAGCTTCGGTTTCGTTCCGGAGTTGTGAGGATTCTCTCGTCTGTGTTGCTCCGTCTTCGTGGATCCGTTCTTCTCCCTTGTGGAATCCCAGGCAAGATGACCGAACCCGGATACCATTACTATTTTTGCCTATTGCTAGTAGTTCCGCTCTATAGTTTTGCCTCGATGCCCATGATCTTCTTGTCAGCCTCCTATTGTAACCATGAACCTGTCTAACCACCCTACCTATGCAAACCGTTGCTTGGCTAAGTACGCTTCGCTCAGCCCTTCTTATAGCTTTGTTAGTTGCAGGTGAAGATCGAAGATGCTTGATTCATGTTGAAGTATGGTTGGGTTATATCACACTATATAAATGCTTAAATGAACTCATCTATATATTGGCAAGGGTGGAAGGCTAAGCCTTTTGCTTGGTGATTTGTTCCACTCATGCCGTTAGGAACCGTAGAAACCGGTGTTATGTTCCTTGATTTTGCGTTCTTAACACGGTTGGGGTGTATGGGACCCCCTTGATAAACCGCTAGGTGCTAAGTCTTTTCCAGCAAGTCCCAACATTGGTACTATTTGCCTAATAACTAATAAAACTTGCATATGGGACTAGCTATCCCTTTTATTTTAATTCAACCCCCCTGGGCCAGTGCTCGATGTGAGTGTTGGTCCAAACTAGAGTCGTGTGCGGGGCCCCCCTTGGCAACTTGGGTATTTCGGCCACTGTACGCTGTGCTCATCCGGTCGTGGCCTGAGACTAGATACGCGCGGCTACTATCAGGGTGTCGGCACGCCGGGAGGATTTGCTGGATTAGCCTTACCTTAGTTCGGTTTAACTTGAGCACGGGATTCCGAGAATACTCGGGTCTTCCCACCTATGGAGTTGCGACTACGCGGATCGTGGGCTTGTAATGGGTCAAGTTGGAACACCCCTGCAGGGTTTGAACTTTCGAAAGCCGTGCCCGCGGTTATGTGGCGGATGGGAGCTTGTTAATATCCGGTTGTAGAAAACTTGACACAATGATTCAATACACTACCAGTGTGCGTACCGTGACTGTCAATTTCCGAATAGGGATTCGGGAGTTGAACACGGTGCGGTTATGTTTGACCGGATTTAGTTAGGATCACTTCGTGATCATCTCTCGACCGAGGCACTTCTCTTCTCGCTCTCTTTTACGTAAGTTAGTGCTAGTTGCTGCTGCAGACTCTTGTTTTTCCTTCACCTCTTATTCTTTCTTCAGCCTTATCCTCACCCAAGGCTTAAATAGTCATGTTACCCGGGAACGGGATTGCTGAGTCCTCTGTGGCTCACATATACTTCACCACACCAGATGCAGGTTCAGCCGAGTTGAAGCAGGAGTTGGATCAGTACTTCATCGGGAGTTCGATGAAGAGTTTGGCCGTATGCTTGTGACGTTTCGACGATCAGTAGTGGTTTCTACTAGGATTCGATCCTGACCTGTGGCTTTATGTTGTTTTGGTATCTTTCTTTTGGATCTTCACCCATAGTCAGGTTGTGATGTTTTGAATGATGTCTTGCTTATGTAATGTATTGTGTGAAGTGGCGAGTGTAAGCCAACTATCTCCTTTTGCAATTTAATCCCTCTTTTACATGAGTCGTGCAAAGATACCAAACTTGAGATCATTCTAGGATGGGCTTATACCTTTAAGTCGTGCCTCGACACGTAGGAGGTATAGTCCCATCCTGGGCATTACATCCCGGCAAGCTCCTCTTGCCGGGGTCTTGTTTCTTAACTTGAATACTTTGTTCTTGAATGGCTTCAAGGGAACTATAGTGGGCCTTGGCGGGCACGTGGCGAGCCTGACCACGGGACACTGCTACTGCCCGTGCACAAGTCGGGATACTAAGGTACCCCTACTTTAGTACACCGACAGGAGCCCCCGGGCCTGGGCCACACCCGGTGCCGAGCGCTGTTGGGCCAGGCCCAAAACAGTGCACGGACACACGCGGCCCACGGCGCGCCGTATCCCACTCCGTATCCACCGCATCCCTCCCTAACGGCACGCGTTGATTGCGGCGTCGTGGGAGAGATTGTGGCCTGTTTATTTAATGGGAAAATGCGGAACATCCCCCACTTCCCCCTTAAAAGCAGAGGAAACAGGGGCAGTTTCCCCCCATTGCTTCATTGCGTCTTCAAGCTCCAGAAACCCCCGCCACTCTCCGCCTCCCCAAAGGTCAAGAGAGAGACGAGCTCCACCCCTCTTCCGCCGCCGCCAGCCTCCCCAGCACCGCCGGCTCCACTCGCCGTCTCCGCCATGGCCCCGAAGAGCGACAAGGCGAAGAGCGCGAAGTCCGACAAGGCGGCGAAGCTAGCAGCGATGCGGAAGAAGATGGTGGTCTTCCCGCCGAGGCTCGGTGCGAGGGAACTGAGGGACAAGTATTACTTGTTCTGGTCGAGGGACACGAAGGCTCACCCGCGCACCAGGGTCCTCCCCGCCGAAGCCTGCGACATGTATCCGGGAGGTTACCATTACTTCGCTCTGTTCTTCCATTGCGGTCTCTGCCCTCCATACTCTGAGTTCTTCTGCGACATTATGAACACGTATGGATTCCACCTTCTCGATTTCACCCCGAACGCAGTCTTAACCTTGGCCGTTTTCGCGCATCTGTGCGAAAACTTCGTCGGAGTCCACCCCAACGTAGCTCTGTTCCGCCATTTCTTCACACCTCGAGTAGAGTCTGGGTCCCCTCTGTCCGGTGGCATCTCTTGGATCTTTAGGCTCAACAAGAAAGAGGCGTACTTGATTGGAGAGCTCCGCGACAAGTGGGAAGAGTGGAGGGCTGATTGGTGCTGGGTTATGGAAGAGGAACCCCAACAGTTTACCTCCCCGCGCCGAGCTGCAATAGTGCGCGGCAAGGATTGGAGTGATCTGGCCCCGGAGGACGAGAAGCTGAAGATTGCCCTTACTAGGATCCTTCGTCTCCGACGAGCAAATCTTACTGTAGGTGAGGTCGGGGCTGATTTCCTTCGCCGCCGCATTGCTCCCTTGCAGGAGAGGAAGAGGCCTGCTTGGGAGTTCGGCAACGCGGCAGACCGCATGAGGATGCGCCCCGGCCTGAACTACAACTTCACCGTCTTGGAACTCAAGGGAATGATCCGCTCACTGTTCAAGCATGACCCCAAGCACTCGGAGTGGTTTGCCCCGTCGTGGGGAGTTGTTCCATTATGCAACAACTCTTCACTTAGTGCCATCCGCGCGGTAATGCCGCTGTGCGACTCCCACGGGGTTGATCCCACTTGGCTGGCGCCTTCAGAAGAAACCGTGCAAACTTTCTTCGATAACCTGGTTGAGCGGCCAATCAATCCTGAGGAGAAGAAGGGTCTCACCCGCGCGACCACCGACCGGGACGTGGCGTATATCGCTAGCAGGATGGAGGAGGCCGCCGCAGCTGAGGCCGCGGGTGAGTTTGGGTACTCCGTGGAGGAGGCAGAAGCAGCGGATGCAGTGAGTAGGGCCGAGGAGGAAGAGATCCTCAAGTTGTTGAGGCCAGCCGGGGAGCCTGCCGGGACGAGCGAGGCTGCCGGGCAGGGCACTGAGTCCAGTGAGCCCGCCGAGGAGGACGCCGAATCGGGCGATTCCGACAAAGACTCGGGCGGGTCACTGAACCTCGACGATGCCTCCTCATCCTCAGAGAATTCTCCGCCAGCACCAAGTCCTCCGCCACAGCCAAAGAAGCGCCTCCGCAAGACCACTGACACGGCGAGACAGCCGGCGCCTCGACAGCAGCCGCAGCGTCGCTCGACGCATGTCACCACGACGAGCAAGGCCGTCAAGGAGGCGCCCCGCGCCTCAGCGGCAAGCGGAGGGGGATCTTCCCGAACCGGTTCCGGCGTTCCTTCCGCCCCTCGGTCTTCGGCGACGACCGGAGCGGGGTCTTCTCAGCCCATGGCTCCGGAGCCCGCGAAGCGTCCGAGGGAGCCTACCCCTCCAGCTCCTCGCGCCGGGACGCGCGAGGCAGACTTCTACTTTTCCGCCCTCAGTTCCGACGAGGAGGAGGAAGAGTAAGCACTCGCAACTCTTATTTCTTTTGAGTTTTGTTGCTGTTGTCTTGAATTCTCTTCGCCTGACTCTGATCTTGTTTGGCTTCCAGGACCCTGACCCAGAGGATGGCGAAGAGGGCCAAGATCCCGGTGGTTGATTTCGAGGAGGACGAGCCCGTCGCCGTGGCAGGAGATGCGCCCGCGGCAGGCTTGCCGGATTAGCCTGCTGCTCCGCAGAGCAGCCCCCAGCGTAAGTCTTCTTGTTTACTTCTTCGCTTGTCGGGCGCGCTTGAGTTTCTTATCTTTGCTAATGTTTTGCTTGCTTGTTGACTTATACAGAAGTGGAGCCGCGGCCTCAGGAGCGTCAAGAGACTGCTCCCGACGAGCCGCTCGTCCCACCCTCCCCGCCAAGGAGGAGCTCCCCGGCGAGGGAGAGCACCCCGCCAAGGGCGGGTACCCCGCCAAGGGCGAGCACTCCGACAAGGGTTGGCACCCCGCCAAGGGAAGGCGCCAGCGGCCCTCCGCCGGCGGGGGCCACTACCACGCCGCCAAGGGAGAACTCCCCGGCGAGGGACCCCGTTACTGAAGAGGCCCGCGCAGGTAACCCTTGTACTTTCCTTCTCTTGAATTCTTCTTTTTGGATATTTGCTTGACGATTCTTCTTTTCTTTTTCTATCAGATCCGCCCGCCCCGGAGCCGATGGAGACAGAGATCATCGCCGAGGAGGATGCACACGGCAATGCTGGCGACGCCGCCACCGCTGAAGGGATGGCCGGCGCTGACGAACCAGCCGCCGACGATACTGCCGCGGCCACCGATGCGGCAGCTGGGAAGGGGACCGACGACCGCACTGACGGCCCTGAGGCCGCAGGAGCGCCGGACGCTACACCGGCCGCCGACCCCTCCGCCGCCGCGACTGGGCCGAGCATTTATCTGGAGGCCGCCAACGGGGTCTTCATCCAAGTCCCGTGGGCGTCCTCATCAAGGGCGCCCGCGGAGGGGGAGAGCTTCGATGGAGAAGTCCTCGCCTCCGCCCGGCTGAGGCTTGTCGACGCGCCCGACAGCAGTAGCGAGCCCGAAGAGGAGCAACTCCTGCGCCGGCTTCTGGCCTTGTATCGGGCCAGGCAGGCCAAGCTGGAGTCCCGAGAGGCTCTGGCTGCCAAGGCTGGTGTCGACTTGGAGAAGCGCACCGCGGAGCTCCGCGCCGCCAACCAAGCGGCCCTCCGGAACTTGGCGGAGGAGCGGGAGGAGCTCGCCGAGGCGCACCAAGCGTTCATCCTCGAGAAGGCCGAGGTTGAGGAGCAGCAGCGACTGGCCACCGAGGATCTGTCTCGGCGGGAAGGAGAGCTGAGTCAGCGGAAGGTCGACCTCGATAGCCACGAGGACGACCTTACCGCGTGCGAGCAGTCCATTGGCGGGGCTCTACAGGAGGCGAGGGACGCCACTGCTACCGCAGAGACCGCCAAGAGGAACCTGGAGGCGAGGGTGGCGCAGTTGGAGCTCGACCTGAAGACGAGCGAGGAGAAAGTCGCCGCGCTTAAACTCGAAAGGGAGAAGGACGCCCACAGCCACTCGGAGCTGCAGGTCCGTCTCTCCGACAAGGGCAAGGAGCTCAACGACGCCAAGGATTCCATTGCAGACTTGGAGCTGAAGGTTTCCACCCTCACTGAGTCACTTGATGGCGCCCGGAACCGTGAAACGAAGCTGAAGGAGGATCTCCGCGCTGAGAGGGCATTGCTGGACAGCGCCGCCGTCTCGCAAAATAACTTTAAGCAGACGGTGGAGCAGTGGACCGAGGGGCTCGTCGCTGCCGCCGCCAACATCGACAAGGATATGGTGGCGCTGGGGACGGAGCACCTCGTGTACTCCCCCGACGAGAACCTCCAGCGCCAAGCTGAGTTTGTTCTTCAGAGGAGTGGCGCCGGCCCTCGCGCAACTACGGGAGAAGCTCCCCACCCAGCTGGCGAACGAGGCGCGCCGGCTTTGCATGGGTACTATGGAGCGAGTGTTGACGAAGATCGTCTTCCGCAATCCCGGGATCAACCTTGACAACGTCCTCCGGACCTTGCCGCCCGAAGCTGACCAGGAAGCGCTGAAGGCTCATGTCGCCCACATCGTGGCCAAGGTGGGCAAGATCAGGAGGGTTGACGGAGACCGCGTAGACTAGGCTTCCTTCTTTCTGCTTCCCTTGTCGATGTCGATTAAGTCACGGATATTAGTTTATTAGAACAGCGGCAAGTTATCTTGTAATATAATTTCATTTTGGGTAATTGATGCAGAGTCATTTCCTTGTTTAACTCCTTTACTTTGTATGCCTTCACCCTTCGCATTTAGGGAACTTGCCGGCTAAGGGACCCTTGCCGCGAGCGCCGAGTGCGGAACTTCAGCAGCCTGCTGGCAATGTCCCCGCCGGCAAGAAACCTTACCGCAGCTAGTCGCAGCACACTTAGATTGCTGAGCGAACTCGAAAACGAAGTAAGGGCGCGACACTTGTCGCAGCTCACTTAAGTCGTTGAGCGTGCTCGAAGCAAAGTAAGGGCGCGGCTAGCCATGGGTAGGTTCCTCCGCGTGCAGGTTTTCTATACAAAGTGTGGTCGTTCAAGGAAAATAACTAAGACTTTAAAAATTTGAATGCTCAAACTTTGGCAACTTATCTTTTGTGTGCCGTTTGCTTCCCGGCAAGGCTTTCCTTTCTTGAACAGTATTTGGTCCATACCACTGCCTCCTTCCCCCCGGTAAACTTGTGCGCGAGGAACAGTTCCTCTGCTTGAGAGAAAAAGGAAAAAGAGAGGAGACACAGATATGGAGCCTTGCAGCTTGTCATTGCTTACCGGGATCGTGTGCTGCACAAAGTGTCAGATAACACACGCAATGAAAACAAGAATGCATGTAATGACAAGCCGTTCGAAGCACAAAAGTTTTACTGATGCACGGGGTCTGCGCCCGGCTTCGTACAAAGGTTTACATGCGACAGCGGCAAGACTTGTACAAAAGATGGTTGCCGGAGCGGATCACGGCAACCGCGCCTCATGGGTGAAACTTGCGAAGATGCTCAATGTTCCAGGAGTTGCTCACCGGTAAGCCTTCTTCGGTCTCAAGGCGGATAGCGCCGGGCCTTGTGACTTGTCTCACCCGATAATGGCCTTCCCACTTCGGCGTCAACTTGTTGGAATTCTTGGCGGACTGAACACGCCGAAGAACAAGGTCGCCTTCCTCGAGACTCCTGGCCTTGACTTTGCGGCTATTATAGCGGCGCAAAGCTTGCTGGTACCGAGCAGCTCGTACAGCAGCCTGGAGACGGTCCTCCTCGAGGAGCATTGCATCATCTTGCCGCAGTTGCTCTTGCTCGAGCTCGTCGTAAGCGAGCACTCGAGGAGACCCGTATACGAGTTCCATGGGGAGAACTGCCTCTGCTCCATAGACAAGAGCAAAGGGTGTCTGTCCAGTGGCTCGATTTGGTGTCGTCCTGATTGACCAAAGAGCCGCCGGCAACTCCTCAATCCAGTTTCTTCCGCACTTGTGCAGCCTGTCGAAGGTTCTTGTCTTGAGTCCGCGCAACACTTGAGCATTGGCCCTCTCCGCTTGACCGTTGCTCCTCGGGTAAGCAACAGAAGCGATGCCGATCCTGGCGCCAAGGTCTTGGACGTACTGCATGAAGGTGCGACTTGTGAACTGTGTGCCGTTGTCTGTGATGATCCTGTTAGGGATTCCGAAATGGCAAACGATCGATCTGAAGAACTTGACTGCTGACTGTGCGGTCACCTTTCTCACTAATTCCACTTCCGGCCACTTTGTGAACTTGTCGATAGCGACGTACAAGTACTCAAAGCCCCCGGCAGCACGGGGAAAGGGGCCGAGGATGTCGAGCCCCCAGACCGAAAAGGGCCAGGACAAAGGGATCGTCTGGAGAGCTTGAGCTGGCTGGTGTATTTGCTTGGCATGGAACTGGCACGCTTCACACTTGGTTACTTGTGCAGTTGCATCTTGGAGGGCTTCTGGCCAAAAGAAACCTTGCCGGAACGCCTTCCCAGCAAGTGCTCTTGCGCCAATGTGGTGGCCACATATGCCTCCATGTATCTCTGCCAACAGCTTCTGTCCATCTTCCCGGGAAATGCACTTCAATCTGACACCATTGAGTCTTCTTCTGTACAGTTCACTGCCGACGAACTGGTACATACTTGACTGCCTGGTTATTCTCTCTATCTCTTCTGGCTCTTCAGGAATTTCTCCAGTTTGAAGGAAATGGACGATTTGCTGTGCCCAGGTTGGAGCTTGAGGCTCAACAACAAGGGCTAAAGGCATCAGTGCTGCTGCGGGAACGTCAGCTTCTACGGCAAGAACCTGCGGCTCTGCCGGAGCTGGATGTTACCCGGCAAGCTCGCCGGGGCAAGACTTGCCGGGAACGTCTGCTTCAACTGTACGAACTCTAGAGTCCGCAGGAGCAGACTGTTCCTCAGCAACTTGGTCGTTGATCTTGGGGACCTTGGCGGCGGCTTCAGGAAGGTCCGCCGGCAAGTAGTCGCCGGAGACCAACTTTCTCTTCTTGCTTTGCCCAATTGATGGTGTAACGGATGGCTGAGTTAGCTTGAGCATGAAGGTTCCTGGTTCCACAGGTAGCTTCAATGCAGCACACTTTGACAGGCCGTCTGCGATGTCATTTTGAGCTCTTGGAACGTGCTCCATCTGTAGGCCTTCAAAGTGTTCTTCAAGCTTCCTCACTTCATTGACATAAGCTTCCATCAAAGGACTCTGGTAGCTCTTGTTTACTTGTCGGACCACCAACTGTGAATCTCCCCGCACAATCAGCTTCTTGATCCCAAGTTCGGCTGCAATTCTGAGGCCAGCAAGAAAACCTTCATACTCTGCAGTATTGTTTGTCGCTTGTTCCTTGGGAAAGTGCATTTGGACAACGTACTTGAGGTGCTCTCCGGTGGGTGCGACGAGCAGCACACCAGCACCGGCGCCTTGCAGCGAGAAGGCTCCATCGAAGTACATTATCCATTCTTTGCTCGTTTCTTGGACGGGGATGCTTGTCTCTGGAATCTCTTCGTCTGGTGTTGGTGTCCATTCTGCTATGAACTCTGCCAAGGCTCGGCTCTGGATGGTTGAAGTACTCCCAAACTTAAGACCGAAGCTTGACAGCTCCAGTGCCCACTCAACAATCCTGCCTGTTGCCTCCAGATTTTGCAATATCCTCTTCAACGGAAAGCGAGTGACCACTGTTATCTTGTGTGCTTGGAAGTAATGGCGCAGCTTTCTCGAGGCCATGAGGAGGCCGGAAAGCAACTTCTGCACTCCAGAGTATCTTGACCTAGCCCCCTGCAAGAGGGAGCTGACAAAATAGACTGGTCGCTGCACCATCTTCTTTCGCACTTCTTCTTGCACTTTCTCAGATCCATCCTTGTCGGGGCCAGAGCTTGTCGGGGAAGCTGTGGGCTCCTCCTTTGCCTCCCTTTCCGCTACCAACGCAGCACTAACCACTTGATTGGTTGCTGCTAAATACAGCAGCAACTTCTCTTGTGGCTTAGGTGCGACAAGTATTGGAGTGGAGGACAGGTATCCTTTCAAGTCTTGCAGTGCTGCCTCCGCTTCCGGAGTCCACTTCATTGGACCTGCCTTTTGGAGGATTTTGAAAAACGGCAGGGCGCGTTCTGCAGACTTAGAAATGAACCTGCTGAGGGCAGCCACACAACCAGCAAGCCTCCGTACATCCTTGACGCGCTTCGGAGCTTCGATCTGCTCGATGGCTTTGATCTTGTCGGGATTCGCTTCAATCCCCCTCTGGGACACAAAGAACCCGAGAAGCTTGCCGGAGGGGACTCCGAAGACGCACTTCTCGGGGTTCAGCTTGAGTTGTATCTTGCGCAGATTCACAAAGGTTTCTTCTAGGTCTTGAATCAGGGTATCCTTGTCCTTGCTCTTGACCACTATATCATCCATGTAAGCTTCTACATTCCTGTGTATCTGTGGCTCAAAAGCAGTGTGGACCACCCTTGCAAATGTTGAGCCCGCATTCTTCAATCCAAAGGGCATGCGTATGAAACAGTAAGTGACACATGGAGTAATGAATGCGGTCTTCTCTTCATCTTCCTCAGGCATGAATATCTGGTGGTACCCGGAGTATGCATCAAGAAATGAAAGCAACTCACATCCAGCCGTGGAGTCAACGATCTGGTCAATGCGCGGCAAGGGAAATGGATCCTTGGGACAAGCTTTATTCACATCAGTGAAGTCTATACAAAGTCTCCACTTCCCATTAGCTTTGCGCACGACAACTGGGTTGGCCAGCCATGTGGGATGAAGTACACCTCTAACAAGGCATGCTGCTTCCAACTTCCTGATCTCTTCAGCTATAAACTCTTGGCGCTCCACTGCTTGCTTCCTGACCTTCTGCTTGACGGGCCGCACATGAGGACAAACGGCTAGCTTGTGCTCAATTACCTTCCTGGGAACGCCGGGGATGTCAGACGGTCGCCATGCAAACACGTCGACATTCGCCCGCAGGAAGGCAACGAGTGCGCTTTCCTATTTGGGGTCAAGCGTAGCACTGATGGTAAATGTACCACCAGTGCCGTCCTCCTTGGCGGACACCTTCTTGGTTGCAGGTGGAGCTACCATTCCTTTCTTGCACTTGCAGGTCGAGCTCGATGGTGCGTCCTCGACGACAACTTAGCACTCCGAAGAGGTGCGTTTGCCGGAGTGGGCCCTAGAGCTCTTGCCGGACCTGGTCTTGTTCTTCCCCCCGGGAGCTTCAGCGGCAAGTGTCTTGCTGTCCGTTGCGGCTGCTGCATCCCGGTAGATCTTGTCGGCGCAGATAAGCGCATCCTTCTTGTCGCCGGGGACAGAGATGACGCTTATTGGCCCTGGCATCTTGAGCATGTTGTAAGCATAGTGAGAGGCTGCCATGAACTTGGCGAGCGCCGGACGGCCAAGTATCCCATTGTATGGCAATGGGATATCGGCGACGTCGAAGGTGATCCTCTCAGTCCTGAAGTTTAGCTCTCCGCCAAAGGCCACTGGCAGTGTAATCTTCCCCTTCGACTTGCTCCTTCCCGGGTTGATTCCTTGGAAAGTTCCGGTTTCCTCTAGCTCGCTGTCGGGGATATGCAGCTTCCGGATTACAGCAGAGGAGATCAAGTTTAGGCCGGCCCCGCAGTCAACCGGCATCTTGGTCACCTTGAGGTTGCGGATGGTTGGTGAAACCAACATCGGCAAGCACCCGACCGCTGTTGTGCGGTCAGGGTGGTCCTCAAGGTCGAAGATGATGGGCGTGCTGGACCACATCAGCAGCTTGCGCGACTCGACGGGTGGCTCAGCTGCATTCACTTCCCGCACCCATTGCTTGAGTTGGCGGTGGGAAGTATGCAGAGAGGCACCTCCATCGACGCATAGAACTTCTGTGGCCTTCTGGAACTCCTGCTCGCTGTTGTCTCCGTCATCCATGTCCTCGTCATCGTCTTCGTCTTCGTCCTTGTCGCGGCCGCGGGGAGGCCTGTCTCCTTGTAGCGGCGTCCTCCCCGGCCATTGAATGGCCGCTTCTTGCCGGACTCTCCTCCGCCTCCTTGGGCCTTCTCCTTGCCGCGACGCTCGTATTCGGCCTTCTGCTGCTCTACGAGGTACTCGACCCTCTTGCAATTCTGGAGATCGTGGCCCTTGGTGCGGTGGATCTTGCAGTACTGCTTGTCGGAGCCATCCGGCTTGTCGGCGGCGGCTATAGTGGCAGGCTCCTTGCCGGAGCCACCAGCCTGAGTTTTCTTGTCGCCAGCCTCCTTGCCGGACTTCTCCACAGCCAGTACTTCCTTGTTCTTCTTCTTCTTATTGTTCCGCCTCCGGTTTTTCCTTGCCGGGGCGGCATCCTCGCTGTCTGTTCCTCCTGCTCCAGTATCCTCTCCGGGGAGTCTCCTCCCTTCTTCAGCGCGCGCATTTGTCAGCCAGAGCGTAAAGCTCGCTGACGTCCCGGATCTTGGTCATCGCCATCTCCTCCCTCATCCGGCGGTTACGCACGTTCTGGTGGAACGCGCTGATAACCGCGGCAGGGTGGACATCCGTGATGTTGTGCTGGACGCGGCTGAACCTCTGGATGTACTTTCGCAGGGACTCTCCTTCCTTCTGGGCTAGAATGTGAAGATCGCTCTCCTGGCCGTGGGGCTTGTGGCCGCCCGTGAAGGCGCCGACAAACTGGTGGCACAAATCTGCCCAAGAAGAGATGGAGTTCTCCGGCAAGTGCATAAGCCAAGATCTGACGTTTGGCTTAAGCACGAGCGGGAAGTAGTTCGCTAGAATCTTCTCGTCGCGTCCCCCGGCAGCCTGCACCGCAATGGTGTAGATGCTGAGGAACTCCGAGGGGTGGGTCTTGCCGTCGTACTTCTCGGGTACGTCAGGCTTGAATTTTTTCATGCTGGGCCACTGGACTTTCCGCAGCTCACGGGTGAACGCAGGGCAGCCCGCCGCGTACGGCAAGTCGCCTGGTTCACCGGGCGCGTGCATGTCGACAGCGGTCCCAGCGCGTTGGTCGGACTATCGTCATGCTTCTCTTCGACGCTCGATGCGAGTTCGAGCGTCTTCTTGTCGCCTATCGTCGAGGAATTGGCGTTGATCGCGGCGAGCTCGCGGATCCGACGACGCCGTGGAGTCGTCGTCGACGTTGATCCGGCGAGTCGGCGATTTCTGTTTCCGCGGCGGGGAGTGCAAGGTAGTCGCACCCCCGGCGGTCTTGTCTCCATCGGCCTTCGCTTGACTGACTTGCCGCGGCCGTGACGTTGCCGGCTGCTGCGGCGTGTCGTTGTTGGCGAAGGCGATGAGGCTTTGGATGGTGGACCTCCAGTCTTCGGCCTTGTCTGCCGCTGGAGGGAAGTCGAGGAGCAGCTGAGCTCTAGCTAGAGCTTCCGCTGGAGAGGAGGGGAGCGGTGGCGAGCGGTGCGAAGAGCGAGATATGCTCGGACTTCTAACAACGTTAGAAGGAGCAGGGTCTCGTCCCGGCGATCGCACCTTGCTCGTGCCAGCACGTTGGCCTTGAGCGTCCCGCGATCCGCCAACTTGCCCTTGGCCCAGCAAGCGGATGGTACCCTGAGTACCACGCCGTCGCTGTTCCGGCACCTCCTGAGAGGGGCGTGGTGCGTGCACGGACGCCGAGGTCTTGGAGTGCGCTCGGTCGTCCGTCTTGTCCTTGGACTTGGCGGCGCCGTGAGTTTCCTCGCCAGCGTCCGTCCTTCCGCCAGCGTCTACCCCACCAACCGTTGGTTCTGGTGGTGGTGGGATCGACGCGGACGGGCCTCCTACCTCCGAAGCTTTCTTATTCGGCGGCATGCTGATGTAGTCGATGAAGCTGACGAAGTTGGTGAAGTCGCTGAAGGTTGCGCCCGCGTGAGCGCCAGATCAGGTTCGCACAACCTCGACGCCCCCTACCTGGCGCGCCAAAGATGTCGGGGAAACTGATCGCCCACGAACACCTATGGGACCGGAGCCCCTTTTCGGTACGGCAAGGGAGCGGAGGGAGCACAGAGAGCAGATCGAGGCGCACACGCGAGCAGTTTACCCAGGTTCGGGCCGCACGAATGCGTAAAACCCTACTCCTGCCTTGGTTGTATTGAGTTCTTGGCTCGGGAGCAAGAAGATCTACAGTACTAGCTACACCGAGCGTGGGAGTGATCAAGTTTCGGAACCCCCTCTACGTTGTGCATGGGCCTTCTTTTATAGGTCGAAGGGGTTCCCAACAGGTGTCAACGTAAGTGAGGGTAAAAGCGTAAAATTGGTGGTAGTTGTAATAGTGCATGTACAGTGTATGCACAGTGGTCTATACCTAACCTAGACGGTGGGGGACAAGGGCATTGAATGCCCGTCACCGTCGCCCCAAAACAGTGTAAAAAGCGTCCGTCCGGGCGTCTCCGTTCGCCACGACGGTAGCCTCGTCATCGTGGCTTGCCACCGTGTACCCCAGGCTGCACGGCCATCCGCCACGTGCCCCAGGAAGGGCCCCAGGGCGACACGTGGCCAGATGAGCTGGAGCGCAGGCACACAGTGAAAGCTCGCCGCGGCAAGCACCTTGCCGCGGTCGCTACCCGGAAGCTTGTCGCTCTCCGGGTCTTGCCGGGGCGCGCGATGCGCCACGACTTGTCTTCTGAAATGCTGTTCTTTGGCCTTCCTGGCAAGCTCCTCTTGCCAGGGTCTTGTGCTGAAGGGATAATCTTGAGCCTGGAGCGGCCTTCCCGGCAACCTCCTCTTGCCGGGGTCTTGTTTCTTAACTTGAATACTTTGTTCTTGAATGGCTTCAAGGGAACTAGAGTGGGCCTTGGCGGGCACGTGGCGAGCCTGACCACGGGACGCTGCTACTGCCCGTGCACAAGTCGGGATACTAAGGTACCCCTACTTTAGTACACCGACACTATGGTTAAAGAAAGTTATCCCTACAAAATCATATAGTCTGGCTATGCTCCCTCTTCATCACACAAAATATTCATATCATGCACAACCCCGATTTCAGCCAAGCATTTGTTTTCATACTCTATCTTTTCAAACCTTTCAACTTTCACGCAATACATGAGCGTGAGCCATGGATATAGCACTATGGGTGGAATAGAGGTGGCTGTGGAGAAGACAAAAAGGAGGGAGATAGTCTCACATCGACTAGGCATATCAACGGGCTATGGAGATGCCCATCAATAGATATCAATGTGAGTGAGTAGGGATTGCCATGCAACAGATGCACTAGAGCTAAATATGAATGAAAGCTCAACAAAAGAAACAAGTGGGTGTGCATCCAACTTGCTTGCTCACGAAGACCTAGGGCATTTGAGGAAGCCCATCGTTGGAATATACAAGCCAAGTTCTATAATGAAAATTCCCACTAGTATATGAAAGTGACAAAGCATGAGACTCTCTACAATGAAGAACATGGTGCTACTTCGAAGCCCAAGTGTGGAAAAAGATAGTAGCAATTGTCCCTTCTCTCTTTTCTCTCATTTTTTTGGAGGGGCTTTCTCCTCTTTTTTTATTAGCCCCTCTCTATATTTTTTGGGCCATCTCTTTTTTTATTGGCCTTTCCTCACATGGGACAATGCTCTAATAATGATGATCATCACACTTTTTTATTACAACTCGAAATTACAACTCGATACTACAACAAGTATGACTCTACATGAATGCCTCCGGCGGTGTACCGGGATATGCAATGAATCAAGAGTGACATATATGAAAATTTATGCATGGTGGCTTTGCCACAACTACGATGTCAACTACATGATCATGCATGGTAATATGATAATATGATGCATGTCATATGAACGGAACGGTGGAAAGTTGCATGGCAATATATCTCCGAATCGCTATGGAAATGCCATGATAGGTAGGTAAGGTGGCTGTTTTGAGGAACAATATGGTGGCTGTTTTGAGGAAGGATATATAGCGGGTTTATGGCACCGGCGAAAGTTGCACGGTACAAGAGAGGCTAGCAATGGTGGAAGGGTAAGAGTGCGTATAATCCATGGACTCAACATTAGTCATAAGAACTCATATACTTATTGCAAAAATCTATGAGTCATCAAAACAAAGCAATCAACGCATGCTCCTAGGGGGGAGGTTGGTAGGAGTTAACCATCGCGCGCCCCCGACCTCCACACAAAGGTTGGCACTCTACAAATACCTCATGCTCTAACTTCGTCACATAGCGGTTCACCATACGTGCATGATACGGGAATCACTAACCTGAACACAAGTATTTGTCAATTTCATAATAACCCCACTAGCATGACTCTAATATCACTATCCTCATATCTCAAAACAATTATCAAGCATCCAACATCTCATTCTATTCAATGCACTTAGTGTGATTTTTTTTACTACATTGACATTGGATGTTTATCATGTGAAGACTAGTTTCTTTAGCCTAAACACATTACCATGCTGTTTTAATAGACTCTCAAAAGGATATAAGTGAAGCATGAGAGTTCAACAATTTCTACAAAATATTACCACCACCGTGCTCTAAAAGATATAAGTGAAGCACTAGAGCAAAAACTATTCAACTCAAAAGATATAAGTGAAGCATATAGAGTGTCCTAATAACTTATAAGCCATATTTAACTCTCTCAAATAGGTGTGTCCAGCAAGGATGATTGTGGAAAACTAACAAGCATAGACTCAAATTATACAAGACGCTCCAAGCAAAACACATAACATGTTGCGAAAATATAGCTCCAAGTATAGTTACCGATGGATGAAGACGAAAGAGGGGATGCTTTCCCGGGGCATCCCCAAGCTTAGGCTTTTGATTATCTTGAATTTACTTGGGGTGCCATGGGCATCCCCAAGCTTAGGCCTTTTGTAATGCCCAGGATGGGACTATATCTCCTACGTGTCGAGGCACGATTTAGAGATATAAGCCCATGCTGGAGTGATCGCAAGTTTGGTACCTTTGCACATCTCATGTAAAAAATGGGGATGGAAAACTGAAAAAGATAGTTGGCTTACACTCGCCACGTCACACAAATTCATTACATGTTTCAATCATCATTCAATAAAATATCACTGCCCATCTAAGGGTAAAATCCAAATGTCAAGATACCAAACATAACATAAACCACAGGTCTGAAGCGAATCCTAGTAGAAGAACCACTACTGATCATCGGGATAACGGACATAGTAACGGCTATGCTCCTCGTCGTACTCCCAGTCTAGCTCAGTGCCATCACCAGTGTAACTCACCATCGTACCTGCATCTGGTGTGTGAAGTAACTGTGAGCCACAGAGGACTCAGCAATCCCGTTCCCGGGTAACATGACTATTTAAGCCTTGGGTGTGGAACAAGGCTGAAGAAAGAATAAGAATAAGTGGTTGCAGCAGCACTAGCCTAGCTTACGTAAAAGAGAGCGAGAAGAGAAGGTGCCTCGTACGAGAGATGATCACTAAGTGATCCTAAACTAATCAAGTCAAACATAACCCCACCGTGTTCATCTCCCGAAACCCCTTTCGGAAAATGATAGTCATGGTACTCACGCTGGTAGTGTATTGGAACATGGTGTCAAGTTTTCTACAACCGGATATTAACAAGCTCCCATCTGCCACATAACCGCGGGCACGACTTTCGAAAGTTCAAACCCTGCAGGGGTGTTCCAACTTGGCCCGTGACAAGCCCACGATCCGCGGAGTCGCAACTCCAAGGTGGGAAGACCCGAGTATTCTTGGAATCCCGTGCTCAAGATACTCCGAACTAAGGTAAGGCTAATCCAGCAAATCCTCCCGGCGTGCCAACACCCTGATAGTAGCCGAGCGTATCTCGTCTCAGGCCACGACCGGATGGGCGAGGCTACGGGTTTCTACCAAACCTCGAGTTTCCTCGTGGTGGCCCGGCAGGCTCCCCGTTTCGTACCAACACTCATGTGGAGCACTTGCCCGGGGTTGTTGATTAAAATAAAAGGGATAGCTAGTCCCTATGCAGTTTTATTAGTTATTAGGCGAATAGTACCAATGTTGGGACTTGCTGGAAAAGACTTAGCACTTAGCGGTTTATCGAGGGGGCCTCATAACCCCAACCGTGTGAGGAATGCATAATCAAGGAACATAACACCGGTTTATACGGTTCCTAGCGGCATGAGTGGAACAAAACACCAAGCAAAAGGCTTAGCCTTCCACCCATTACCAATATATAGATGATTTCATTTAAGCATTTATATAGTGTGATATAACCCAACAAACTTCAACATGAAGCAAGCATCTTCAATCTTCACCTGCAACTAACAATGCTATAAGAGGGGCTGAGCGAAGCGTACTTAGCCATTCAACGGTTTGCATATGTAGGGTGGTTAAACAGGTTCATGGTTACAAGTAGGAGGCTGACAGGAAAACATGGGCATCGAGGCAAAACTATAGATCGAGACTTCTAGCAATAGGCAAAGATAGTAATGGTATCCGGGTTCGGTCATCTTGCCTGAAGAGTTGTCGATGGGATCGTAAGAGAGCTCCTCGTTCTCAACCTTGGTAGTAACCTCGTTCTCGTACTCGTACTCAGCTTTCGGCTCTACTCAACACAAACACACAAGGCACGGAATCAACAAGATGCAATGCGCACACAAAATATGCTGGATGCATGACTGATGCACTAAGGGAGCACATGGAGCATGACAATATGCGATCAAGAAAAATGCTTCAAAACATGATAACAATAGGATATTATGAATCGACATGAAAAATCACATAAGTTTCATATAGGACTTGCTCAAATCGGAGCTACGGGCTAAAAGTTACACCCAAATCAATAAACATGCGAAAGCTGAAAATTACAGCCACATAGCAACTTCGGGACAAGAAATAATTAAGCTACAGCACTCAAACATCATGGGGAAGGAGCCACGGATCAATAGCAACAAGCTATGACATATTGAACTTGACAACAAAATCCTGACAGCAGTATTTTATTGCAACTTGGGAGCAAAAGTTAAATATGCTGCAGCCACTCAAATAAGCATATGAGAGCATGAGTGGATAGACAACAATATATACTACAAGGAATCATCAAGAGTCACCCCAAAACTATCATGTATTGGCCTAGAACAACAAGCAAACATGGCATCTGGAAATTACAGATTCCAGACTTAGTGAAATTTCACTAAGTGTTCAAACAACAGTTTCATCATGGCATCTTTGTGAGCAAGTTTAAGTCACCTCAAAACTAAACATGGCAAGTGGTAAGTACTACAACAAAGTACACATGATGGTGAATCCAAAACACCTAAGCATGCATCATGGGGACAATCACAATGATAGCAATGAGCTCCTCAAAATGACATCTCATAACAAGTTTAACAACTAAACAGCCACATAGCACTTTGCAACGGAGATAAACATGGCAAGATTAATTCTATCATGCAAGTCTAAGCAATCATCATGTAGAGCATGACAAGACGAACACGTGGACATCTCATTTGCATCATTTGGATAAACATGCAAAAAGTTATCACATTGCAAAGATGGCATGAAAACAACAACTAACAGCAGTTTTTAACAAGATTCACTCTTGCAACAGAATTTTAAACATCTAGATGATCTCAACCATGCATGGCATAATGGAACAAAAAGTAGTACATGTCTCCACGAACAATTTGACATATCATTCACTCAAATCGGAGCTATGCACAAAAAGTTATCACCGCTTTGAAACTGCATCAGACAACAAGATTCTGGGGACTTAGCAGAAATCAACCTCCTCGAAGTCAACGGTCAACGGCGGCGGCGGCGGTCAAACGGGGTCAACGGGTGGCGCGGATCGGGCCGGATCCGCTAACGGGCGGCAGATCGGGCCCGCGGAGACGTGACCGGCCGGATCGGAGCTGGAGACGGGCCCGCGCGCGGCTGGGCCGGCGGATCGACGGACTAAAGAGGGGCCCGCGCGCGGCTGGGCCTCACGGCGCGGCGTGGCCCACCAAGCGCTGGAGCATCGGAGCGCTGGGCCGGCGCGTTGACTCGGGCCCAGGTGGGGTCGAGCGGATC
>LR738713.1:124340939-124374284 GCA_902687465.1 Secale cereale | reverse complement strand
GGGGTCGGGCGCCTCCCGATCCCGCGACAGGCGGCGGCGGCGCGGCTCCCTGAGCCCGCGGGAGCGACGGCCGGTGGAGCTTGGAGGCGGGGTGGCAGGCAGCCCGACGGCGGTGGGGCGCCGCGGCGACCGGAGGGGCGGCGGAGATGGAGGAGACCGGCGGGAAGAGCTCCTTCGGCGAGGTGCTCCGGTGAGCCTCGAGAACTCCGGCGAGGTGGCGCGGATTCCGGTGGCTAGAGGTAGAAGAAGGCTGGAGGAAGGGGATGAGGCTAGGGTTTCCTAATTTTGGGGCAAAAATTGAGGAAGGTGGACAAATATATAGGCACAAGGAGCTAGGGTTGTCCAAATGAGGTGTGGTTTTCGGCCACGCGATTAGAATTGGATGGCCTAGAAGAAGGGAGGGGTTTGGGCTGGTTTGGTGGGCTATTGGAGGGGTGTCTTGAGCCTCAAAGTGGAGGTACTTTGAGCCCACGAGAATAACTGTTGGGGTAGCAAACGAGCTCCAAACGCGACGAGATTTGACACGCGGGTTACACACACCAAAACAACAACACACGACAAGTCTCGCGCCAAACCGGTAACGTTACACGGCCAAACACCAAAGTAGGCCTCAGGGATGCCACGGACACGTGAGGGAGCTCTGGAACGCGAAACGGACAACGGGAAGGAATGCGTGGGACCGGATGCAAACAACAACACAAATGCAATGCGATGCACATGACTACATGATATGAATGAATGAACACACGCACACAACAATACGACAAAAAACCCGAAAGACAAAGAACCCGGAACGGAAGTGATGAAGCCAGAGATATTATATATTGCCCAAAAGGGAAAGTATTACATCCGGGGCATTACAAACTCTCCTCTACTACAAAAAGATCTCGTCCCGAGATCTAAGACTGGAAAAAGGAAGGGTACTTGGAACGAAGATGATCTTCTCGTTCCCACGTAGCTTCTCGGTCGGTATGGTGTGACCACTTGACTTTCAAGAATTTGATGGACTTGTTGCGGGTCTTGCGCTCGGTTTCTTCGAGAATAGCAACGGGATGCTCTCGGTAAGACAAATCTTGTTGAAGATCAATCTCTTCAAACGGAATCATGCGTTCAGGAGTCTTGAAGCACTTGCGGAGTTGAGACACATGGAACACATCATGAACATTGGCGAAGTTGGAAGGGAGCTCAAGTTGATAGGCTAGATCGCCTCTTTTGCCAAGGATCTTGAAAGGCCCGACGTATCTAGGAGCAAGCTTTCCTTTGATACCGAACCTTTGGGTTCCTTTCATAGGAGAAACACGGAGATAGACATGATCCCCAATGTTGAAGGCCAAATCACGATGCTTGCCGTCATAGTAGCTCTTCTGACGCGACTGAGCGGCCTTGAGATTCTCACGTATGACTTTGCACATTTCTTCGGCTTCTGAGATCAAGTCATTGCCAAGAAGTTGACGTTCACCTGTCTCGGACCAGTTGAGAGGGGTACGGCACTTTCTGCCATAGAGGATTTCAAACGGGGCTTTGCCTGCACTTGCTTGGAAGCTGTTGTTGTAAGAGAACTCGGCAAATGGAAGACAATCTTCCCATTTCATGCCAAAATATATGACACAGGCTCTGAGCATGTCTTCTAGAATCTGATTCACTCGCTTGACTTGACCACTAGTCTGATGGTGAAATGCAGTGCTGAACCTGATCTTAGTGCCCATGGCAGACTGAAAGGAGTCCCAGAACTTTGAAGTGAACAAACTTCCACGGTCTGAGGAGATAACTTGAGGGATGCCATGTAAGGACACAATTCTGGAAGTGTACAATTCTGCCAGTTGAGCTGCATTGATTGATTCTTTGACTAGAAGGAAGTGAGCGACTTTGGTAAGCTTGTCAATCACCACGAAGATAGAATCATTCCCTCTCTTGGAATTAGGAAAGCCAGTGACGAAATCCATTTCAATGTGGTCGAATTTCCACTCGGGAATAGGAAGAGGTTGGAGAAGACCGGCTGGACGTTGATGCTCTGCCTTCACTCTTCTGCAGACATCACATTCATTCACGAATTGGGCAATCTCCCTTTTCATGCGTGTCCACCAGTAAGATTGCTTGAGGTCTTGGTACATCTTGGAACTGCCAGGATGAATGGAAAGGAGAGAATCATGTGCTTCTTCCATTATGAGCTTCCTGAGATCACCTTTGGGAACCACGAGTCTATCCTCAAAGAACAAGGTATCTCTCTCATCAACGCGATATCACTTGTATTTCGGATCACCCTTTGCAATACCATGTTTCACCTTCTGCACCATGGCATCACTGAGTTGGACCTCACGGACCTGATTTTCCAAGGTAGGAGCCACTTGAAGATTTGCAAGAAAACCCTGCGGAACAACTTGGAGGTTGAGTTTCCTTAATGCTTCACAAAGCTCAGGCTGGAACGGCTTGATAAGAAGGCTGTTGCAATATGCCTTTCTGCTCAAAGCATCTGCAATCACATTCGCCTTGCCAGGAGTATATTCAATGCTGGGATCATACTCTTGGATCATTTCAACCCAACGAGTCTGGCGGAGGTTCATATTTGGCTGTGTGAAGATGTACTTCAAGCTCTTGTGATCGGTGAAGATGTCGACTTTTCTGCCCAACAACAGATGTCTCCACGTAATCAAAGGATGTACCACAGCTGCTAGTTCAAGATCATGTGTGGGGTAGTTCTTCTCACTTGGCTTCAGCTGACGAGAAGTGTATGCCACAATTCTCTTGTCCTGCATAAGCACACCACCAAGACCTTGAAGAGAAGCATCACAGAATACTTCGTAGGGCTTGGACTCATCCGGAGGAGTAAGAACTGGAGCAGAGACAAGCTTTTCTTTGAGAGTTTTGAATGCCAATTCACACTCTGGAGACCAGTAGTACTTGACATTCTTCTGCAGCAAGTTGGAAAGAGGCTTGGCAATCTTGGAGAAGTTCTCAACGAACCTTCTGCAATAGCTGGCAAGACCAAGAAAGCTTCGGAGTTGCTTGACGTTCTCAGGAGCTTCCCAGTTGACAATTGCTTCAACTTTCTCGGGGTTCACCGCAATACCGTCAGCAGAGATGATATGGCCCAGGTACAAAACCTTATCGAGCCAAAACTCGCACTTGGAGAACTTGGCATAGAACTTATGTTCACGGAGTCTGTCGAGAACGAGACGGAGGTGCTTTTCGTGATCTTCTTCATTCTTGGAAAAAACCAAAATGTCATCCAGATACACAAGCACAAACTCGCCGGTGTAGGGGTTGAAGATGTAGTGCATCATTCTCGAGAAGGTAGGTGGTGCATTGGCGAGACCAAAGGACATGACTGTATACTCATAGGAGCCGTAGCTCGTTCTGAAGGCAGTCTTGTGGATATCTTCCTCGCGAATGCGAATTTGGTGATAGCTCATTCGGAGGTCGAGCTTAGAGAACACTTTAGCTCCTTTGAGCTGCTCGAACAGTTCGTTGATGTTGGGGAGCGGATACTTGTTCTTTATTGTCTTCTTGTTCAATGGCCGGTAATCGACGCAGAGGCGCTCCGTGCCATCCTTCTTCTTGACAAATAAGACACCACAGCCCCAAGGAGACGTACTAGGCCTGATCAGACCCAAACGTTCTTGTTCATCAAGCTGCTTCTTCAACTCCTTCAATTCTCCAGGAGAGAGCTTATACGGACGCCGGCATGCTGGCTCAGTACCCGGCTCGAGTTCAATGACGAATTCCACCTGACGGTGTGGAGGCATGCCTGGAAGTTCTTCAGGAAAGACGTCTTGGTATTCGTTTACCACCGGAATTTGAGAGATGGCATTAATCTCGCCCTTGTCAATGAGAGAGAAAAGCCTGATAGTGTTATCCCTGGAGGCGAAGATAATCACATCTTCATCAGGATGAGTAATCTTGACTTCTTTCTGTGCACAATAAATTTGAGCATCATGCTGAGAAAGCCAATCCATCCTGAGGATTAGGTCAATGTCGGAATTACCAAGAACCACCGGTTTAGCCAGAAATCGATAATCACCCATGCGAATAGAAACATCCGGAGCATACACACCAGAATTCATACGTCTCCCCGGAGAAATAACTTGCAACCTCTGAGGCAAATTTTTGGTGACAATGTTGTGCTTGGATGCAAATGGGAATGACATGAAGGAATGTGAAGCACCCGAATCAAACAAAACTTTAGCTGGAAAAGAGTTAACTGAAAGGTTACCCAAAATCACATCAAAAGAATTCTCCGCTTGCGCTGCATTCATCAGATTGACCCTTGCTTGCTTGGGAATGTGCTTGACCATAGCTGTACTGACAGGTGGAGGAGGTGGAAGGCGCTTCGGGTTGGGGCACTTGTTAGCATAGTGACCTTTCTGAGTGCACTTGTTGCAGACCACCTCTGAGAGAGGACGGAAATGAGAACCACTTGACTTGGAACCTTGAGACTGAAACTGATTCTTCATCTGGTTGCTTGGGTTGGGTGGGTGGGAGAAACCACGACCACCTAAGTTCTTGTTGCTGTTGGAGTTGTTGTAAGGAGCTCGAATCACTGGAGGAGGAGGAAGCCAAAATTTCTGTTGCTTCGCGACGACTAGAGAAGATGAGGAGGAGTGAACGGCATCTCGAATCCTCTGTTTGGAAGCCTCCATCTTGAGCTGGGCTGCCTCTTGCTTGAGCGCCATGTTATAGAATTTGTCGAACTCATCGGGCTCGAACAAGGTGAGAGCAAGTTGAAGTTCATCCTTGAGGCCTCCGCGGAACTGACGGATCTTGCTCTTGGCATCTGGTATGTCTTGCTTAGCATATCTGGCAAGATTTTGGAACTTGACATTATACTGGTAGACAGTCATAGAGCCCTGCTTCAGGTTGCGGAATTGCTCACGCATACCCTCGATGACACTTGTTGGAATGTGGTGAGAGCGAAAGTGTCGGTGTACTAAGGTAGGGGTACCTCAGTACTCCAACTTGTGCACGGGCAGTAGCAGCTTCCCGCGGCAGGGTCTACCACGTGTTTGCCGGAGACCTTCCTGCTCCATATAAAACCATTCAAAAACAAAGTATACAAGACGGAAGATCAAGACCCCGGCAAGTGGAGCTTGCCGGGAAGGCCATCCCAGGCTCAAGGTTACCTCACTAGGCACGAGACCCTGGCAAGAGGAGCTTGCCAGGAGGACCAGAAGATTACATCACAGAAGACATGCCTCGGCACTATAGGCGCCACGGCAGGGCCCGGGGAGCGACAAGCCTCAGAGCCCGACAAGCTCCCGGGCCCGGCAAGGTCAAGACCCCGGCAAGGTGCTTGCCGGGGAGAGCTACGCTGTGTGCCCGCGCTCCAGCTCATCGAGCCACGCGTCGCCCTGGGACCATCCCAGGGACGCGTGGCGGATGGCTGTGCAGCCTGGGGGACACGGTGGCACTCCACGGTGGTGAATCCATCGCCGTGGCAAATGGAGACGCAAGGGCGGGCGCTTTTGGGGTCGACGGCGACGGGCATTAAATGCTCTTGTCCCCCACTGTCAAAGTAGGTAGCGATCACTGTTCACGCACTGTAGCTCCACTATTCCCGCACTGTTACAACTACCACCTCTTTTACATTTTTACCCTTTCTCCTACGTTGACACCTGTCGGTGACCCCTTGCACTATAAAAGGAGGCCCATGCACAACGTGGAGGGGGTTCGGAACCTAGATCGCTCATACGCTCGGTGTAGCTAGTTCTTCAAGCTCCCGAGCTCTCCAACTCAATACAAACTAAGCAGGAGTAGGGTTTTACGCGTCCATCGCGGCCTGAACCTGGGTAAACTGCCCGCGTGATCTCCACGATCTGCTCTTCGTGCTCCCTCCGCCCTCTTACCGCACAAGCAAGGGGCTCCGGTCCCATAGGTGTTCGTGGTGGACAGTTTCCCCCGACATCTTTGGCGCGCCAGGTAGGGGTCAAACCTACGGCCTTCCGCTTAAGCCGAACGTTCGTTTGTGGCTTATGCACTTGCCGGAAGGCTCCATTTCTTCTTGGGCAGATCTTTGCCACCAGTTTGTCGGTGCCTTTACGGGCGGCCACAAACCCCACGGCCAGGAGAGTGATCTCCACATTCTGGCCCAGAAGGAAGGAGAATCCCTGCGCAAGTACATCCAACGCTTCAGTCGAGTGCAGCACAACATCCCCGACGTCCACCCTGCCGCGGTTATCAGCGCGTTCCACCAGAACGTGCGTAACCGCCGCATGCGTGAAGAAATGGCCATGACCAAGATACGGGATGTCAGCGAGCTCTATGCTCTGGCTGATAAGTGCGCACCCGCAGAAGAGGGGAGGAGACTCCCCGGGGAGGATGCTGGCGCAGGAGGAAGCGACAGCGACGACGCCGCCCCGGCAAAGAAGAGCCGGCGACGGAATAATAGAAGGAAAAACAAGAAGGAGGTGCTTGCCGTCGAGAAGTCCGGCAAGGAGGCTCCCGCCAAGCAAACACAGGCTGGCGGCTCCGGCAAGGAGCCTGCCCCTGTAGCGGCAGCCGACAAGCAGGACGGCTCCGACAAGCAATACTGCAAGATCCACCGCACCAAAGGCCACGACCTCTCCAACTGCAAACGCGTCGAGTACCTCGTCGAGCAGCAGAAAGCTGAGTACGAGAGGCGCGACAAGGAGAAGGCCCAAGGTGGCGGGGGAGAACCAAGCAAGAAGCAGCCATTCAATGGCCGGGGAGGACGCCGCGGCAAGGCCAAGCAGCGGCAAGGTGATCGACCTCCCCGAGGCCGCGACAAGGATGAAGAGGACGACGACGAAGACATGGAGGATGACGATAACAGCGAGCAGGAGTTCCAGAAGGCCACGGAGGTCCTGTGCGTCGACGGTGGCGCCTCTCTGCACACCTCCCACCGCCAGCTCAAGCAGCGGGTGCGCGAGGTGAATGCAGCAGAGCCGCCCGTGGAGTCGCGCAGGCTCCTCAAATGGTCCAGCACGCCCATCATTTTTGATCTTGAGGATCACCCTGACCGCACCACTGCAGTCGGGTGCTTGCCGATGCTGGTCTCCCCCACCATCCGCAACCTCAAGGTCACCAAAATGTTGGTTGACGGCGGGGCCGGGCTCAACTTGATCTCCTCTGCTGTGATCAAGAAACTCCAAATCCCACATGGCGAGCTCGAAGAGACCGGTTCTTTCCAAGGAATCTATCCGGGAAGGAGCAAGCCCAAGGGGAAGATAACTCTGCCGGTGACCTTTGGCGGGGAGCTCAACTTCAGGACTGAGCGCATCACATTCGACGTCGCCGATATTCCATTGCCGTATAATGGGATACTCGGCCGTCCCGCCCTCGCCAAGTTCATGGCAGCTTCCCACCACGCCTATAACGTACTCAAGATGCCGGGGCCGATAAGCGTCATCACTGTCCATGGCGACAAGAAGGATGCGCTTGTCTGCGCCGACAAGATCTACCGGGATGCAGCAGCTGCGGCAGAGAAGGACACACTTGCCGCTGAAGCTCCCGGGGGGAAGAAGACCAAGACTAAGTCCGGCAAGTGCTCTGGGGCCCACTCCGGCAACCGCACCTCTTCGGAGTGCTGCGCTGCCGTCGAGGACGTTCCATCGAGCTCCACCGGCAAGTGTAAGAAGGGGATGGCCGCTCCTCCGGCAACCAAGAAGGTGTCCGCCAAGGAGGACGGCACTGGTGGTACCTTCACCATCAGTGCCACGCTTGACAACAAATAGGAAAGCGCGCTCGTTGCCTTCCTGCGGGCGAATGTCGATGTGTTTGCGTGGCAACCATCTGACATCCCCGGTGTTCCCAGGAAGGTAATTGAGCACAAGCTTGCTGTTTGTCCTCATGCGCGGCCCGTCAAGCAGAAGGTGAGGAAGCAAGCCGTGGAGCGCCAAGAATTCATCAACGAAGAGATCAAGAAGCTAGAGGCAGCAGGCCTAGTTAGAGGTGTGATCCATCCGACATGGTTAGCAAACCCAGTCGTCGTGCGCAAGGCCAACGGGAAGTGGAGACTATGTATAGACTTCACCGATGTGAATAAAGCATGTCCCAAGGATCCATTCCCTTTGCCGCGCATTGACCAGATCGTTGACTCCACTGCCGGATGTGAGCTACTCTCTTTTCTTGATGCATATTCAGGCTACCACCAGATCTTTATGGCCAAAGAAGATGAAGAGAAGACTGCATTTATCACTCCATGTGGCACTTATTGCTTCATACGCATGCCATTTGGATTGAAGAATGCAGGATCAACATTTGCAAGGGTAGTGCACACTGCTTTCGAACCACAGATCCACAGAAATGTAGAGGCTTACATGGATGACATCGTGGTGAAGAGCAAGAGCAAGGATACCCTAGTCCAAGATTTGGAAGAGACATTTCAGAACCTGCGCAGGATACAGCTCAAGTTGAACCCCGAGAAGTGCGTCTTTGGAGTCCCCTCCGGCAAGCTTCTCGGGTTCTTTGTGTCACAGAGGGGGATTGAAGCTAACCCCGAGAAGATTAAAGCCATCGAGCAGATCGAAGCCCTGAAGCGCGTCAAGGATGTCAGAAGGCCTGCAGGTTGTGTGGCTGCCCTCAGTAGGTTCATTTCAAAGTCTGCAGAACGCGCCCTACCCTTCTTCAAAATCTTGAAGAAGGCAGGTCCCATGAAGTGGACTCCGGAAGCGGAGGCAGCGCTGCAGGACTTGAAACGGTACCTATCCTCCACTCCAATACTTGTCGCACCTAGACCACAGGAAAAGTTGCTGCTGTACCTAGCGGCAACCAACCAGGTGGTTAGTGCTGCGTTAGTAGCGGAGAGGGAGTCCGACGAGGAGTCTGCACCACCGGCAAGCGAATCCAGCGACAACCAGGGGGCTGCTCCGACAAGCTCTGGCCCCGACAAGGACAACTCTGCGCAGGAACAAGAAGAGGTGCGGAAGAAGATGGTGCAGCGCCCGGTGTATTTTGTGAGTTCCCTCTTGCAGGGGGCTAGATCAAGATACTCCGGCGTGCAAAAGAAGCTTTTCGGCCTCCTCATGGCCTCGAGAAAGCTGCGCCATTACTTCCAGGCACATGAGATAACAGTGGTCACTCGCTTTCCGCTGAAGAGGATATTGCACAATCCAGAAGCAACAGGCAGGATCATTGAGTGGGCACTGGAGCTGTCAAGCTTTGGGCTCAAGTTTGAAAGTACCTCAACCATACAGAGCCGAGCTTTGGCAGAGTTCATAGCTGAATGGACCCCGACACCCGATGAGGAAATTCCAGAAACAAGCATACCCGTACAAGAGGCGACAAGTGAATGGGTAATGTATTTTGATGGTGCCTTCTCGCTGCAAGGCGCCGGTGCCGGCGTGGTACTCATCGCGACAAACAACACCGTAGAATATGAAGGTTTGCTCGCCGGCCTCAGGATCGCGGCCGAACTTGGAATCAGAAAGCTGATTGTGCGGGGAGATTCTCAGTTGGTGGTCCGGCAAGTTAACAAGAGTTACCAGAGCCCTTTGATGGAAGCTTATGTAGATGAAGTGAGGAAGCTTGAGGAACACTTTGAAGGTCTGCAAATGGAGCACGTCCCGAGAGCTCAGAACGAAATTGCAGATGGCCTTTCAAAGTGTGCTTCGATGAAGTTACCTGTGGAACCAGGGACCTTCTTGCTCAAGCTGACTCAACCATCCGTTACACCATCAATTGGGCAGTCCAAGAAAAGAAAGTTGGTCTCCGGCGACTACTTGCCGGCAGATCTTCCTGAAACTGCCGCCAAGGTCCCCAAGATCAGCGATCAGAACGCTGAGGAACAGTCAGCTCCTGCAGATCCAAGGATCTGTGCAGTTGAAGCAAGTGTTCCCGACAAGCCTCGCCCCGGCGAGCTTGCCGGGGGATCATCAGCTCCGGCGGAACCAGAGGTCCTTGCCGCAGAAGCTGAGGTCCCCGCAGCGGCCCTCATGCCTTTAGTCCTTGCTGTCGAGCCTCGGGCTCCGGCATGGGCGCAGCAGATCGTCCGTTTTCTGCAAACTGGAGAACTTCCCGACGACCCAGAAGAAATAGAGAAGATAACCAGGCAGTCAAGTATGTACCAGTTCGTGGATAACGAGCTGTACAGAAGAAGACTCAATGGTGTCAGGTTGAAGTGCATCTCCAGGGAAGATGGACAGAAGCTGTTGGCAGAAATACATGGAGGCATATGTGGCCACCACATTGGCGCAAGGGCGCTTGCCGGGAAAGCTTTCCGGCAAGGGTTCTTTTGGCAAGAAGCCCTCCAAGATGCAACTGCACTAGTAACCAAGTGTGAAGCGTGCCAGTTCCATGCGAAGCAAATTCATCGGCTAGCTCAAGCTCTCCAAACAATTCCTTTGTCCTGGCCCTTCTCGGTCTGGGGGCTCGATATCCTCGGCCCCTTCCCCCGAGCCGTCGGGGGCTTTGAGTACTTGTACGTTGCAATCGACAAGTTCACAAAGTGGCCAGAAGTGGAACCAGTGAGAAAGGTGACAGCACAGTCAGCGGTCAGGTTCTTCAGGTCGATTGTGTGCCGTTTCGGAATCCCTAACAGGAACATCACCGACAACGGTACACAATTTACTAGTCGCACCTTCATGCAGTACATCCAAGACCTTGGCGCCAAGGTCTGTTTCGCTTCTGTTGCTCACCCAAGGAGCAACAGTCAAGCGGAGAGGACCAATGCTGAAGTGCTGCGCGGACTCAAGACAAGGACCTTTGACAGGCTGCGTAAGTGCGGAAGAAATTGGATAGAGGAGCTACCGGCGGCTCTTTGGTCAATCAGAACGACACCAAGTCGAGCCACCGGACAGAAACCCTTTGCTCTAGCCTATGGAGCAGAGGCAGTTCTCCCCACGGAACTCATATACGGATCTCCTCGAGTGCTCGCTTACGATGAGCTCGAGCAAGAGCAACTGCGACAAGATGATGCATTGCTCCTCGAGGAGGAACGTCTCCAGGCTGCTGTACGAGCTGCTCGATACCAGCAAGCCTTGCGTCGCTACCATAGCCGCAAGGTCAAGGCCAGGAGTCTCGAGGAAGGCGACCTTGTTCTTCGGCGTGTTCAGTCCGCCAAGAATTCCAACAAGTTGACGCCGAAGTGGGAAGGCCCTTATCGGGTGAGACAAGTCACAAGACCTGGCGCTGTCCGCCTTGAGACCGAAGAAGGCTTACCGATGAGCAACTCCTGGAACATAGAGCATCTTCGCAAGTTTCACCCATAAGGCGCGGTTGCCGTGACCCGCTCCGGCAACCACCTTTTGTACAAGCTTTGCCGCTGTTGCATGTAACCCTTTGTACAAAGCCGGGCGCAGACCCCGTGCATCAGTAAAGCTTTGTGTTTTGCGCTATTTGCCTTTTGCATGCTTTTCTTTGCTATTTGCATGTGTTATTTGGCATCTTGCGCAACATAAACATCCGGTAAGCATTAGCACGCCGAAAGGCCATATACTTGTTTCCCTCTTCTTTTTCCTTGCCTCTTAAGCAGAAGGAATGTTCCTCGCGCACAAGTTTGCCGGGGGGGAAGGAGTTGGAAGAGGAACCAAGTGCTGTTCAAGAAAGAGAAGTCTTACCGAGAAGCAAGATATGAAAGCTAAGTTATTAGAATTTGAGCAGTTCAAATTTTTAAATTTTTAAGTTGTCTTCCTTGAACAATCACACTTTGTATGGAAAACCTGTGCGCGGAGGAACCTACCCGTAGCTAGCCGCACCCTTGTCTTGTTTCCGAGTACGCTCAACGATTTAAGTGAGCTGCGACAAGTGTCGCGCCCTTACTTCGTTTTCGAGTTCGCTCAGCAAGCTAAGTGCGTTGCGACTAGCTGCGGCAAGGTTGCTTGCCGGTAAGGCTTTGGCCAGCAGGCTGCTCAGAGTCCAGCACTCAGCGCTCGCGGCAAGGACCCCTCGCCGGCAAGCTCCCCGGGAGCGTAGGGTGAAAAACATACAAAGTGAATAACCAGGACAAGGAAGATAACATTGCACTGATTGATCAAAATAAGATAAATATCTTACAAAGGATAGCTTGTCGCAATGATTAATGAGTTCATAACACCCTATGCAGCAACAAAAGAGATAAAGAAAAAGGAGGCCTAATCTACGCGGTCGCCCTCGATCCTGGAGATCTTGTTCAGTTTGGCGATGATGTGGGCGACCTGCGCCTTCAGTGCCTCCGTGTTCGCGTCGGCCGGCAGGCTGCGGAGAACGTTGGTGAGGTTTATACCGGGGTTGCGGTAAACGATCTTCGTCAGGACGCGCTCCAAGGTTCCTGCGCAGAGCTGGCGCAACTCCTCGGCCAGTTGCGCGGGGAGCTTCTTTCGAAGACCTGCAAGAGCCGGCGCGATCCCTCTGAAGAAGAGGCTAAGCTTGGCGCTGTGAGGGAGGTTTGGATCCGGAGAGTAGATGAGGTGCTCAACCTTCAGCGCCAGCAGCTCCTGGTCGATGTTGGATGCAGAAGACACCAAGTCGTCGGTCCACACCTCAACGGTCCGGCGGAAGTTCTCGGCCGCAGTGTTGGCGCTCTCCACCAAGCCTCGCTCCTTGCGGAGCTCTTCCTTCAGCTTGGTTTCCCGGTCCCGGACGGCGTCGAGCGAGTCCTTCAACGTGGAAACCTTCAGCTCCAGATCCTCAATGGAGTCCTTGGCAGCCTTCAGCTCGTCGCCCTGCTTGGAGAGGCGCACCTGGAGTTCGGAATTAGTGTGGGCGTCCTTCTCGCGCTCTGTATTGAGCGCGGTGACCCTCTCCACGCTCGCTTTCAAGTATTCCTCCAGCTGCGCAACCTTGGCCTCGAGCTCCTTCTTGGCGGTCTCCGCGGCTTCAGCGGCAACCTTCGCCTCCTTCAGCTCTCCGCCAAGGGCCTGCTCCCGAGCGGCAAGGTCTTCCTCGTGGGAGTCGAGGTTGACCTTCCGCTGGGTCAGCTCTCCTTCTCGCCGGGACAGCTCCTCCCCGGCGAGCCGCTGCTGCTCTTCGGCTTCAGCCTTCTCCAGGAGCCACTCCTGGTACTCCCCGGCGAGCCTCTCGCGCTCCTCCGCCACGTCACGGAGGGCAGCCTGGTTGGCGGCGCGGAGCTCCGCCGCGCGCTTCTCCATCTCGACGGCGGCCTTGGCGGCAAGGGCCTCCCGAGACGCCAGCTTCGCCTGCCTGGCCCGGTAAAGGGCCAGGAGCTGATGAAGCAGCTTCTCCTCCTCGGGCCCGTCGCTTCCGCCGGGCGCCTCGACGATCTTCAGACCCGCGGAGGCGAGGACCTCTCCATCAAAGGCCCCGCCCTCCGCGGGAGCTCGCGATGAAGAACCCCATGGCACCTGGATGTAAACGCCATTGGGGGCCTCAAGGTAATAGGCAGATGGCTCCTTCTCGGTGGAGGGGTCGACGGCCGGCGCAGCACTTGATGCTCCTGCCGCCTCCGGGCCGGCAGTGCGGTCGCCGTCCCCCTCCCCGGCCGCTGCGTCCGCAGCCGGAGCGGTCTCCTCTGCAGCCGGCTCGGCGGCTCCCGCCGTGTCCTCAGCAACAGGGGCGTCGCCGCCGCCGCCCTGCGCGCCCTCCTCCTCGATGACGATGACTTCCGTCTCCATCTGCTCGGGGGGAGGAGGATCTAGAAGAAGAAGAAAAAGCAAAAGAAGTTCAAGCAAATATCCAAAAAGAGATGAATACAAGAAGACAAAATTACAAAGCATACCTTGGCGGACGTCGTCAGCGGCGGGCTCCCTCGCCGGGGAGCTCTGCCTTGGCGGAGTGGCCGCCCTCTCCGGGCTACTCGCCCTTGGCGGGCTACTCGCCCTTGGCGGGGTACTCGCCCTTGGCGGAGTACCCGCCCTTGGCGGAGTGCTCTCCCTTGCCGGGGAGTTCGGCCTTGGCGGGGACGGCGGGGCCTGCGGCTCCTCGGGAGCGACCTCCGGATGCTCCTGAGTTGTGGCTCCACCTCTGCGCAAGACAAAAACATCAAGGTATTAGCACAAGACAAAATCCTCAAGCGCGCCCGGCGAGCGGAAAGATTGAAACCAAACTTACGCTGGGGGCTGCGCTGGGGGCTGCTCCTCGGAGCAGCGCTCGGGTCCGGCGGGCTCGTCTCCGGCACGTCCCCTGTCGCCGCGGCAGGCGAGCCGTCCGCGACCTCGACCACGGGCACCTTGGCCTTTTTCGCCATTCGCTCCGCCAAGGTCCTGAAGTTAAAACAAAAGCAAGATCAGCATCAACAATAATCAAGACGAAGCTTAAGAAGATACGAAGCCTCGAGTTCTTACTCCTGTTCCTCCTCGTCGTCGTCGTCGCTCAGGGCGGAGAAGTCGAACGCCACCTGAGACGCGTCCGCGCGGGGAGCAGGAGGCGAGGGCTCCCTCGGGCGCTTGGCGGTCCCCGGGGCTGGGGGCTGCGAAGACCCAGCCCCTGTGGTAGCCGAGGCCCGGGGAGCGGGCGGAGCTGCCCCTCCACTCTGCGAAGACCCTCCTCTGCTTGGCGCTGTCGTGCGGGGCACCTCCGCCGTGGCCTGTGCGCGGGTCGCCTCCGCCGCGGCCTGTGTGCGGGTCGCCCCCGCCGTGTTTGGTGCGCCAGGCGCCCCCGTCGCAGCTTGGCTCCCCCGGGTAGCTCGCGCCGCCCGGCGAGCTGGTTGTTGCCGGGGCGCCTGCGCCCTCGTCCCTGTCGCCGTCTTGCGGAGACGCTTCAGCGGAGAGCGCCTAGGGCTTGCCCGAGGTGGGGAGGTCTCCGATGACGAGGAGAGGTCGTCATCGTAGAGCCCAAGGGACCCATCAGAGTCCTCGTTGGCCCCGGCGCCCTCCTCCTCCTCCTCGGCAGGCTTGCTGGGCCCAGCACCCTGCACTGTGGCCGCTCTCCCTCCGGCGCCTCCGCTCCCTCCGGCGCCTCCGCTCCCTGCGGCGCCCCTGTTTCCTCCGACGGCGTTGCCTCTCACCGCGGCCTCGGTCAGGATTCCAGGGATCCCGGAGTGCCTCAGGGAGGGGACCCCGGCGAGCTCGTCGGGAGGAAGCTTTAGCAGTCTGCGGATCTCCGCCTCTTCTGCCTGGTAGGACGCTTCCGCAGCCTCCGCCTCCTCGGGCGTGAAGCCAAATTCTCCTGCCGCTGCGGCTGCAGCGGCCTCTTCAACCTGAGAAGCTATGTACGCTATCTCTTGGTCGGTGGTGTCCCGTGTGAGCTCCCGGATCTCGTCCTTGTTCTTTGCCACCTCCACCAAGTTGTTGAAGAAGTTCAAGATGACGTCTGGCTTGGGCGCAATCCACGTGCGTTCGATACCGTGCGAGTCACACGCGGGCATCATGGCGCGAAGGGCATCCCGGGCCGTGCTGTTGCAGAGGGGCACGACTCCCCGGGGAGCTCTGAACCACTCCGGGTGGGCCGGGTCATGCTTAAATAGTTCCCGGACCATCCCCTTCAGCTCCAGTGATGTGAAGTTGAAGTTTAGCCCGGGGCGCAGCCTCATTATGTCCGCCGCGTTGCCGTAATCCCAGGCTGGCCTCCTTCTATCTTGAAGAGGGGCGATGTGGCGGCGGAGGAAATCTGTGCCTACTTCCGCGACAGATAGCCTTGCTACCCGGAGACGAAGAATTCTGATGAGGGCGACGTCGAGCTTGCCGTCGTCCGAATCCAGCTCGCTCCAGTCCCTGCTGCGCGCGATAGGTGTTGTGCGCGGCGCGGTGAAGGGCTGCGGCTCGTCCTCAACTATCCAACACCAGTCAGCACGCCACTCCTCCCACTTGCCGCGGAGCTCCCCCGGCAAGTAGGACTCCTTCTTGTTCAAGCGGAAGACCCAAGATATTCCTCCGGAGAGAGGGGCGCCGGCCTCTGCTCTAGGGGTAAAGAAGTGCCTAAACAGCGCTACGTTCGGGTATATCCCAATATAGTTTTCGCACATATGTGCGAAAACCGCCATCGTGAGGATGGCGTTGGGGGTAAAGTCAAGAAGGTGGAGGCCGTAGGTGTGCATGATGTCGCAGAAAAAGTCGGAAAAAGGGGGACAAAGGCCGCAGTGGAAGAAAGCTGCGAAGAAATAGTACCCGCCGGGGTAGTTGTCCTTGGCGGCGGCCGGATAGGCTCGGGTGCGGGGATGCGCCTTGGTCTTCTTGGCCCAGAACAAGTAATACTTGTTCCAGAGCTCCCGCGCGCTGAGCCTCGGCGAGAAGACGAGGTTCTGCTTCCGCAACAAGGTAAGCCTCGCCGCTTGCTCCGATTTCTCCTTCTTGGTCTTCTCCACCTTCGCCTTCTCGGTCTTCGGGGCCATGGCGGAGGCGGCGAGGGAAGGGGGACGAAGAGTCTGGCGGCGCCGCAGATGCGGAGGACGGCGGAGGAGGTGTGGAGGCGGAGCACAAGAGGAGATCTCTGGAGATGGAAGAAGATGCAATGAAGGCGTAGGAGGGGAACCGCTCCTGCTTCCTTTGCTTTTATGGGGAAGGGGGGGGGGGCGTTTCGCTCTTTCCATTAAAAGAACGAGGCCACGTCCCATCCCACGACGCCGCAATCGGCGCATGCCGTTACGGGGGGACGCGGCGGATGCGGAAGTGGATTCGGCGCACCGTGGACCGCGCGTGCCCGTGCACTATTTTGGGCCTGGCACAACAGCGCTCGGCACCGTGTGTGGCCCAGGCCCGGGGGCTCCTGTCGGTGTACTAAGGTAGGGGTACCTCAGTACCCCAACTTGTGCACGGGCAGTAGCAGCTTCCCGCGGCAGGGTCTACCACGTGTTTGCCGGAGACCTTCCTGCTCCATATAAAACCATTCAAAAACAAAGTATACAAGACGGAAGATCAAGACCCCGGCAAGTGGAGCTTGCCGGGAAGGCCATCCCAGGCTCAAGGTTACCTCACTAGGCATGAGACCCTGGCAAGAGGAGCTTGCCAGGAGGACCAGAAGATTACATCACAGAAGACATGCCTCGGCACTATATGCGCCCCGGCAGGGCCCGGGGAGCGACAAGCCTCAGAGCCCGGCAAGCACCCGGGCCCGGCAAGGTCAAGACCCCGGCAAGGTGCTTGCCGGGGAGAGCTACGCTGTGTGCCCGCGCTCCAGCTCATCGAGCCACGCGTCGCCCTGGGACCATCCCAGGGACGCGTGGCGGATGGCTGTGCAGCCTGGGGGACACGGTGGCACTCCACGGTGGTGAAGCCATCGCCGTGGCAAACGGAGACGCAAGGGCGGGCGCTTTTGGGGTCGACGGCGATGGGCATTAAATGCTCTTGTCCCTCACTGTCAAAGTAGGTAGCGATCACTGTTCACGCACTGTAGCTCCACTATTCCCGCACTGTTACAACTACCACCTCTTTTACATTTTTACCCTTTCTCCTACGTTGACACCTGTCGGTGACCCCTTGCACTATAAAAGGAGGCCCATGCACAACGTGGAGGGGGTTCGGAACCTAGATCGCTCATATGCTCGGTGTAGCTAGTTCTTCAAGCTCCCGAGCTCTCCAACTCAATACAAACTAAGCAGGAGTAGGGTTTTACGCGTCCATCGCGGCCCGAACCTGGGTAAACTGCCCGCGTGATCTCCACGATCTGCTCTTCGTGCTCCCTCCGCCCTCTTACCGCACAAGCAAGGGGCTCCGGTCCCATAGGTGTTCGTGGTGGACAGTTTCCCCCGACAGAAAGTCCTTGCAGAAATCCTCCCAAGAGATCACATGCCCTGGCCTGGAGTCTTTGTACTGCTGCCACCAGTCAGCTGCTTGGTCTTTGAGTTGGAAGGCTGCAAACTTCACATAGTCCTCTTCTCTTACGTTACTGCACTCAAAATGCTTCTTGATATCGGTTAACCAATCTTCAGCATCGAGAGGGTCGACACAGTAACTGAAAGCTTTTGGTTGATTGGCCAAGAACTGGTTGAGAGTAGCATGGTGCTGTTGGTTGAAGAAATTGCCTTGGTTCCCTGGAGCACCCTGATTAGCTTGATTAGCTTGCATCTGCTGCATCATCTGCATCAACATCTGGGTGTTCTGATTTGTACTTTGCATAATCGCTCTCCAAGCCTCAGACGGAGGAGGAGGTGAAGGAGGACGATCTGGGACCTCTTCACCCTCTGGGTTAGCGTTGGGAACTCGTTTCGGAGCCATCCTGAAAGAGATGACCACGAATCAGCAATTGATTGAAAGAAGGTATAAGCTGAATCAACGGATTGAAATGCAACATAGTCTTCACAATAATCATTCGAACAAGAGGAACAAATGAAATTCTCAGTTAAATGATAACAACAATCTTCACGAGAAGCAACTGGGAGACAAAAGGTAAATAAGAAAAACAACAAGGTACAGACGGAAACAAACACAAGATATGAGCTTCGTTCTAACATCTTTGTGCTGAAAGCTTATGAACGCGTTACGAAAGGGTTTTGCAATCCTCGGATCAGCATAGCCAAGGACCCTTTAAGATGCAACTCCCGATCGGAACATCGGTCATAAAACCACTTCACTCAATGTAGAACCCCGAACTCGCTAACCTGCATTCGTTGGAAGAATTCCTACGATCTACTGGATAAACCCACCTATTAATTTCCGAAAGTTTCCAGTTATGCAATCAGGTGTTGGGGATACAGGGGAAGCACCGCGCAATCAACTCTAAACCTACATCCAGCTGTATCCATCCTTCAACACATAACCAGTCTTTCTCGGAAACCGTCTACCTCGGACCTTCGAAAAGCATCCACTATACCAAGCTATGGCAATACTCCCGAACTACCTCCCCAGTACTGGGTGATGTCGGGGTTATCTTGCCACTAACCGTATATGAGAGATTTTTGATCTCAGCCGTCTTAAGTATTTAGTACTACCGCGCTATGCTTGTGACGACAATACCTCGAAGCTCAACTCCCCGGGACACTGCCACAACCCCTAATGTCAGGAGGCATCGAGAACAATATTCTCGTCACAAGAACATCGAAACAATCCCACAATACTCGCGAGATTCCTAAAAAAATTTGGTGCAATTTTTGAAAGTAGAAGAGGCAAGAGTAGTCGTCAGGAGTCCTCACCAGAGAGAAAGGGATGAGAAGCACAAGAAATCCTACTCGCCGATATAAATATAGGACTCAATTTTTTTTTCAGTGTGTGCCTAGACTCGACCGTCAACGATTCGATCAATCAGTGGGGGCTTCTAGGTCGGAGAAGGCTCTGATACCAACTTGTAATGCCCATGATGGGACTATATCTCCTACGTGTCGAGGCACGACTTAGAGATATAAGCCCATGCTGGAGTGATCGCAAGTTTGGTACCTTTGCACATCTCATGTAAAAAATGGGGATGGAAAACTGAAAAAGATAGTTGGCTTACACTCGCCACGTCACACAAATTCATTACATGTTTCAATCATCATTCAATAAAACATCACTGCCCATCTAAGGGTAAAATCCAAATGTCAAGATACCAAACATAACATAAACCACAGGTCTGAAGCAAATCCTAGTAGAAGAACCACTACTGATCATCGGGATAACGGACATAGTAACGGCTATGCTCCTCGTCGTACTCCCAGTCTAGCTCAGTGCCATCACTAGTGTAACTCACCATCGTACCTGCATCTGGTGTGTGAAGTAACTATGAGCCACAGAGGACTCAGCAATCCCGTTCCCGGGTAACATGACTATTTAAGCCTTGGGTGTGGAACAAGGCTGAAGAAAGAATAAGAATAAGTGGTTGCAGCAGCACTAGCCTAGCTTACGTAAAAGAGAGCGAGAAGAGAAGGTGCCTCAGACGAGAGATGATCACTAAGTGATCCTAAACTAATCAAGTCAAACATAACCCCACCGTGTTCATCTCCCGAAACCCCTTTCGGAAAATGACAGTCACGGTACTCACGCTGGTAGTGTATTGGAACATGGTGTCAAGTTTTCTACAACCGGATATTAACAAGCTCCCATCTGCCACATAACCGCGGGCACGGCTTTTGAAAGTTCAAACCCTGCAGGGGTGTTCCAACTTGGCCCATGACAAGCCCATGATCCGCGGAGTCGCAACTCCAAGGTGGGAAGACCCGAGTATTCTCGGAATCCCGTGCTCAAGATACTCCGAACTAAGGTAAGGCTAATCCAGCAAATCCTCCCGGCATGCCGACACCCTGATAGTAGCCGCGCGTATCTCGTCTCAGGCCACGACCGGATGGGCGAGGCTACGAGTTTTTACCAAACCTCGAGTTTCCTCATGGTGGCCCCGCAGGCTCCCCGTTTCGGACCAACACTTATGTGGAGCACTGGCCCGGGGTTGTTGATTAAAATAAAAGGGATAGCTAGTCCCTATGCAGTTTTATTAGTTATTAGGCGAATAGTACCAATGTTGGGACTTGCTGGAACAGACTTAGCACTTAGCGGTTTATCGAGGGGGGCCCATAACCCCAACCGTGTGAGGAATGCATAATCAAGGAACATAACACCGGTTTATACGGTTCCTAGCGGCATGAGTGGAACAAAACACCAAGCAAAAGGCTTAGCCTTCCACCCATTACCAATATATAGATGATTTCATTTAAGCATTTATATAGTGTGATATAACCCAACAAACTTCAACATGAAGCAAGCATCTTCAATCTTCACCTGCAACTAACAATGCTATAAGAGGGGCTGAGCGAAGCGTACTTAGCCATTCAACGGTTTGCATATGTAGGGTGGTTAAATAGGTTCATGGTTACAAGTATGAGGCTGACAGGAAAACATGGGCATCGAGGCAAAACTATACATCGAGACTTCTAGCAATAGGCAAAGATAGTAATGGTATCCGGGTTCGGTCATCTTGCCTGAAGAGTTGTCGATGGGATCGTAAGAGAGCTCCTCGTTCTCAACCTTGGTAGTAACCTCGTTCTCGTACTCGTACTCAGCTTCCGGCTCGACTCAACACAAACACACAAGACACGGAATCAACAAGATGCAATGCGCACACAAAATATGCTGGATGCATGACTAATGCACTAAGGGAGCACATGGAGCATGACAATATGCGATCAAGAAAAATGCTTCAAAACATGATAACAATAGGATATTATGAATCTACATGAAAAATCACACAAGTTTCATATAGGACTTGCTCAAATCGGAGCTACGGGCTAAAAGTTACACCCAAATCAATAAACATGCGAAAGCTGAAAATTACAGCCACATAGCAACTTCGGGACAAGAAATAATTAAGCTACAGCACTCAAACATCATGGGGAAGAGTATGGACATAAACTAGACATATCCTACAGCAAATAAGTCCATTGGAGCACCCCCAAAGGAGCCACGGATCAATAGCAACAAGCTATGACATATTGAACTTGACAACAAAATCCTGACAGCAGTATTTTATTGCAACTTGGGAGCAAAAGTTAAATATGCTAAAGCCACTCAAATAAGCATATAAGAGCATGAATGTATAGCCAACAATATATACTACAAGGAATCATCAAGAGTCACCCCAAAACTATCATGGATTGGCCTAGAACAACAAGCAAACATGGCATCTGGAAATTACAGATTCCAGACTTAGTGAAATTTCACTAAGTGTTAAAACAGCAGTTTCATCATGGCATCTTTGTGAGCAAGTTTAAGTCACCTCAAAACTAAACATGGCAAGTGGTAAGTACTACAGCAAAGTACACATGATGGTGAATCCAAAACACCTAAGCATGCATCATGGGGACAATCACAATGATAGCAATGAGCTCCTCAAAATGACATCTCATAACAAGTTTAACAACTAAACAGCCACATAGCACTTTGCAACGGAGATAAACATGGCAAGATTAATTCTATCAAGCAAGTCTAAGCAATCATCATGTAGAGCATGACAAGACGAACACGTGGACATCTCATTTGCATCATTTGGATAAACATGCAAAAAGTTATCACATTGCAAAGATGGCATGAAAACAACAACTAACAGCTGTTTTTAACAAGATGCACTCTTGCAACAGAATTTTAAACATCTAGATGATCTCAAACATGCATGGCATAATGGAACAAAAAATAGTACATGTCTCCACGAACAATTTGACATATCATTCACTCAAATCGGAGCTATGCACAAAAAGTTATCACCGCTTTAAAACTGCATCAGACAACAAGATTCTGGGGACTTAGCAGAAATCAACCTCCTCGAAGTCAACGGTCAACGGCGGCGGCGGCGGTCAAACGGGGTCAACGGGCGGCGAGGACCGGGCCGGATCCGCTAACGGGCGGCGGATCGGGCCCGCGGAGAGGCGACCGGCCGGATCGGAGCTGGAGACGGGCCCGCGCGCGGCTGGTCCGGCGGATCGACGGACTGGAGATGGGCCCGCGCGCGGCTGGGCCTCACGGCGCGGCGTGGCCCACCAGGCGCTGGAGCATCGGAACGCTGGGCCGGCGCGTTGACTCGGGCCCAGGAGGGGTCGAGCGGATCTGGATCGCGGGGGGGTCGGGCGCCTCCCGATCCTGCGACACGCGGCGGCGGCGCGGCTCCCTGAGCCCGCGGGAGCGGCGGCGGCTGAAGGCAGGGGCGGACGGTGGAGCTTGGAGGCGGGGTGGCAGGCAGCCCTGCGGCGGGGCGGCGCGCCGGCGGAGGTGGGGCGCCGCGGCGAACGGAGGGGCGGCGGAGATGGAGGAGACCGGCGGGAAGAGCTCCTTCGGCGAGGTGCTCCGGCGAGCCTCGAGAACTCCGGCGAGGTGGCGCGGATTCCAGTGGCTAGAGGTAGAAGAAGGCTGGAGGAAGGGGATGAGGCTAGGGTTTCCTAATTTTGGGGCAAAAATTGAGGAAGGTGGACAAATATATAGGCACAAGGAGCTAGGGTTGTCCAAATGAGGTGTGGTTTTCGGCCACGCGATTAGAATTGGATGGCCTAGATGAAGGGAGGGGTTTGGGCTGGTTTGGTGGGCTGTTGGAGGGGTGTCTTGGGCCTCAAAGTGGAGGTACTTTGAGCCCACGAGAATAACTGTTGGGGTAGCAAACGAGCTCCAAACGCGACGAGATTTGACAGGTGGGTTACACACACCAAAACAACAACACACGAGAAGTCTCGCGCCAAACCGGTAACGTTACACGGCCAAACACCAAAGTAGGCCTCGGGGATGCCACGGACACGTGAGGGAGCTCCGGAACGCGAAACGGACAACGGGAAGGAATGCGTGGGACCGGATGCAAACAACAACACAAATGCAATGCGATGCACATGACCACATGATATGAATGAATGAACACACGCACACAACAATACGACGAAAAACCCGAAAGACAAAGAACCAGGAACTGAAGTGATGAAGCCAGAGATATTATATATTGCCCAAAAGGGAAAGTATGACATCCGGGGAATTACACCTTTGCTACTCCTTGTTCCATAGTCCATCAAAGCAATACTCAAAACTTGAAAACTTCACAACACAAAACTTAGACAAAAATTCTCGTGAGCTCCGTTAGTATAAGAAAGCAAACCACTACTCAAAGGTGAAGCAGTGAATCCATTCTTTGTTTATATTGGTGTTAAACCTACTGTATTCCAACTTCTCTATGGTTCATATCCTCCAATACTATTCATAGATGCATCGGAATAAGCAAACAACACACGAAAAACAGAATCTGTCAAAGACAGAACAGTCTGTAGTAATCTGCAGGTTTCGCCTACTTCTGGAACTCCAAAAAATTCAAACTAAATTGGTAAATTTGAGGAATTTGTCTACCAATCATCCAAAAAAATAATCAACTAAAAAGCGCGCTCCAGTAAAATCTGAAGACTAATTTAGCTAACGCTAACGATTCTGTTTTTCACAGCAAGATCACATAAACTTCACACAAGTCTTCCCAAAGGTTCTACTTGGCACAAACACTAAACAAAACATGAAAACACATCTAATCAGAGGCTAGATGCAATATTTATTCCCTAACAGCAACAAAACAATAAATATAAAATAGGGTTGCCTCCCAACAAGCGCTATCGTTTTACGCCACTAGCTAGGCACGATACAAGATAGATCTAGGTATTGCCATCTTTGGAAGGCAATCCATAAGTGGCTCTCATGATAGATTCATATGGTAATTTGATTTTATTTCTAGGAAAGTGTTTCATGCCTTTCCTTAATGGAAATTGGAATCTAATATTTCCTTCCTTCATATCAATAATTGCACCAATCGTTCTAAGGAAAGGTCTACCAAGAATAATAGGACATGAAGGATTGCAATCTATATCAAGAACAGTGAAATCTATGGGCACATAATTCCTATTGGAAAATATAAGAACATCATTAATTCTTCCCATAGGTTTCTTAATAGTGGAATCCGCAAGATGCAAATTTAAAGAACAATCATCAAGCTCATGGAACCCTAGCAAATCACACAAAGATTTTGGGATAGTGGGGACACTAGCACCCAAATCACACAAAGCATAGCATTCATGATCTTTTATTTTTATTTTGATAGTAGGTTCCCATTCATCATAAAGCTTTCTAGGGATAGAAACTTCCAACTCAAGCTTTTCTTCATAAGATTGCATGAAAGCATCAACTATGTGTTTGGTGAAAGATTTATTTTGACTATAAGCATGCGAAGAATTTAGCACGGATTGCAATAAGGAAATACAATCAATCAAAGAGCAATTATCATAATTGAATCCCTTGAAATCCAAAGTAGTGGGTTCATCACTATGCAAAGTTTTAATCTCTTCACTCCCACTTTTAGCAATTTTAGCATCAAGATCAAAAAACTCCGAACATTGGGACACTTTAAAGCAGAATTATCTCCAATCCTATCTTCATTAAAATTTATACTAGAAAACAAGGATCTAATAGGAGACACATCAATAACTTTCAGATCTTCATCTTTATTTTCACGATACCTAGAAGAACACGATTTAATATAATCTTCTCTTTTAGCATGCATTCTAGCGGTTCTTTCTTTGCATTCATCAATGGAAATTCTCATGGCTTTGAGATACTCATTGATATCGTGCTTAGGTGGGATAGATATAAGTTTCAAAGAATCAACATCAAGAGTAATTCTATCCACACTTCTAGCCAATTCATCAACCTTAAGCAATTTCTCTTCAAGCAAAGCATTGAAATTCTTTTGCAAAATCATAAACTCCTTAACACTAGTTTCAAATTCAGAAGGCATCTTTCCATAAGAGTTGTTGTAGGAATTACCATAATTATTAGAGGAATTACTAGGAAAAGGCCTAGGATTAAAATTACCTCTATAAGCATTGTTACCGAAATTATTCTTGCCAACAAAATTCACATCCAAAGATTCATTATTATTCTCAATCAAAGTGGACAAAGGCATATCATTAAGATCAGAAGGAGCACTCTTAGCAGCAAACAATTTCATAAGTTCATCCATCTTTCCACTCAAAACACTAATTTCTTCGATAGCATGCAATTTTTTACTAGTAGATTTTTCGGTGTGCCATTGAGAATAATTAAACATAATATTATCTAGGAGTTTGGTAGCTTCTCCTAAGGTAGTTTCCATGAAAGTGCCTCCGGCGGCCGAATCTAAAAGATTTCTAGAAGCAAAATTCAAGCCAGCATAAAAGTTCTGAATAATCATCCATAGATTCAAACCATGTGTAGGGCAATTACGTATCATCAATTTCATTCTCTCCCAAGCTTGTGCAACATGCTCATGATCTAGTTGCTTAAAATTCATAATATCGTTTCTAAGAGAGATGATCTTAGCAGGAGGGAAATACTTAGAGATAAAATCATCTTTGCACTTATTCCATGAATCAATACTATTTCTAGGCAAAGAGGAAAACCAAGTTTTAGCACGATCTCTAAGTGAAAACGGAAATAACTTCAATTTAACAATATCGTTATCCGTATCCCTTTTCTTTTGCATATCACACAAAACAACAAAGTTGTTTAGATGGGTAGCGACATCTTCACTAGGAAGGCCGGAGAATTGATCTTTCATGACAAGATTCAACAAAGCAGCATTGATCTCACAAGATTCTGCATTAGTAATAGGAGCAATCCGAGTGCTAATAAAATCATTGTTGTTGGTATTGGAGAAGTCACACAATTTGGTATTGTTCTGAGCCATAGTGACAAGCAAGCAATCCAACACACACAAGCAAACAAGAAGCAAGCGAACGATAAACACACGCCAGAAGAAGGGCAAATAAAACGGCAAGGGTGAAGTGGGGGAGAGGAAAACGAGAGGCAAATAAATATAATGCGAAGGATAAGGGTTTGTGATAGGTACTTGGTATATGACTTTTACGTAAGCCTCCCCGGCAACGGCGCCAGCAATTCTTCTTCTACCTCTTGAGCTTGCATTGTATTTCCTCGAAGAGGAAAGGGAGATGCAACACAGTAGCGTAAGTATTTCCCTCAGTTTTTGAGAACCAATGTATCAATCCAGTAGGAGACCACGCACGAGTTCCTCGCACCTGCACAAACAAATAAGAACTTTGCAACCAATGCGATAAGGGGTTGTCAATCCCTTTACGATCACTTACGGAAGTGAGATCTAAAACAGATGATAGTTTATATTTTTGGTATTTTTGTTTATAAGAAGAGAAAGTAAAAGTGTAAAAAGTAAAGTAGATGTAGATTGATATGTTGAGAATAGACCCGGGGGCCATAGTTTTCTCTAGTGGCTTCTCTCATGATAGCGATATTCTACGGCGGGTAAACAAGTTACTTTCGAGGAATTGATAGAGAAGCGAATAATTATGAGACTATCTAGGCATGATCATTGTATATAGGCATCACGTCCGAGACAAGTAGACCGACTCCTGCGTGCATCTACTACTATTACTCCACACATCAACCACTATCCAGCATGCATCTAGTGTATTGAGTTCATAAGAACAGAGTAACGCCTTAAGCAAGATGACATGATGTAGAGGGATAGACTCAAGCAATATGATATAAACCCCATCTTTTTATCCTCGATGGCAACAATACAATACGTGCCTTCCTGCCCCTACTGTCACTGGGAAAGGACACCGCAAGATTGAACCCAAATCCAAGCACTTCTCCCATTGCAAGAACTATAGATCTAGTAGGCCAAACCAAACCAATAATTTGAAGAGACTTGCAAGGATATTATGAGCACACATAAAAAGTTCAGAGAAGAACCAAATATCTTTCATAGATAACCTTGATCATAAACTCACAATTCATTGGATCTCGACAAACACACCGCAAAAAGAAATTACATCGAATAGATCTCCTCGAAGACCGAGGAGAACTTTGTATTGAGATCCAGAGAGAGAGAAGAAGCCATCTAGATACTAGCTATGGACCCGAAGGTCTGTGGTAAACTACTCACAACTCATGGTGAGGGCGATGATGATGATGAAGAAGACCTCCGTGATAGATCCCCCTCCTGTGGAGCTCCGGAATAGGCTCCAAGATGGGATCTCCACGGGAACAGAAGGTACGACGGTGGAATTAGGGTTTTCTCTCTGTTCATGGAGTTTTTGGGGTACGTGGACTTATATAGGAAGAAGGAGGGCACCGGGGGAGTCACGGGGGCTCCACGAGGCAGGGGGCGCGCCCTGGGAAGGGGGGCACGCCCCCCACCCTCATGCGCCCCTCGTGGCTCTTCTGACGTGGTTCTCAAGTTTTTCGTGCGTGATTTTCTCCAAAAATATCTCTCACGAAGGTTTCATTCCGTTTGGACTCCGTTTGATATTCTTTTTCTGCAAAACCCTGAAACATGCAAAAAAACATCAACCTGGACTGGGCCTTTGGGCTAGTAGGTTAGTCCCAAAAATGATATAAAAGTGAATGATAAAGCCCATTAAACATCCAAGACTTCATAAATAATAGCATGGAACAATAAAAAAATTTATAGATACGTTGGAGACGTATCAACTACCTCCTTTCCGGTTTATAGGGCTCAATTCAAAAAACGACCTACTCGATCCTACACAAATAAATAGCGGATCACGCACGTACTACCTTCTTTTTGGTTTGCAGGGTTTAATTCAAAAATCTCACCAACCAAGGTAGATGATGAGTGGTGGAATGATTTTTGACAAGGAGGGAGTACCTCATCTGGATGATTCGAGTTCGCAAATGCCTTATCTCCCAGCTAAAGTTCATCAACTAATGCCCTCGGCTGCGACTCGTTACATGTTGCTCCGTGTACTGGCTACGAGCGATTTTGAGTGCCTGCATGCAGCCGACCATAATTAAGGCAGCTAACTGATGCGAAAAAAAGATGCGCTTTAATTCTTGCGGGCCTTTTAAATCCGAGGAATCATTATTGACAAGGAGGGAGATGATTCGAGTGCACTCGTTTGACCGTCATGCCGGCGTGCGACCCAGCATGGACGGGACGGGAGGTCACAGTCAGAATTTCAGTTTCTCTAGTTTTCCACGGCAAGCTGGCACGTTAAGCCACGCCTGCTTAATTATGCATTGAATTCCGATGACTGTCGTGCTACCTTCCGCCTATAAGTACTATTTCCCGGCCCTCTATGGTGGCACCGTGACCCAGCTCACCCTATCCTCATAAGCCCCCACCGGCCCGACGTCGCTCGCCACTTATCCTCGCTCTCACCACATCTGCCATGCCCCCGCCCGTCCGCGATAGGCGAGGCCGGAGGCGGTCACCGCCGGAACTAGTGTTCGGTTTTTCACCGGAAGGCAGACGGAGGGAGGAATCATTCTATCGGTCTTTAGATGGCAATGCGGAGATCGAGGACTTGTTGGAGCGCGACCGCCTGGTGGAGGAGCAGGAGTGGTTGGAGCGCGACCGCTTGGCGGAGGAGCAGCGTATCGCCAATTTGCGCCGCCAACGGGACATGGAGCAGTAGCGCACCGACGCTCTGAGTCGCAAGCAGAGCGCCCGCAACTGGGCCGACTACATGGAGGCCGGCGCCCGGCAAATAGCCCTGGAGGCTGTCGGGCACGCACGCGTTCGTGACGCCGATTTTTACTACTAGCTCGTCAAGTGGGTTTCCCTGTTAGAAGCCGAAGCTTCGGTGGACCACGCCGGCATGGAAAGGGCCAACGCGCGCGAGTAACGCGCCCTATCGCACCTCTGGCAAGTCCGAGGCAAGGCGGAGGACACCGGTGCCGGCGTTTAGCGTGTATCGCAGATGGCGGCCGGCATCGTCTAGTTAGCTAAGAGTAAGTTAGTACTTGCGCGCTACTAGAGTATTAGTGGGAGTAGATATTTAACTTGGCTATGATGGTTGTCAACGTGGAAGTTCAGTACTCTATATGTGGATCAGTCCTGTTACTTTGCTCTGAATGTTGAACTTTTCGTTTGAACGGATGGAATGGGCTGTTACTTTTTTAAATGGGTTGTATTTGTCCTCCACGGGTTTAGAGGCTTACTTGTGGGCCTACCAAGTTGACGCGTACACAATCATGAGATAATTGTACATGGAGAGGATGACAGCAGGGACCAGCCAAGGTCATGGCAGTCAGCAAGCAAGTGCCTCCTTATTTCAAGCCAATAAAAAAATGGCTCCTCCTAATGGATTTCTGACATCTGAGTCCCATGCCATTGTCAACGTAGCCAATAAACAAGAGAATCGCACAACGAGCGGCTGACACCAGGGCCCCAGCAGCTCGCCCAATTATTTTTGTTTTGGGTTAATTTGATAAATGCCACTCCAAATCTGGTGTTTCTAAGAAATGCCACTGCAATTTACAAACTTTTAAAAATGCCATTTCATGCCATTTCCAGTGGCATTTTTCGAAGTCTGGAGTGGCGTTTTTCAAAGTTTGCAAATTGTAGTGGCGTTTTCCAAAGTTTGCAAAAATTGCGGTGTCATTTTTCAAAGTTTGGAAATTGCAGTGGCATTTTTATGAATCGCCATAATTGGAATGGCATTTATCTAATTTGTTTTTGAGACGGAAGCAGGGTGTCAACTGGGCTGTGTGGGGGCACTCTGGCCTGTCTAGACAACCTTCTCTTTTATGTTTACCACAGACCAGCCCAGTAGTTTTTTTTCTTTTTGAAAATGGCTAGCCCAGTTTTTTTTGTGATTTGCCAAGTAAGTCGCTTTGTCAGGCCTGTTAGGCTGCAAATCTTTCAAGACGAGGAGAGCTTCATTCGGCTAGACGAGAAAATGGCCTATCAATAATGAGAAATGGGTTGTACATTTTTAAAACACATCAAACCGGCAATTAGTTTCAAATTTATTTTTTTCACTTCGAGATTTTAAATTGCATTAATTTTTATGCGTGGACAATTTGTTGGATTTTATATTGATATACATTTATTTTTAAAATCAGTTTGAATGTGACTCAAAATTTTGGGATTAAAAACAGTTCAGACTGCACCGAAACATGCAAAAATTCGTATAATTTTTTAACCGTGGCCACAATATGGGCTGTAATGCTAACAAAAAGAATATGAGCTCCAAAAAAACCTTAAGAATTAGGAAATGGGCTGTAAATTATTAGAAATAATGGCAGATGGGTTGTATGTTGTTTTCCACAGATTTGAGGCTTTCCTAAAAAAAGGTTGACGCACAAGCAGTGACTGTTGGATGTCCATCCAACGGTCGTCATGCTTTTTCAATCTCTGCTCTTCCTGCTCCAGCCGCCTAAACAAGCGCCGGTGGGACTGTCTGCTCTCTCCTCCCCGCGACCGGCTGTGCTGCCGCGCAGGCCTCACCGCCCCACCGTACTCCCATCGCTGGCCTAGCCATCCCTCTACTCACCCACACATGTTGTTATTCTCCGGTGACGGCATACGAACCAGTAAACCCTCATACAGTCGTACTCCCCTCCGCATGGGAAACAACTGCCGAGTCTTTCCTTCCTCCGTGTTGTTCCCTTCCTAGGCCTCGCCGTCGTCCACCGCACTGGTGCTCCCGGCGTGGCCTGGTCAACGTGGTCAACGACCGACATGCATCTGAAGTGGATTGTACGTGGAGAGGCTGACAGTTGGGTCCACGGTCGCATGCAAGGAAATGCCTCCTTATTACGTGCAAAATAATGATTCCTCCACTTGACATCTGGGACCCATCGAAAGGGCCTCTATATTTCGCGAAAAAACGTTACCTCCGCTCACAACTCGGACCCACCAGCTATATCTTCGCACGCAAGGAAGTGCGTCCTTATTATGCACAAAAAAATGAATACCCCCTGCTAGCTGGGACCCAGTATAGTGGCAGGCTGACTTGTGGTCCTACTAAGTTGACGGGGACGGAGGGCATTGTCAACTTAGTCAATATGCACGATTCTAGCTCCAGTGACCGTACGATGTCCATCCAACGGCCGTACGTAGTGCTTATTCAACCTCTGGTCTTCTTGCTCCAGCCGCCCAAACCAGCGCCGGTCCTGCCTCGTGCTCCTGCCTCCCGTGGCCGGCTGCGATGCAGTGGAGGCCTCACCGCTCCTACTACTCCCACCGCTGGCCATGCCATCCCTCTACTCACCCACACCCCCTGTTATTTTGCGGCGACGGCAGCCTCAGACCGCAGCAAACCAATGAACCCTCATACTCCTCCACGCGTGGGCATCCACTGCCGCATCTTCCCCAGCTCCGCGTCGTTCCCTTCCTAGGCCTTGCCGTCGTCCACCGCCCTGGTGCTCTCGGCGCGGCATGGTCAACATGTTCAAGGAACGACTTCCATCGGAAGAGTACTGTACGTGGTGAGGCTGACAGCTGGGTCCACGGCAGCCGCAAGGAAGTGCCTCCTTATTACGCGAAAAATAATTATTCCTCCACCTGACAGCAGGGACCCACCGGATGGGCCACCGTATTTGGTGAAAAAAACGTTTCCCCCTTGACTGTTGGGATCCACCAGACGGGCCACCGTATTTCACGAAAAAACGTTCCCCCCGCTGTCAGCTCGAACCCACCGGAAGTGCCGCCTTATTACGCACAAAAAAATGAATACTCCCCCTGCTAGTTGGGACCCACCTTGGTGGGTGGCTGACTTGTGGGCCTACTAAGTTGACAGGGATGGAGTGCTTTGTCAACTTAGTCAATATGAACGATTCTAGCTCTAGTGTCCGTACGATGTCCATCCAACGGCTGTAGTGCTTCTTCAACCTCTCGTCTTCTTACTCCAGCCGCCCAAAGCAGCGCTTGTCATACCGCATGCTCCTGCCTCCCGTGGCCGGCTGTGCTGCCGCGAAGGCCTCACCGCCCCCTACTATTCCCACCGCTGGCCAGGCCCTGCGGCAATGGCAGCCTCACACCGCAGCCGAACCTGTGAACCCTCATACTCCTCTCCACGCGGGCTTCCACTGCCGCGTCTTCCGCGGCTCCGTGTCGTCCCCTTCCTAGGCCTCGCCGTCGTCCACCGCCCTGGTGCTCTCGGCGCGGCGTGGTCAACGTGGTAAAGGAATGACTTCCATCAGAAGAAAACTGTACGTGGAGAGGCTGACAGCAGGGTCCACGGCCGCAGCAAGGAAGTGCCTCCTTATTACGTGCAAAATAAATATTCCTCAACCTCACAGCGGGGACCTACCGGACGGGCCACCATATTTCGCGAAAAAACCATTTCCCCCTGACTGCTGGGACCCACCAGCTACATCTTCGCACGCAAGGAAGTGCGTCCGGGCAAAAAAAAAAAACGATTCGCCCCCCTGACTGTTGGGACCCACCAGCTACATCTTCGCACGCAAGGAAGTGCCTGACAGTCGGGACCCACCTGGTCGAAGCGTACGTAGCGTTGTCATTCTGGTCGAGAACGTGTACGTACATATTGGTCGATGTAGAGGCACGCACGTGTCGTAGTAGAGGCGCGCACGTAGCATGTACACGTACGTACAGCGGCCAGTGTGCAAGTAAGAAAATACGGCCACGTACGTACATACAGGCAGGGTCTCGAACGCCTACTCGCGCATACGTACGGCCAGGGCTCGTGTACTTGACTGGGTCGGAACGGAGAAACAACGGCGTCGTCGTGTTCATGGGGAGGCAACGGAATGCGTCGTGTTCATCGGGAGGCAACGGAACGCGTGGGAGCCAACCGGCTTGGATGGAACAGCCGATGGAAACGAGGCCTGGCGTACCGTAGAACGAAGGAAACGGCCTTGTGTTCGACCGGCCACGGTCGAAACGGGATCCTGTTCATCGGGAGGGGTCTGGCGTACCCCAAAACGGAGGAAACAGACCTCCTATGGTCGAAACGGGGGTCCTGTTGATCGGGAGGGGTGTGGCGTACCACAAAACAGAGGAAACGGACATGTGTTGGAGCGCTACGGTCGAAACGGGGGTCCTGTTCATCGGGAGGGTGTGGCGTATCGCAAAACGGAGGAAATAGACTTGTGTTTGAGCGCTACGGTCAAAACAAGGGTCCTGTTCATTGGGAGGGGTGTGGCGTACCGCAAAACGGGACTCCATGGGATACTGTTCATCTCCACCGTCGACCCCCTCCAGCCTCCACGGGTTACTGTTCATCCACCATCGACCTCCACCTGCGACTGTTCAGCCTCCACCGCTTGCTACTCCACCGGCTACTGTTCAACCAGCCCTCTCCACGGGCTCCTGTTCAACCACCCCTCCACGGGCTACTGTTCATCCAGCCCTCCACCGTCTACTGTTCATCCAGCCCTCCAC
>LR738713.1:124327440-124340764 GCA_902687465.1 Secale cereale | reverse complement strand
TCACTGTTCATGCAGAGGCATGATCGATCTACTTCAGTTAGTGATACGTCTCCGTCGTATCTATAATTTTTGATTGTTCCATGCCAATATTCTACAACTTTCATATACTTTTGGCAACTTTTTATACTATTTTTTGGGACTAACATATTGATCCAATGCTAGTTATTGTTTGTTGCATGTTTTTTGTTTTGCAAAATATCCATATCAAACGGAGTCCAAACGGAATAAAAACGGACGGAGATTTTTTTTGGAATATATGTGAATTTTGGGAAGCGGAACCAACACGATACGATGTCCGAGTGGGCCACAAGGCAGGGGCGCGCCCTGGGCAGGGGGGCACGCCCTGGCCTCTCAAGGCCACACTGTCAGGCGGTTGATGCCCTTCTTTCTCCGCAAGAAAGCTAATATCCGGATAAAAATCGTGTCAAAAAATCAGCCCAATCGGAGTTACGGATCTCCGGGAATTTAAGAAACGGTGAATGGGAAAAATCGGGGAACGCAGAAACAGAGAGAGACCGAGGGACATATCCAATCTCGGAGGGGCTCTCGCCCCTCCGCCGCCATGGAGGCCATGGACCAGAGGGGAAACCCTTCTCCCACCTAGGGAGAAGGTCAAGGAAGAAGAAGAAGGAGGGGGGCTCTCTCCCCCTCGCTTCCGGTGGCACCGGAATGCCACCGGGGCCATCATCGTGTGACGGCGATCTACACCAACACCTCCGTCATCCTCACCAACATCTCCATCACCTTCCCCCATCTATCTATAGCGGTCCACTCTCCCGCAACCCGTTGTACCCTCTACTTGAACATGGTGCTTTACGCTTCATATTATTATCCAATGATGTGTTGCCATCCTATGATGTCTGAGTAGATTATCGTTGTCCTGTCGGTGATTGGTGAATTGCTATGATTGATTTAAATTGCTTGTGGTTATGTTGCTGTCCTTTGGTGCCCATCATATGAGCGCGCGTGTGTATCACACCATAGGGTTAGTTGTATGTTGATAGGACTATGTATTGGAGGGCAAGAGTGACAAAAGCTTCAACCTAGCGTAGAAATTGATGCATACGGGATTGAAGGGGGACCAATATATCTTAATGTTGTGGTTGGGTCTTACCTTAATAAACGTTAGTAGTTGTGGATGCTTGCTAATAGTTCCAATCATAAGTTCATAGAATTCCAAGTAAGGGATGACATGCTAGCAGTGGCCTCTCCCACATAAAACTTGCTATCGGTCTAGTAACATAGTCAATTGCTTAGGGGCAATTTCGCAACTCCTACCACCACTTTTCTACGCTCGCTATCATTAACTTTATTGCTTCTTTATCTTAACAGCCCCTAGTTTTATTTATGTGCTCTTTATATTCTTGCAAACCTATCCGACAAAAACTACAAACTGCTTCTAGTTTCATACTTGTTCTAGGTAAAGTAAACGTCAAGCGTGCGTAGAGTTGTATCGGTGGTCGATAGAACTTGAGGGAATATTTGTCCTGCCTTTAGCTCCTCGTTGGGTTTGACACTCTTACTTCGAAAGAGGCTACAACTGATCCCCTAACTTGTGGGTTATCAAGACCTTTTTCTGACGCCGTTGTCAGGGAGCAATAGTGTGGGGGTGAATATTCTCGTGTGTGCTTGTTTGCTTTATCACTAAGTAGATTTTATTTGCTGTTCTAAGTTGTTTTCTATCTTTAATTATGGGTAGGAAACGCAAAATACCAAAAAAATAGTGGTACCTACTGAACCAATGGTTGAAGAACCATTAAAAATCTATCACACTACTGAAGCTTATTACTTGGATCATCTTCGATCCCTATGTGCTCGGGCTAAAACCCCAACTAGCTTAGTTGAGGGGAAATCTTTAGATGAGCATGCTTGTTATGTGAGACACCGCATATCTAAAAAAGGGAAACTTTTACTGGATCAAATTCATCATTTGCAATGCTATGCTTGGAATTTATGTGAAATATATGAATTTACTTGTTGTTCTGAAGACCTTAAGAAACACCTTCCCTACCAATGTGATTTTAGTGATAATGGAATCGTATCTTCGTATGCTAAGGGTGTTGATAGTTACTATGATGTTCAACAAATTGAAGAATTTGTTACTTTTAAGGGTGCTTATGAAATTGCTTCTTTGATTGAAAAGTATGATGCTACTCTTTACAAATCTGAATTTTTTTCCATATTTAAATATTGTTATGATAATTATGCTTCTAATGCCTATGTAAACCATATATTGAGGACTCCTCCGCTGTCCAAGAAGAGATTAATATTTTGCAGGAGTCTATGGAAGAATAAATTAATGACATTGTGAGCTCATTGGATGAAAAAGATGAGGAGGGGAGCGAAGAACAAAAGGAGGAAGAGCGGATTGATCACCCGTGCCCACCTTCTAATGAGAGTAACTCTTTATCTCATACATTGTTTAATTTCCCTTCGTGCTTACCGAAGGAGGAATGCTATGATGATTGCTATGATCCCGTTGATTCTTTTGAAATATCACTTTTTGATGATCTTGCTATGCTTGTGGCCAAGATGCCAATATGAATTATGCTTATGGAGATGAACTTGCTATAGTTCCTTATGTTAAACATGAGATAGTTGCTATTGCACCCACACATGGTAATCCTATATCTTTTTGAGTTCTCCAAACTACACTATATCGGAGAAGTTTGCACTTATTAAGGATTATATTGATGGGTTGCCTTTTTCCATTACACATGATGATTTTGATGAATATAATATGCATGTGCTTTCTGCTCCTACTAGCAATTATTATGAGAGAGGAACTACGTCTCCGCCTCTCTATGTTTCCAACATGATAAAATTGCAAGAAACTGCTTGTACTATGCATTGGCCTTTACTTAATGTGCATGAATTGTTCTTGTATGACATGTCGATGCATAGGAAGAGAGTTAGACTTTGTTGTTGCATGATATATATCACTTTGTGCTCACTACTAAATGCCAAATCATTGTTAATTAAAATTGGCTTTGATATACCTTGGGATCCGGGTGGATCCATTACTTGAGCACTATATGCCTAGCTTAATGGCTTTAAAGAAAGCGCCGCCAGGGAGACAACCCGGAAGTTTTAGAGAGTCATTTGTTAATGTTGTGTGCTTTTATAAAGTTTAAAAACAAAAAATAAAGAGGGGAACCTAAAACTTTTTCAAAAAGAAAAGTGAAAGTGAGATAGACGAGCATTGTGAAAGTGAGGGACGTCCTTGAACTTTGTTCATGCCCATGGAAACTTTGTGAATCTTAATTACAGAAACTTTTCAACAAAAATAATTATCCCCTTGTACAATTCCATTGTATTATAAAAATAATGTGCCAAGGTTTGCCTTTAGGATGTTTACAATGCTTGTTGGTTTGTGCGGTGCAGGACAGAAACTTTGGCTGTAGTGCGCGATTTTACATTTTTTGCTGGTACGTCAAATGGTTCTGAAACTTTTTGCACTGTTTATCTATACAAATTTTTTATTTTTCCTAATTTTGGCAGAATTTTCAAGTATTAGAAGTATGGCGAATGATCAAATTATTACAGAATGTTCTGTTTTAGACAGATTCTGTTTTTGATGCATAGTTCGCTTGTTTTGATGAAACTATCAATTTCTATCAGTGGATTAAGCCATAGAAAAGTTATATTACAGTAGATACAATGCAAAAACACAATATAAATTGGTTTGCAACAGTATTTAGAGTAGTGATTTGCTTTATTATACTAACGGATCTTACCGAGTTTTCTATTGAAGTTTTGTGTGGATGAAGTGTTAGAAGATCGAGGAGGTCTCTATGTGAGGACAAGAAGGAGAGGCAAGAGCTCAAGCTTGGGGATGCCCATGGCACCAAAAGTAAATATTCAAGGAGACTCAAGCGTCTAAGCTTGGGGATGCCCCGGAAGGCATCCCCTCTTTCTTCAACAAGTATCGTTATGTTTTCGGATTCGTTTCATTCATATGAGATGTGTAGATCTTGGAGCGTCTTTTGCATTTAGTTTTCACCTTTTCTTTTATGCACCATGCTGGTATGAGATAGTCCTTGGTTGATTTATAGAATGCTCTTTGCACTTCACTTATATCTTTTGAGTATGGCTTTATAGAATGCTTCATGTGCTTCACTTATACCATTTGAAGTTTGGATTGCCTGTTTCTCTTCACATAGAAAACCGCCATTTGTAATGCTCTTTTGCTTCACTTATAATTGCTAGAGCATGGGCATAACTTTTGTAGAAATAATTCAAACTCTCTTGCTTCACTTATATCTATTTAGAGAGTTGACATGAATTGGTCATTCACATGGTTAGTCATAAAATCCTACATAAACTTGTAGATCACTGAATATGATATGTTTGATTCCTTGCAATAGTTTTGCGATATAAAGATGGTGATATTAGAGTCATTCTAGTGGATAGTTGTGGATTGTAGAAATACTTGTGTTGAGGTTTATGATTCCCGTAGCATGCACGTATGGTGAACCGTTATGTGACGAAGTTGGAGCATGATTTATTTATTGCGTGTCATCCTTTGTGTGGAGGTCGGGGGCGTGCGATGGTTAACTCCTACCAACCTCCCCCCTAGGAGCATGCGTGTGGTACTTGGTTTCGATGGCTAATAAATTTTTGTAATAAGTATGTGATTTCTTTATGACTAATGTTGAGTCCATGGATTATACGCACTCTCACCCTTCCACCATTGCTAGCCTCTCTTGTACCGCGAACTTTCGCCGGTACCATACACCCACCATATACCTTCCTCAAAACAGCCACCAGACCTACCTATTATGGCATTTCCATAGCCATTCCGAGATATATTGCCATGTAACTCCACCGTTCCGTTTGTTATGACACGCACCATCATTGTCATATTTCCTTGCATGATCGTAAGATAGCTAGCATGATGTTTCCATGGCTTGTCCGTTTTTTGATGTCATTGCTACGCTAGATCATTGCACATCCCGGTACACCGCCGGAGGCTTCACATAGAGTCCTATTTTGTTCTAGCTTCAAGTTGTAATCTTTGAGTTGTAAGTAAATAAAAGTGTGATGATATTTATTATTAGAGCATTGTCCCATGTGAGGAAAGGCCAAATAAAAAAAGATGGCCTAAAAAAATAGAGAGGGGCTAAAAAAGAGAGAGGAGAAAGCCCCTAAAAAAACAATAAAAAACAAAAAAAATGAGAGAAAAGAGAGAAGGGACAATGCTGAGTAGCACCATGATCTTCATAATAGAGAGTCTCTTGTTTTTCACTTCTATATACTAGTGGGAATTTTTCGTTATAGAACTTGGCTTGTATATTCCAACGACGTGCTTCCTCAAATGCCCTAGGTCTTCATGAGCAAGGAAGTTGATGCACACCCACTATTTTTCTTTTTGAGCTTTCATACACTTATAGCTCTAGTGCATCCGTTACATGACAATCCCTACTCACTCACATTGATATCGATTGATGGACATCTCCATAGTCCATTGGTTTGCCTAGTTGATGTGAGACTTTCTCCCTCCTTTTGTCTATCACCACCTTCTATTCCACCCATAGTGGTATGTCCATGGCTCACGCTCATGTATTGCGTGAAAGTTGAAAAGTTTTGAGAATACTAAAGTATGAAACAATTGCTTGGCTAAAACCGGGGTTGTGCATGATTTAAATACTTTGTGTGGTGAAGCTGGAGCATAGCCAGACCATATGATTTTGTAGGGATAACTTTCTTTGGCCATGTTATTTTGAAGAGACATGATTGCTTTATTGGTATGCTTGAAGTATTATTGTCCTAATGTCAAATGATAGACTATTGCTTTGAATCACTCATGTCTTAATATTCTTGCCATGACTAGATTACATGATCAAGATTATGCTAGGTAGCATTCCACATCAAAAATTATCTTTTTTATCATTTACCTACTCGAGGACGAGCAGGAATTAAGCTTGGGGATGCTGATACGTCTCCGCCGTATCTATAATTTTTGATTGTTCCATGCAAATATTCTACAACTTTCATATACTTTTGGCAACTTTTTATACTATTTTTTGGGACTAACATATTGACCCAGTGCCCAGTGCCAGTTCCTGTTTGTTGCATGTTTTTTGTTTCGCAGAATATCCATATCAAACGGAGTCCAAACGGAATAAAAACAGATGGATATTTTTTTTGGAATATATGTGAATTTTGGGAAGCAGAACCAACATGATACGATGCCCGAGTGGGCCACAAGGCAGGGGGCACGCCCTGGACCCTCGTGGCCACACTGTAAGGCGGTTGATTCCATTCTTTCTCCGCAAGAAAGCTAATATCCGGATAAAAATCGTGTCAAAAAATCAGCCCAATCGGAGTTACGGATCTTCGGGAATTTAAGAAATGGTGAAGGGGCAGAATCGGGAAACGCAGAAACAGAGAGAGACAGAGAGACAGATCCAATCTCGGAGGGGCTCTCGCCCCTCCGCCGCGATGGAGGCCAGGAACCAGAGGGTAAACCCTTCTCCCACCTAGGGAAAAGGTCAAGGAAGAAGAAGAAGGAGGGTTCTCTCTCCCCCTCGCTTCCGGTGGCACCGGAGTGCCACCGGGGCCATCATCGTGTGAAGGCGATCTACACCAACACCTCCGTCATCTTCACCAACATCTCCATCACCTTCCCCCATCTATCTACAGCGGTCCACTCTCCCGCAACCCGCTGTACCCTCTACTTGAACATGGTGCTTTACGCTTCATATTATTATCCAATGATGTGTTGCCATCCTATGATGTCTGTGTAGATTATCGTTGTCCTATCGGTGATTGGTGAATTTCTATGATTGATTTAAATTGCTTGTGGTTATGTTGCTGTCCTTTGGTGCCCATCATATGAGCGTGCGCGTGGATCACACCATAGGGTTAGTTGTATGTTGATAGGACTATGTATTGGAGGGCAAGAGCGACAGAAGCTTCAACCTAGCGTAGAAATTGATGCATACGGGATTGAAGGGGGACCAATATATCTTAATGTTGTGGTTGGGTTTTACCTTAATGAACGTTAGTAGTTCTGGATGCTTGCTAATAGTTCCAATCATAAGTGCATAGAATTCCAAGTAAGGGATGACATGCTAGCAGTGGCCTCTCCCACATAAAACTTGCTATCGGTCTAGTAACGTAGTCAATTGCTTAGGGGCAATTTTGCAACTCCTACCAGCACTTCTCCACGCTCACTATCATTAACTTTATTGCTTCTTTATCTTAACAGCTCCTAGTTTTATTTACGTGCTCTTTATATTCTTGCAAACCTATCCCACATAAACTACAAACTACTTCTAGTTTCATACTTGTTCTAGGTAAAGTAAACGTCAAGCGTGCGTAGAGTTGTATCGGTGGTCGATAGAACTTGAGGGAATATTTGTTCTGCCTTTAGCTCCTCGTTGGGTTCGACACTCTTACTTCGAAAGAGGCTACAACTGATCCCCTACACTTGTGGGTTATTAGTTAGCAGCAGTAGCGAAGGAATAACCTGAGCGGGTTCAGTTAACAACCATCGATCGATAGCTCGGGTTCAGTAACGCGTAACCTGCAGTGCAATCGCTCGGGTTCAGTTAGAGCCCAACGCCTCGCTCAGGTTCAGTTAGAGCCCAATGCCTCGCACCCACGCGCGTGCGTGTACGAGAGAAACGCCCATCGCTCGGCCCCGACCACCCACGTAACCGGGAACACCGCGATATTTTCCTCGCCCTCGCTTCTATCACTGTTTTTTCCGTCATGGACGGCCCAAAGAATGTCATGCAGATGCGTCTCCGGCCCGCCCAGGACGAAAAGCCCATTTTCTGTCAGGTTTTTTTGTCATAGAAGTAGGACCCCACCACATCTATGATGATACCGTGTTTTTCACAATTATAGTCATAAAAGTGTCATAAGTATGACCAATGTTGAGGATATCGCTTATCGTTATCGTCTCGGTCGGCTAAGGATTGGAGATTAATCGGAAATCGTCCGATTAATCGATTTTATTGGTCGACTATTAATCGGATAATTTGTTTCAAATCTCAGGCTCTCAACACTAAAGTACGCTATACTCAACACCAAAACAATATTTGACAGAAGTGTTACCTTGATTTCTAGCCTTTGAATCCTCGTATAATGGCAAACAAAATAGGACAATAGTACAGATTACGTAACAAGGTCCACAAAACATAAATAAACATAGTTTTTGCAAACATAGTGTTAATAGTAGGTCTGATTTATCGGTAGATTCCCGATAAATCGCTTATCAGAACGATAAATCGGTCCAAAGGATAAATGGCAAAGATAAGGCATAATCTTATCGGTCACCCCCCGATTAGCGATAAATCGGAAGATTAATCGGTGAATCGGAAGATTTCTTGAACAGTGAGTATGACATAATGTTTTTTCGTTCGGCCCAAAATGTCACGGATTTGTCTTTTTTTGTAGTGTAAGGGAATCACAACATACATACTATCAAAATATCGAACACATATGAAATTCACATTATTACTTGCAACATGATTTCTCCTGTGACCTCAAGAACAAAGGTAACTACTCACAAACTGTAAACATGCTCAAGATCAGAGGGGTATTTGCTACTTCTTGAGCTTGCGTTGTATTCCCTAGAAGAGGAAAGGGTGATGCAGCATAGTAGCGTAAGTATTTCCCTCAGTTTTGAGAACCAAGGTATCAATCCAGTAGGAGACCACGCGCGAGTCCCTCGCACCTGCACAAAAAAATAAGAACTTCACAGCCAACGCGATAAGGGGTTGACAATCCCTTTACACGTCACATACGAAAGTGAGATCTGATACATAGGATGGTATAATATTTTTGGTATTTTTTGGGTATAAGAATAGAAAGTACATAAAGCAAGGTAAAGTAGATGGAAGATTAATATGTTGAGAATAGACCTGGGGGCCATAGGTTTAACTACTGGCTTCTCTCATGATAGCATAATTCTACTGTAACGCCCCAGATGTAACAATTCCCAATATGGCAATATATTCATCGTTGATTTAATCAATTCCATTCTAGGCTCTTCCTTCATTTCGGGTTTCTTCGTTTTTGCCTTGTGCGTGTGTTGCATGTCACCATGTCATTTTCATTATGTGCATTGCATTGGCATAGTCTCAATTGCATCCGTGTGTAATTGCATCGTCTTCGTCCTCTCTGTTGTCCGTTTCGGTCTTCGACTCTCTCACACGACACCCGTCGAACCTCCCAAGCCTTTGTTTCGTGAGTGGGTTAAAAACATCCTCAGAATGGGCCGAGAGTTGTCAAGTGGTCTTGGTATATCACCGGAAGACCGCCTTTCAAGTTTTGTCTCGTTTGGACGTCGTTTGATACTCCAACGGTTAACCACGTGGGCCGAAAACCCCTATCTCTTTTGGCCCAGCACCCCTCCACAACAGCCCACAAGCCTATCCTAACCACCTCCATACTCTCGGTCATTGGACCGTGATCATGTTGGCGAAAACCGCACCTAATTTGGACACTCCTAGCTCCCTCTACCTATAAAACAGCCTCCCCACATCCATTTGCGGACGAAACCCTAGCTTCTTCCTCCTCCGCTCGCCGGACACGTCCACCCCGCCATCGGACGTGTCCGCCCGCCGCCGGACGTGTCCGCCCGCCGCCCGGAGACAATTAGCGGGCGACACGTCACCCGCGCCCGCGCCCCACTTCCCTGTGCCGCCAGGGCCCGCCGGGGCCCGAGGTCGGCCCGCCCCGGGCCGCACCCGGGCCGAAGCTCCGCCGCCGCCCGGCTTGCGTCCGCTCGCCACCCGGCTCCCGTGTCCCCGCCGCCCGGCCGCCGCGCTCGCCGACCGCCGCGCCCTTCGGCTGCCCCGCCGCGGAGCTCCGCCACGCGCCGCCTCCGCTCCCACCGGCGACCGCCTCCGCTCCCGCCGGCCATCTCCTCCGCCCACGCCGCCCGCCTCCACGCCGGCTCGTGAGCCGCCGGCCGCCTCGTCAGCCACTGCAGGCCGCCGCCTCCGTCCAACTCCGGCGAGGCTCGCCCCCGCTCCGGCCGGATCCACCGGGGGTGGATCAAATCCACCACCCCCGCGGACCAAACGACGTCCCCGAGCCCGGACCAAACGCGGGGGGTAAATTTCTCTAAGTCCCTGGTTATGTTAATTTTCATGCCCTCTTCATCATGTCACAACTTTGTGCTCGGTGCTCCGTTTTGAGCATATGATATATCAAAATGTTCGTCTCAAAGTGCTCTACATGTGAACATCAGTTTTGTGCATGTTAGGGTTCACCTAGATGTCTTAATCTTCATTGCAAGAATGCTTCGTGATGTTACTGTTTCAGCACTAGTTATCTGTTAATGATTTGTTGGCATGTTTGTGACGTCGTAACTTGGTGCATGTTGGTCCAAATGGAGTGTATGATATGTCAAAATGTTCGTCTTCTGATGCTCTTCATGATGGATGCATTTGAATGCATGTTAGGTTGCATTATGCCACGTTTAACCCTGTTGCAAAAGTGCATGTGGCTGATAAGTTTCTGAAATTGTTATGAGATGATGTTTTGTCTTCTTCGTGTGATTTAATCCATGTGTCACATGAGCTAGGTGTCAACATGGGTTTTGCTCATTGGAATGTGCTCTACATGATAGATTAATTTTCATGCCATGATATGTCTTGAGATGAGTGCATCAAGCTTGTTAACATGCCATCGTGATTTTAAATTTCTGCTAAGGCTGAATCTGTAAATTTTTATGCCATGTTTCCATGAGGCTACCGTCATTGTTGTGCATGGTTAGAGTTGTCCAGTGGGTGTTCCTTGAAGTATATGTTATGCTCTAGCTATCCATGCTCTTGTTTGCCATGATGGCTTGCTGTAGCTTGTTGTTTTCATGCCCTCAAGTTGCGATAAAATGTTTCTGTCAGCCTGTTATCAGCAAGTTCAGTTTTGCCATGTGAATAGCTAGTGTTCTATGCATCCTATGACCATGTTCATCCCATGAGTAGCTTCAAAAACATGTCATCTTGTTGTTGGTTATATTCACATGCCATGTTATGCTTTGAGATGAGTTGCACAGGTTTACAAACATGCCTACTTGTCGTTGTTGCTGCCATGCCTTGTAATTTTCACTAAGTCTGAGAAATCTGTTAACTTATTGAATCTTGCCATGCTTGTTTAATTGTGTTCCATTAAGTTTTTGGGTGTGCTATGAGTTCATGCTTGTTAAGATTCATGTCTATTTCACATACATGCCTTTTGTCTTCTTGTTTGGGTGCTGTAGCATAATTTTACCTTGCTCCAAAGATGCCATGTTGCTGTTAACTGCAGTTTTGCATTGCATCTTGTTTTGCTTGCCTTTTGTAAACCATGCATCCATTTTCCATTATCTTTATATCGATTTTGACGGAAATCTTTCAATCTATCCAGTGGCTTGCTTGGTTGCCCAGGATGAAGCCATTTCCATCATCTTCTCCTTAGGCTCGAGAGCATCCTCATGCATACGCACATCATACTTGCATCCCATGTCATGTCTTGCATCATGTTGATTGTGCATTGCACCGTGATTGATCTTGTACCGTTGTTGTGCTCTTGTGTTGGGTAGAGCCGGGAGCCGATACCGAGTTCGAGGATCTTGTCGAGATTGCGTTTTAGGAGCCGTCTTACCATCCCACAGGGGACTTACCAGGCAAGATGTCCTTTCCCCGATATCACCTATATCTTTGCCTTGCTAGTTGTCTCGCTCTTTAGCTATGCCTCGATGCCTATTCTTGTCTTGTCAGCCTCCTTTCTTGCCATGAAACACTCTAACCGCCTTCCTAGCAAACTGTTGTTTGGCAAAGTACGCTTTTGCTCAGCCCCTCTTATAGCGTTGTTAGTTGCAGGTGGAGTTTGAAGATTGTTCCATGTTCGGACTTGTTTATTGGGATAACACAATATGTATCTTAAGTAAATTAATGCACATATATATTGGTAATGGATGGAAGGCTTGGCCTTCTGTTTGGTGTTTTGTTCCACTCATGCCACCTTAGGACCCGATAAACCGATGTTATGTTCCTTGATTTTGCATTCCCAACACGGTTGGGGTTTATGGGCCCCTCTTGATAATTCACACTTCTTAAAGCTTTTCCAGCAATACCCAACTTCGGTACTACATTTGCCTAACAACTAAAACTTGCATAGGGAGTTATAAACCCGAGTTCTTAATCAACAACCCGGGCCAGTGCTCCTCATGAGTGTTGGTCCAAACTGGGCAGACTGCGGGGCCACCACGGGGAAACTCGAGGATTGGTATATACCTGTAGGATGTCCCTCCGGTCGTGGCCTAAGATGAGATACACGCGGCTATCATCAGGGTGTCGGCATGCCGGGAGGTCTTGCTGGATTAGTTTTAACTTTGTCGAAATATCTTGAGCACGTGATTCCGAGAATACTCGGGTCTTCCCAACATGGAGTTGTGACTCGGCAGATCATGAGCTTGTGATGGGCTAAGTTGGGACACCCCTGCAGGGTTATGAACTTTCGAAAGCCGTGCCCGCGGTTATGTGGCAGACGGGAATTTGTTAATATCCGGTTGTAGATAACTTGACACCATATCCTTAAGAATACACTACCTGTGTGAGTACCGTGATGTTCTCTTTTCGAAGGGGTTTCGGAAAGTGAACACGGTGGGGTTATGCTTGAACGTGAGTAGCTAGGATCACTTATTGATCATCTTTGGCGACCGTTGGAACATATTCTCATCTCGCTCTGAATTCGTAAGCTAGTTGCTTAGTGCTTGCTGCAGACACTTTATTACCTCTCCACACCTAAAGGCTTTGTTAGTTTTGATACCCGGGAATGGGATTGTTGAGTCCTTGTGACTCACAGATTACAACACACACCAGATGCAGGTACAACCGACAACGATGCAGGAGATGGATCAGAACTTCACTGGGAGTTCGATGAAGAGCGTGGTCGTTTCTATGTAACGTATCCAGACGATCAGTAGTGGTTCCTACTAGGGGCGATCATTTCTTGTGGTTGTGGTATCTTTTCTCGTTTGGATTTTGTCCGTAGTCGGACCTTGTGTTATTTGGATGAATGTATGCTATTGTATTCGTTGTGTGACGTGGCGAGTGTAAGCCAACTCTCTTGCTCTTTCATCCCTGTTCTTTTACATGAGTTGTGCAAAGATACCATGCTTGCAATCATTCCAGAATGCGCTTATGTCTCTAACTCGTGCCTCGACACGTAGGAGATATACTCACATCCTGGGCATTACAAGTAGGTATTCAGAGCCTTCTCCGACCTAGGAGCCCCCTGATTGATCGAACCGCCGACGGTTGAGTCTAGGCACACACACAAAATGTTTTGAGCACACACACACACACACGCACATATATAT